>OX382281.1:22565371-22902656 GCA_947507595.1 Pyralis farinalis | reverse complement strand
GATATATATTTTTACCACGCCGACAGTGTTACGATAAAAAAAAAATTTTGGGGCACTTCCCTTACACGTAAAGCGATAGTGATATTTTTTGTTCTCGTTTACCCCATCATGCGGTGTGTCATTACATAGGTCTATATCCGTTCATGAGGTATTAAACTTTAAAGTGCAGTTTTTGTAATAAGAGGGCGTCCCCCCCCCCATAAGCTAAAGCTATGTATCTATTCTATATACTTATGTAATGTACCTAATTAGAAAATTTTGTTCTAAACACAAAATTTCTAGAAAAAAATAACTAAAAAAAATCAACCATTTGTCCACATTTTTTTTAATCAAAGCTTTTTATGAGCCCTGAAATGGATTGAATTGAACGGTTTTGGCGCCATTCGATTAAGTATTTGTTTATTATTTTTAGAATATTTTTCTAATCGAGTGGCGCTAGAAACTCGCAATCGGACTTTAATTATAGTGAATGAATAATAATTTTGATGTGATATTTTGTAGTTTCTGATGAAGACTACGAAGACATTAAACTGTGGCTCAAATTTAATAAGGAACCAGTAACCGAAATAATTAACAAATGGCAAAACACATTTAAACGCCGACTCCATGAATTTAAATCCAACAAATATTTAAGGGTTGCTGACATTCTCCAAGAATGGCCATCATACAAATTAAGCATTGGTTATAAGTTGGTAAGTTATGTACTTGTTTAAAATTCCTTATCATCAAATCATCCCATACAGGCCCTTCGAAACCCGGGTGGTCGTATACGACCGCGAAATGTATGGGAAAACGTATATAACGGGTTCTGACTGCTTGCTGCTGTCATTACATAAAAAAAAAAAAAACAGGATTGAAACTTCGTGTCATGAGACTTGAGGACAAAATATATAAGACTATTAAAATAAACGCTGTCTATAGGCATCATTGTATCTCTATTGCTGTCTTTGGATTATTATTGTTTGTGTATTTGACGAGCTCCGTGGCGCAGTGGTGGAACGCGCTGTTACGCTACTTTGACACCAACGCTCGTGGGTTCGATTCCCACACAGGACAAAAATTTGTGTGCATGAACATGTCTGTTTGTCTTGGTCTGGGTATTTTCTATGTATAATAAGTATGTATTTACAAAAAAAATAATATTTACGTATGTTTATCAGTTGTCTAGTACCCATAACACAAGCTTATATAAGTATGTATTTACAAAAAAAAAAAAATATTTACGTATGTTTATCAGTTCTCTAGTACCCATAACACAAGCTTCGCTTACTTTGGGGCTAGGTGGCGCTGTGTAATTTGTCCGGCAATATTTATTTATTTATTATTTTTTTACTTCTTTTTCACTATCACGAAGTTTTTCTGTTTTGTTTTAGTTACCTAGTCGCGCTAGGTGGCCCATTAAATATTAAATCGCATATAACAATGAAAATAAAACAGGAAGAGCTCGATGGTGTCGTTGTGTCGTATTCTAAACGAACACACAAGTTAAGCGACTTTGACCCTAGCGAATCACTGGGTTCTTCTTCATGCTTCGGAGGGCACGTTAAGCCGTCGTTCCCGATTTCCTGAATATTGTTGAAAGATTACAGTCGCTAAGCTAGACAATACACCACAAGTTGGGAGTTTGGGGATGACGTCAGGCGTCAACCGGTCATCGTAATCCCCCGCCCAACAGCCACATCAGGTGTATGGTCTTTATAAGCGGGCTCTGAGTTCCGTAACGCAAGAACGCTATGATGATTAATTATAACAATGAAAACGAAACATTTGAACGATGATTGAATACTTTATCCTCGTTTGTAATATACTCGTAATAGGTTTTATGGTTGACTTCTATGTTGTGATACGATTTTTTATTTAATGGGGGCAGCACCTAGCAGTTCTTTGTAAATAAAGATTTGCTGTTCAAAAAAATATTTTGTATAACTTAGGTATCTAATCAATAGTTTTACGTAGTATATTAATTACTCTGAGCCAATAAGTTAATTTGTTGATTGACAGAAAGGTATCTAGAATACTCGACGTGGCTCACATAAGATCTCACAACTTTTGACGGTGACTAAGTGCCAGACTTGGCTGCATTAGTATGTCATAGTATGTTGTTGACGGAATTTTTTATTCCTGTTATGAATATTTAATTATTTGGAGTGACGAGACTGATATATCTTTATTTCGGAAATGGCCTGAATTTCTCGAAAAGGCTATCCCTATTTTCAAACTTATCAAGGCTGCTGAAAATTTTACAAATATAATAGAAAATAATCCCAGTGAAGGTTGGTTACAAGAGCTTATAGGAATATGTGGAAATACGGTTACAATATTTAACTGAAGACAAATCATTTTTTCTTTAAAAATGCTGTTGAATTTAACATTCTTTATCTAAATGACTCGACTTCATTTAAGTATTGCAGGTGTTGTTTTGTTTTCTCCTTTTCCGTAACGATTACACACTGATTGAACAATCTGAAACAATGCCCTATTATAGAAGACAGTTAATATCTAGTGTAATGGACAGTGTGTAATAAGTTTGAAATAGGCTGTATAATCGGTGTTGTTCTGAGGAGTTGTTACGATATGATACCCACAACACATTTCTTTAATCGCCGTCGGCAGGGTATTCATCCACACAGAACCGAGTTGGTCTCGTACTGTATGGTTTCAAAGGTGTTCAATTCCGCGAACACTCATATTGGGGAATGACTGAACTCCCTGCCGGGTTCTTTAAAAAAAAGCGTAAACAGATTTTTACAGAGTCGGCAATGCGTAGGTGATACCCCTGGTATTACATACGTTGATATGCTGCGGTGATACTTACATGCGGGCCGTATTCTTGTTGTTCACCTCAGTGTATAAAAAAATACCATTTGTACAGGTGCATAGGTACAAGATTTTATCTACGATTGAGAAAATAATACATATACAAAGAAAAATATTTTTGCACATTGTTATTGTTAGATTCTCGCCACAGACAGAAATCTGCATAGAATTTTTCACATACGTGTCTATACTTTACGGGAAGCAAATTATCCGTAACAATAATTATTGCTCTTTCTGTTATATTTGGCAGTGTACAGTCCATTTGACTATCTGAAGATATGTTCAATGAAAATAATGAATTAAACTCGTACAAGAAATAATTGCCGCATTTTACCGCGCACACAGAAGGAAGTGCAAGGAAGGCAAAGAGATCTAACCCCATTCAGCCACACCTTAGACAGAATGTTTCCTCATTTTATTTGTTTCGGAACTCATAGCATGTATATATTTTGGCTGTATGATAAAATCTGCGTCATATGTATTATAACGAAGGTTGTCATTTTGATAGTCTATCAAAAGGATAGTCAGTTTGATTCAAGTACCATTTTCATAAATTGGAACATTTTGAAGCAGTCGCTGATAAAATATATAATTAATATTTATTCAAATACAACCTTCAGTTCCGGTATTTAAGTTTAATTCATCTCGGTTAATTATTATTCTTAAGTATTGCCTTTAAATCAACTTGTAATTTTTCAGACGTAAGGGATTTCTGCAGTTGCCAATTGATTGGGTACAAAATAAAACCAACCATTAACGTACAAACAAAAGATCATTATGGTAAAAAAAAAATATACAAGCCTAGTATAGCAGAGGCCAACAAAAATTTTATTCTTCATGTAAAGGTATGAACACATAATATTATATGAAAGTAAGTTTCTTTATAAAAAAATATACTACGTCGGGTGGAGAGCATGCAAGCGGCCGCCTGATGTGAAGCGATTACCGTAGCCATATGAATGCTCGTGACATAAACATTTCGCTCGTGTGTCGCCATCCCCGCTGTCAACGCAGCACTCCTTCCTACTAGTGATCTCACTTACGCGGACACGACAACCCTCTAGGAGGCTGTTATTTGGCTACGGTGCTCTATGAGGTGGTACTTCCCCAATCGGGCCAGCTTACAAATACGCTGCGCCCTACCTACCTCTCTTTCGCCAGAGCCTCGTTTATCATTCAGCAGGCTCTTGCTTCAAAGATGATGATAAGCTACTTACGTACACCCCAAACCGTAATCATGTTATAAAGATAAATATTGGTCACTTATTTCGTAAAAAAAAATACTGTCTGCCGTAATCATTGCTTAGAAAACACTTCTATAAAGGAAGTAAGTAGTCGTCCAAGTTTGATTGTTTTTAGTAATGCTAAAAAGTTGAGGTTAATATTCCTTGTATATGTCACCGTAAAATTGTGACAATCGACAATCGTCAGATTATAATCTCAACGCGGGAGATTGTAAACTAACGTTAGGTTTAGGTTAGGTTAGTTTGTAAACCAACTACATTTATTATAATCTGACGGTTTTTACAATTTTATGGTGACATATATACTGTTCCGACCTGGTTACACTTTTCAAGTTTCCAGTAGAGCAATAAATTAGTTTCAATATTTTTTACCTTTATCTCATTTCTTTACAGAACCAAAGTGAAGTTCCTACGCAATTAAATTTGCACAGAGAAGCCCAATCTTTGAAAGGAGGAAGATGCCAGCCAATGGTAATTGTGGTGGGTGCTTCGATTAATGAATTAACCGATTTTTATGTGTCTTTTGACAACATATTGTATAAATTGGATTCTTTTTTAAAAGCTTTGGATGTTTGTTTCAAAACATTCCATACCCTTGACGCTGAATATCCCTTAGAATCAATTCACGTTTGGACGTTTATCCAGAAATATTTTTATAATATCCACTTAAAAACCGATAGAAAACTTTCAGGAGTCTCAGCTTTCATATCGGATTTAAAATAAGTTGGAAACGCAAGGAAAATTGCCAGTGTGTGACCGTGAAAACAGAGATGTGTACACGGTCACACACTGGCAAGTGTATACTGTAAAATTTTGGTAGCTTTTAAAATTGATTTTGTAACTACGAGGATGTCAATAGTGGCCGTAATTTTGTTCCTCAAAAATAATTTAATAATTATTCAGTGTAAATTATTCAGTTTTATACATTATTCAGTGATTTTATTCACTAGATGTATCATTAACACAGTGGTTGGATTGCTGCCGATCATTTTTTTCTAATGTGGGCGTCACATTGTCGCCTTAATAAATCCATCATACACCTGCCACTGAAAATACTTTAAAGCCAAACCACTTCGTTTTTTTTTTGGTAATTGCTTATTGTATGTCGTTTGAATATGACATTTATATGACATCATTTTTTTTTACAATCAGTTAATTAGTGACGTCTCATTTTACTAATTATGTGTCTATTTTTTGTAACGAATTAAATTTTAAGAGTATACTGCGCGTCCACTAGCGCCGTAATTTGAAATAAAATAATAGCTGACGAATGAAGATAAAAATGTAATTAGGCGTGGATTTCCCTCACGAAGACAATAGAGGAATTTTAGGTCAATACGCCGATGTGTAAATAGTAACTGTTTATTTTTATTTACCATTAAAAGTGACCACTTTTGGTGGTTAATCGAATAACTATTACATGTTGATTATTTACATGTTCGCATATTTCTCTAAAATCCTTTATTGTCTTTGTGAGGCCAAGCCGTTGGCATTACTTACTTCATTCTTTTCTGTTTTTTCTATCTATGATTTTTTCTAAAAATAGCGGCGCTAGTGGATGCGCAATTCCACCTTCGGAGTATATACTTATAATTTTTTGGAGGGTAATTCGTTAGTAGTATGCGGTTTAAATTCTCTAAAAATACAGAGAGGTATTTGATTTGAATGACATCTTTAAAAAATGTTAAATTTATTTCTAACAATTAATTACAGTTCGTTTTCTCAAGTAGTTTGTCCGCTTTGGTAAGCCAAATGGTTGATTCTCTGCGAGGTATATTATTAAGTTCACGAGTAATAATACTTTTTCGTTATTAAAGTACTTGGTATAAAAATAAGAAAGAAGGATCTAAATGTTCTATATGTTCTATTTATTTTCACATAGTTTTCAAAATATAGTGCAAACTATTCGAATAGGCGAACTGTATGTCACTTTAAACTTCATTAATTGTGTCTATTTGGTACGTGTAAGTGTATAAAATACTTAATAAAATTTACTTTATGGTAAAAAAACTTCTTTTATTTAATACGTTTACCTTTTATATATTATCTGATTATGCAGCTTTTGTATTGTCTGTGTAGATTTAATCTTAAGTTTAAATTTGGTTATTTTACTTATTTTAGTTTACTAGTGATAAATAATGCGTGTATGTACATCTGAAATAGCTTATACACATGTTGTCAATGTTGTTTTTGATGTTATGTGTAAGTATTAATTACCGTTGTTTTGTTGATGGGTTTATTATGTTGAACTTTTGCATTTTATTCTAGTGTTTGGGTAAACTCGAATCCCTTTTATTTACGAATAATCCATTAAATTCATTATTATTCACTATATTTTACTATTGTAAGTTACGTATTATTTTCCCGCTATTATCTTCTATTGACCAAGTTTAATGTTGTTTATTTTGTAAATATACAATATTAAATAATAATGTTTATTTTGTAATCGACTACCAATTAATTTATTTTTTTTCCAGTTTCTATTTGTTTGATTTGTATTTTATTTGGCAGATAATACCACATCGCTCCTGATATAAACGTTGCAATTCTCTTATTAAATAAGTACATAAAAAGTTAACATTAACACTTAAATTATGTTTACTTTTTTGTAAATTTACCCGAAATTATGATGTTTCCACCAGTTGCGATATGATATTATCTGTCAATTAAACACGCTACAAGTTATATAAATAGGAACTTGTAAAAAAAACTAAACTTATTTGATAGTTGTTTATAAAACTAGCACTGATAAAGTTTACATAAGTTGTTTGTTAAAAACACCAAACTTAGCCTGATAATATTTGTAAATGTCATCTGGGAGATAATACCTAACCTGCATTAGTAGAATATACAATGCATAATTGACAAATATAACCAAATCTACTTTAGTATAACATACAAAAGCTGTTTGGTGTATAATGCTAAAATACACTAGTAGAATATACAAAAGCTGAATAGTCGATACTACGAATCCTTGAATAGTAAAATTTACAAAATCCCTCTAGGAAATAAAACCAAATTTTCTCTAGTAGCATATACAATGGCTAACTGATAAATATAACCAAATCAACTTTAAGAAAACATACAAAAGCAATTTGATGAATAATACTAAGTAAACGCTTAGTAGAAAATACAAAAGTCGCATTGTCAATGATACGTAACCTCGAATAGTAAAATTTACAAAAGTCGTGTGGTAGATAATATTAAATCTACCTTAATAGAATATGCAACAGCTAACTGATAAATATAACCAAATTAACTCTAGTAAATCATACAATAGCAATTTGGTGAATAATACCAACTAAACACTAGCAGAAAATATAAAAGCTGAATTGTGAAAAATATGAAACCTTGAATAGTAAAATTTATAAAAGCAGTCTGGTAAATAGTAGCAGATGTACTATAATAGAATTTACAATAGCTAATTGCCGAATATAACCAAACAACTCTAGTAAAACATACGAAAGCATTTTGGTGAAAAATAATAGGTAAAATCTAGGAGAATAAACGACAGGTAATTGATAAATATAACCATATTGACTCTAGTAAAATATGTTAAAGTGAATGATCTACATTATTAAACCTACACTAGTGGAATATACAATACTACTGATAAATGTAACCAACTCAACTCTAGTATAACATACAAAACTATCTTATAGATAATATAAAAGTAACGAAATGTAATTCAGTATGAATTACAAAAATATTTGATCGATAATACGAAAGTAACGAAATGGACGTTCTGTATGAAATACAATAGTAACTATGTCATTATTATAAAATTTAGTAATTATTTTACTAAAGTAACGCAATATTTTTTTGTAAGAATCTCGACGTAACATAGTTTAAGCAAGACCACTTCGGTAAAAACAACAAAATATTTTGATAAATTTTACCTATAGATTGTAGATATAATATAGTACAGTTTATCATACTAAATAATAAATTTTATTATTTTTACTGGTACTTCATTTAACCTTTTTTGATTGGTAAAATCAACTTAAGTCAAAGGTAGGACCCAGTTCAACCTTCGACTTGTGTTGATTCTATTAGGAATCTGGTAAATCCAACTAATCTTTTTTTTCAGTGTAGAAGGCCCCGAGTGGTTATGTTTGGATAGGGAAAATTGGCCTATCACAACGGTCTTCCACAGAAACGAAACTAATATTCCGGAAATAAAATCGAATGCTAACACTTTTAGTCTTCTTGCACCACTGGATGACATACCGGAAACTCGAGCTGAATTTAGTGAAAGATTTTTAATCAATTTTCATCCTTTTCTAAATTACAGAGAACTGTAGCTCGAATATTAAAACGTTTTAGCCGTGCTAAAACTGACGTTTCGGGGGAAATATATGCGAATTTAACAACCACTGAGTTAAACCGAGCTCAGGATTGTCTGATCAAGTTAGTACAGAGAGTTTACTTTACTCAGGAACTCAAGACCTTGTCGAAAGGTGAACACTATGTTCCTTCACTAAGGAAATTATCTCCATTTCTTGACACACGGGGCTTCCTCAGGGTGGGGGGTCGTATCTCCCATGCTGACCTACCGTATAATGCTAAGCATCCGGTATTGTTACCTAAGAATTGTAGGTTAACAATCCTATTAATTGAATATTTACATAAATTGTATTTACATACTGGGCCTCGTACGTTACAAAATATTATTAACCAAAAGTACTGGATATTATCCGCTCGTAGCGTTATCCGGTCAGTACTTTCGAAGTGTAGAGCTTGCTTCAAATGCAACCCTCCACTGCTACAGCCTAAAATGGGGGAACTACCATCGCCTCGTTTAATGCCTAACAAAGTTTTCGAAAATGTAGGTGTAGACCTAGGTGGTCATTTCTTTATTAAAGAAAGTTTGCGGCGTAACGCAAAGGTAACTAAAGCATATTTGGCTTTATTTGTTTGCTTTTCGACCAAGGCCGTGCACCTAGAGGTATTATCTTCTTTGTCGGCAGATTGTTTTCTGGCGACCCTTGACAGGTTCGTAGCTCGTCGTGGCCTATGCGCGTGCCTCTATTCGGATCGAGGTACTAATTTTGTTGCTGCTAGTAAGCACCTCAACGAGGTACAAAGGTTTTTCTCTGACCAGCACAATCGGAATGATATTTTGGACGGCTGTACTCAGCGCCAAATTAACTGGGTTTTCAACCCTCCTAGCGCGCCCCATATGGGAGGCCTCTGGGAGGCAGGTATAAAGTCCGCCAAATACCATTTGGTACGTTCGGTCGGCCAAAAGGCCTTAACTTTCGAAGAACTCGCGACGGTATTCTGTAAAATAGAAGCTATAATGAATTCGCGGCCATTAGGTGCGTTACCTGCTAGCGACAACCCTAACGAGTTTAACGTTTTAACCGCTGGACATTTTCTCGTAGGGAAATGTCTGACAGCTGTACCAGAAGTCAACCTTAAGGACGTTCCCGTAAGCAATTTGTCACGTTGGCAATATTTACAAAATTGTTCACAATTATTTTGGAAAAAATGGAGCCAAGATTATTTAAATACATTACAACAAAGAGCAAAATGGTTTACTTCGCCACCTAATCTTAAGGTAGGAGATTTGGTTCTCGTTAAGGACGACCAAAGTCATCCCTGCCATTGGCCCCTTGGTATTATAGACAAAGTTCATCCCGGTTTGGATGGTATTGTCCGAAAGGTGACGTTGCGCACCAAACGGCAAGTTATTCAGAGGCCTACAAATAAATTAAGCCTCTTGCCCTATATTAATTAAATTAATTAGTTTCAACCCATTATTGGGGCAATTATTAGGTTAGGTTATATTCTTGCTTTTATATATTATGTTATATACTCTGGCACAGGGCTAGGGTTGACCCTCAGTCAAGTTATTTGTTTTTTTTTGTTTTAATGTGAAAGCCTCATGATGCTTTCGGTGGGGGGTGTTGAATATTTGATTTTTTCGACCGTGTACATCACTGGGTTGATACCAAACCAATTAACCAAAAACCAATCCAGCCATACAGTCCACAATTCTTAAAAATAAAGGTGTGGTTACGCCACAACCACCTTAATTCCATCAACAATAAATTTCACCTCGGAATTAGAGGAAAATAATTCACTAGCATTCCTTGATATATTAATTACCAGGAAACTTGACAACTCACTTACTCATACAGTGTAAAGGAAACCCACCCATACAGACAAATATCTCAATGGTAACTCACACCACCATCCATGTCAGTTAGCTACCGTATGCAAATCTTTGTTTCAAAGAGCACACGGCATCTGTGACGCTGAGCATCTAGAGGAGGAACTCCAACGTGTCAAACAAGTACTGCGGAGCAACAGTCACAAACTCCCTCGCATGCATCACAGAAGCCGCCTGAAGCCACCTACAGTTGAACGTCAACCTGCTATATTACCATACTTAAAGGGAGTCACAGACAAAATTGGCAACATCTTACGGCGAGCTTCAATTAAAACTTATTTCAAGCCCCATAAGAAGATCAGTCAATTTCTAAGACCTATCAAGTGTAATATCCCCTTACAAGATGCAGGAGTATACAAATTAGACTGCGAATGTGGTTTATCATACATAGGGCAAACAAAGAGAAGCATACTACTCGAGTGAAAGAACACATTGCTAACATGAAGAATAGGCGCGATAAAAACTGTGCAGTATGTAAACATACACTGGAACAGCCAAACCATTACATGCGGTTCGATAAACCACAAATCCTCGCCAAGGAAATCGCTACATGCCTAGAATACCACGCGAGGTTATTGAAATAAGAAAACACCCCAATTTTAATAGAGAAGATGGTTGGCAAGTACCACTTGCTTGGGATCCAGTCCTAAAAATAATCAAATCACAAACCCAGAGATCTACTCAAAAATGTTCGGACACCGTGAGCGATTTTTGTGTGAATCGGAACATATATAAATAATTAATCCATCCATGTCGGTAGATGTAATAATTGAATAACCAATGTAAGGCAAATGTCACCTTAGTCTTCCTGCGACCACGTCAGGTTCAGGCTGAAACAGGATGCATTCGATGGGGAAAAATATGTAGAGAAAAGGACCTCAAATTATTTTTGTCCACAACTTATCCCCCCCCCCCCAATAAATAAAAATTGATAATGTAATAGGCCTGAAAATGTCAACTCGGGGTTTTCAGGGTCGCTAATCACGATCCCGTCGTCAGATTTCCCAAATTCCTCTTCCCTCTTCTCATGGTAGCATGCAGCATTCAGCATTCAGCATGGGGGATTAATTAGAGGAGGGGGGTGGAGTATCTTTGAATTCTGACGTCGGGATCGTAATCAGCGACTCCAAAAACTCCCGAGTCCACCGTTTCATCCAATTCTGATGGATTTTTTCTAAAAAGTGCTGGATGAACACATAGGGGGTTAATTAGATTATTCAATTATTTTCTTAATTGGGGGGAGGGGGGGGGGAGGGAGAGTATAAGTTGTGGACAAAAATAATTTGGGATCCTTTTGTCTACATATTTTTCCCCATCGAATGCATCCTGTTTCAGCCTGATCGGTTGTTATTCAAAAAAATTGAAGTAATAAATACCGTAGTGACTCCACTTTAGGTGTTAACTAATTAACCAATTGGTTGATTAGTTCAAGGTGTTATATTATTATTTACGGAGATATCACTACGCGACTCAAAACGCCATCCTCTCTCTAATCTGCTGTGCCCGATGAGGATCTATAATGTTGCGAGTGTACCTTTATATTATTACTTGCCTTTGTAGAACGCAAATATAAAATTGATAATTATTTTTATATGTTCCGATTCACACAAAAATCGCTCACGGTGAATCGGAACATATATAAATAATTAATCCATCCATGTCGGTAGATGTAATAATTGAATAACCAATGTAAGACAAATGTCACCTTATTCTTCCTGCGACCACGCAAACCGCAAAGCATTTGAAACGTCAGGTTCAACAAAACAAACAAAACACGCGATACTTCCGTTAAAAATTGTTTAATTCAATGTGTAACAATCGCGAAAACCTAAGACAATACGATGCAAACTATATTTACGAGTATATGGTTTTTGACCCCACTAGCACACGGTTTGTGCCCGGTGCGTTAAAATACTGCACACGTTTCACACACAACCGCATCATTTCTACTTATGTATCCCTCTTCACCTCACGTATAGCACTCATTATCGTACCATACACTCACTACAACACCTCCCCAACTACAATGTCACTCCACTCGCCCCACATTCCAACCACCTATCCTGCATTCCGTTCGATCACTCGCTACGGTTCAAATCTAACACCCACTTGCCTCTGCCGACATGGCTCTACCAAGGTAACTACACATATTATGGTAAATATTGGAAATGAAGTGATCTATGTAATGAGGAAATAAATGATTTATTTATATAATATTAATGTAAGAAACTTCTCTTGCCTGTTTGTCGACTAATGACACACTAACGTGCAGCTTCACTTCACTAAAGCTGCTGCTGGCTGTCGCGCCCCAGCCCGCGACGTACATCGTGAAATTGGGCGGCGGGGGTAATGTTATGTCGGCGGTGGGCAGGCAGATCGGACGAATAAAGTCTGAAATTCACAATGAAATGAGGATAATCATCAATTAAAAGAGATACTTCCTGTTAAGTATCCACTCTATCTGTACAAGAATTAGTTCTTTTAGTAAAATAGTAGTTGGTCAAACATTTCGTGTCCATAGTATTGTCTTAGGTTTTCGCGATTGTTACACATTGAAATTAAACTATTTTTAACGGAAGTATCGCGTGTTTTATTTATTTTGTTGAAACTCTACTTGTGTGAAAGAACACATTGCTGACATGAAGAATAGGCGCGATAAAAACTCTGCAGTATGTGAACATACACTGGACCAACCAAACCATTACATCCGGTTCGATAAACCACAAATCCTCGCCAAGGAGAATCGCTACATGCCGAGAATGTTGCGCGAGGCTATTGAAATAAGAAAACACCCCAATTTCAATAGAGAAGATGGTTGGCAAGTACCACCTGCTTGGGATCCAGCCCTAAAAATAATCAAGTCACAAATCCAAAGATCTACTAAAAAATGTTCGGACACTGTGAGCGATTTTTGTGTGAATCGGAACATATATAATTAATCCATCCATGTCGGTAGATGTAATAATTGAATAACTAATGTAAGACAAATACCACCTTAGTCTTTCCTGCGACCACGGACGCTGCAAAGCGTTCGAAACGTCAGGTTTCAACAAAATAAATAAAACACGCGATAATTCCGTTAAAAATAGTTTAATTTCAATTTCGTGTCCAGTTTTATTGTTCTAGTACCTTTATTAAGCAGGTGTTGATTTGATCTCGAAACGTCCGCCTAGGTCTGCCCCTTCCAACACTTTCACTCACACTCGCCTTATACACTTTTTTCGTCAATCGTTCTTCATTCATTCTCTCGACATGGCCAAACCATCTCAGCATACCTTTCTCAATTTTTGTCACTACATCTTCTTTCAGACCACAACGTTTCCTTATCTCACTATTTCTTATCCTGAAAAAAGGCCAGGTCAAGAGTACCCTAAACCGAAGAGTATGTATGAAGGGAATAATGAGAGTGGACGAAGCGAAACAAGTATGTAAGGATCGTAGCAAGTGGCAAGAAGTGGTCTCTGCCTACCCCTACGGGATAGAGGCGTGATTATATGTATGTATGTGTTGCTTTAAATTCTTATCAGGGACCACATAATCCAAGAATTTACTGCCAAAACAAACATTATAGTTATTGTAACATTCGTCAAACACAAACATGGCCTACATTATGTACTATCATAACCACGAGTAAGTATAACATTCTTTGTAGGAAAGTAAATTAGGTTTGAATCGATGTGACTCTCGTGTTTGTTACTTTTGTATAGTAACTAGGTCTATGATTCTTTGTATAGTTTTTTTTATACCACTAAGGTGGCAAACTAGCATACGGGCTGCCTGACGGTAAGCAGTTACCGCAGCCTATGGACATTTGCAACACCAGGGGTGTCACTTTTGCGTTGCCGACCCTAATTTTGATTATATATTGAAATTATATTGTTGTAAATGTAATATAGTGGCTCAAGTTACACGGAAATCTATACTTATATGCAAATACTAAAAGAGCGGGACAATCGTTTGAATAAATACGTCGTGGACAGATGTTAATAACATTTTAAAGTACTTTCAAATTACAAACAGAATATTTTAAGCCTTGAAATATGTTATACGAGATCCTAAACCAATAGAAGCGCATCATGTTTCACCTGACAAAGGAGAATGACCAAAAGTGAGCCCACCTTGCGTCTTCACCATTTATAGTCTAAAAAACTTTTTCCGAATTGAAAATGTTCACGTATTTATTACAGTCCTATTGGAGCAGGGGTTTAAAAGTTGAGTATTAAAAGTTAATTGCATATCTGCTAATGACTACAAATAAATAATAATAAATATTGTCGGACAAATTACACAGCGCCACCTAGCCCCAAAGTAAGCGAAGCTTGTGTTATGGGTACTAGACAACTGATAAACGTACGTAAATGCATACTTATTATACATAGAAAATCCCCAGATCAAGACAAACAGACATGTTCATGCACACAAATGTTTATACTGTGTGGGAATCGAACCCACGAGCGTTGGTGTCAAAGTAGCGTAACAGCGCGTTTCACCACTGCGCCACCGAGCTCGTCAAAGTGACAGATAAATGATGAATGAGTTCAGGGTTGCGATGATAATGTAATCGATTGTCGATTATAAAATAAACCTTAATAATTCATTGCTTATAAAGTGAATATGAAAAGCTTCTATTCATTTTAATAACTAACCTTCATATAAAAATGTTTGTAAACAATCATAAAGCATGAATAACACCACTACTCGAAATATTTCTTTAACAAAAGTTGTTAATCATAACATAATCGATTTAACATATATTATTCGGTTAAAGAAGCGAGTGAGGTGTGTCAGGACTGTAAGGATCGAGTCATGTGGCGCTCGGTTCTTTCTTTCTTTCTTTCTGCTAGTCCAATTAGTAGTAAGATACAGGCCTTTGTTTAAGGCCCGTTCATACTATGTCAAAGTGTTCGATTATTCTTACGCCTTTTGTTGTGGATTTCGTTGATATGGTCGAACGTACGCATAGAACTGTTCTAAACAGTCAGACACGTGAGTTCGTTATACGCCTTAGTAACTATTTCGATAGTGAATCTCAAAATGGAGGGCCAATTTTACCTATAACGTCAGTGGTTGAATGCGTAGCTGATGCGCTTAATATTGGACAACGAACTGTTAGACGAATAACTAAAGAAAAATATGGCGAGACTAGCACAGAAGAAAATAAACTTCACACACCAAAAAAGAGAAAACGAGCAAATCCAGTCGTAGGCATCGATAGCTTTGATGCCGATGCCATCCGAAGACATGTGTACGGCTACTATTTAGGAAAAAGTTAGTGCAATCACTGAAGGAAGCTGGATTATTCTTCGGTGGGGAAAGTTCTTTAACGAAGATTTTGAAGACCGTCGGATTTCGATACAAACAATGTAACAAACGCAAAAAATCACTGTATAGATTTGATATCGTGATGGCAAGATATACTTTTTTACGGCAAGTGAAAGAAATTGAAAATTGGCAAAATGTTGTGTTTTTGGATGAAACATGGCTTAATGTTACAATATGGTTAGCATTGCTAACCATACTGTAAGCCGTTCTTGGACCGATGACACTGCAGCATCTACGTCCAAAGTTCCTGTTGGAAAAGGATCGCGACTTATAATTTGTCACGCCGGAACCATCAACGGGTTTGTCGAAGGTTCTCTCATGGCTTTTGCGTCAAAAACCACTGGAGAAATGAATGGGAAAAAGTTTACTGAATGGTTTACCTTAATGTTGTGTAGCCTCCCTGAACCATCTATTATAATTATATACAACGCCCCATACCACTCGATGCAAATTGATAAGCCACCTGCCCAATCCCAAAAGAAAGCTGACATCGTCGCATGGTTTAAAAAAAATGGCGTAGATGCAAACATAAATATGTTAAAAGTGGAATTAGTACGTCTTTTAAAAGAAAACAAACCAACCAAGATCCGATACGTCACTGACGAAATAGCGTTAGAATATGGGCACAGAGTTATACGGTTACCGCCTTACCATTGTGAATATAATGCAATTGAGTTGGTGTGGGCTCAAATTAAGGGATATGCTGCAAGACACAATACAGAACCCCCATTTACCACAACAAAAATGCTAAAAATATAAGAAGAAGCTTGTGAACATGTGACTAAAGGAGACTGGGAAAAGGTTGTGAATAGAACTGTTAAATTAATATAAGTTCGTTTTCTAAAATTAATATTTTAGAAAACGAACTTATAATTAATGTAGGTGATGATAGCAGTGACGACAGTGAAAATAGCAATATGGACGAATCTGATTAAATATGGCCTTTTGTGGCACCTTTTTTGGTCTCTTTTTGTATTAATTTGTTTCTTGTGTGTATATAAAGTATGTATATTCATTTTCATTCCAATATTCAGTTCGTTCAAATATATATTTTTATTTTATTAAACCTTTTTTATCAGGTACTACTTGCAACAAAAACTTATAGATTTGATTATATTTTTTTCGAGAATAAATTGATATTTCACGTCACTATTGTAATATGTCAAAACGGCCATCATAGCGTGCCGCTACTTTAGCGTGTTTGGCCTATTTTTTTCACATTTGTCGTACCAACCTGTGTAATCAGACATTTTCTCCAGTCGTATCAGGGCGATGTCGTCTTTGAATCCCCGCGTCCCGTAATCAGGATGTGGTATTGTACGCTCTATTGGTATAATCACCACGGGGTCCGTGCAGTCCTCGCCGCCGCCAGAAACAGAGACACAATCAGACCCTGCGTTGGTCGAGTTGTATTCACCGAGACGAACGTTCGTCCTGTAAAAAAATATAATTCTAAAATTAAATTTATGTAAAATTTAATTTATATATAGTATTTATGTAGCTGGAAATCTAATGAACTAAATTTTTTTGTGTAACATCTTTCCGTTTCTTGTTTGCACATGGAATGACCATAGCTGTGACTACAGGAAACTATGTATGGTGTAACCAAATTATCTACATTATATATATTTTATTTCATAGTTATCAACATTTTGTATGGAACAGCAGATTTTGTCCGAGTTGACAATGGTCGCAATAGTACAAGCTTTTGTCGATATTTCCTTTGTATTAGTTTTAAACTAACACAAGATTTGGTAGTACCACATATATACGCAGACATTATATTGTCCCTGAACAAGGCGTATTGATACGTGTATATGATAACTGCTACGTTATCCAAGGAGTTGGTCTGCCATTGTGCAAGTTACTGTCACATTGTGTTACTGGCTACATTGTACTGGAGCCTAAGTACTGCGTCTGTGATCGAGATACTCACGGGGTACCTTGTTCGAGAACTTTTCCTAGGACGCAATGCGCGGCCGTCAAGACATATCTGTTGCTGATGAGTGCACCACCACACAAGAGCCTGATTCGGCTGCCCTTTTTATATTCAATGAGGGCCAGCCAAGGGTAGTCGTCGATTGCCGTGGGAACGCCTCCTGTAAGAGAGAAGATGAATATTATGTCGCTGTTGTAACTTAATCCTGCGCCGATCAATGACACTGTATGACTATGAACATTGGAATCAATTTACTCGAATGTTTTAGTCGTATTTTCCATTCTGTGAACCCACTCACGATGGTCCCAGTATCCAATCCTGGTATCCAAGTGCTCTCGCCCAAAGATGACTACAGTACTCCACGTGCGGTCTGACTTAAGACCTCTATAACAATAAATTGGTGCCCCGAGCTGAATTACTGTTTCCCTCTATTGCCCACGCCAAATTTCTTAGACGCCTGCTTGGCCTCCTAATTCAGACTGTGCTACGGTACTGAGCTTCGCTGGAGATCTAGACACCAAGAATCCCAATACTGTCAGTGATGGTAATATAATGTGTTGTTTCTTTTTAGAGTTCCGTACCTATACATAAGGAAAAATGGAACCCTTATAGGATCACTTTGTTATCCGTCTGTCTGTCTGTCAAGCCGACTTTCAAACCCGTTCCTGAGAAAAAGATCTCAGGAACGGGTTGAGCTATCAAGCTGAAATTAATATCCAATACTCAGGTCCCTTAGAGCAGAGAAAAAATCAAACTTCTATGTCAACGCAATCCATAGATACAGCTTTTTATGCCTGGTTTATTTTTTGGTTGGTTTTAAGCATATTTAAGACACTCGCAAGGGAATCAAAACCTATAGGGTACTTCCCGATGACCTAGAATCATGAAATTTGTTAAGAGGCAATGTCATGTAGCACAAGTAAAGAAAAAAAAATCCGAAAATCGTATATACATATTTTGATAAATACATTTTATGCGACAATTATTTGCGAAAATTTTTTTTTCGGAACACTCAGAGGGCGAGTCGGACTCGCACTTGACGGCTTTTTATTTTTTTTATACAACGTCGGAAGGCATACAAGCATACGGCCCATCTGATGTAAAGCCTATGAACGCTTGTTCATTAAGTATCACTTGCGCGATACCTCCTTTGCTGCAAATACAGCTACTCCTTAGGAGTTTACTGGTGACCTCACTCACACGCAGGAACACAACAACCCTCTAGGGAGTTGTTATTTGGTTACGATTCAGTCACAAAAACATCCATATGTATACACGGCAAAGGCATGTAGGGAGTATGATGGATTTGTGATAGTTGATGAACGGTTGAGAGCGAAAGTAACGGATACAGCGAAAGTAAAGGATACAGGACATACCGGGCTATCGATATCGGAACAGACCACTTCCTTGTAGTCACAAGAATAGCCGGGTTGTTAAAAAAATGGCGACGTCACCCAGGTGTACCCATGACCGAAACAGAGAGAGTGAAAGTCGAAAGATTGACACAAGAAGATGTATGTGATGAGTATAGGAAAATATTGAATGAAAGATTTGAAAAGCTAATTAACAAAGAGTGGAATCAGTCCACTCTTCGTTAATTAACTTTTCAAATAGAATAATTTTGGAAGGAGTTTAAAGATGGTGTGATAGAAACTGCGTCAAAAATATGTGGAGTGGAGTAGAGTAAGAAAAAGTATGGCAGAAAGATGAGGAAGGAATGGTACGATGTTGAAGTGAGAAATATGATAGCAAAAAAGAAGAAAGCGTGGTGTGATCTGTCACCTACGAGAGCTAATAGAAGAGTTCAAGGTGATGTAAGTGACAGTACTGAAGGGGCAGTGAAAGAAAGCTATGATATTTTAAAGAGAAAAGTTAAGCAGATAGTGAAAGAAAAGAAAAAGGATTGCAAGGACCAGTATGACAGAATATTCTCTAGTAATTTTCGGGCCAATGTCAAGCTATTCTGGCATTTAGTTAGAACAGCCCGAGGCAAATCTGGAGATTCGAGAGCAGGTATGATAAGGAATTCAAATGGAGATGTGATTAAGGATACTATAGATATAGTTTGAAGGAATGGCAAGGATATTTTGAAAGTCTATTTGAACGAGGCAGAAATGAAAGAAATAGAAACGAAGATGTGAAAGAGAATTTTAACCGTGAAAATGAAATTAGCATGGAAGAGATAATTAATACAATAAAAAGAATGAAAATGGGTAAAGCTGGATGATATGATAGGATATCTGCACAGACTGTACAGACTGGTTCAGCATCGAACGTGGTGTTAGGCAGGGCTGTGTAGCATCCCCTTGGCTGTTCAACTTATTTATGGACAATTGTTTGACAGACTTGAAAGAGTATGACTGTGGAATAAAAGCGAGTCAATATTTAAAACCCTGTTGTACGCCTTCGTACGTACGTACTCCTTGCATCTTCGGCGGAAGAACTACAACAAATGGTTACTGTAATGAATGAGGCCTTTAAATGGAATGGTATAAAAATAAATGTAATAAAGTCGAAAGCGATGGTGTTTGAAAGGAATGAAAGTGTTACAGATTGAGAGATAATGATTGAAGATGAAAAAGTGGAACAAGAAATTCTATGTAAACATGGAAAATTTGAGAGCGATATTGAAAGAAAAGTGAAAGCAGGACCCCGTATCAATGGTGCGTTGTACTCCGTGGTAACAAACGATAACATATCGAGTAAAGATCGCCTTGCTATTATTCAGGGTCTATTAACGACAACATTGATGTACGGTAGTGAAACATGGGTATGGCAGAAGAAAGTAGGGCGAACGCTTTAGAAATGAGAGCGTCGAGGAGTATGTGTGGAGTGAGAATGGTTGACAGAATAAAAATAGCACGATACGAGAACTTTGTGGAATGAACGTTGATGCAGTGACAAAAATTGAAACGGGTATGCTGAGATGGGTTGGTCATTTAGAAAGAATGAATGACAAAAGAGCAAGAGTGAATGGTGATGTCGGGAGGGGCCGCCCTAGATGCACACATATGCATCAAATTGGTGATGTGTTGAAAAAGGGCCAAATCAAAAGTACCCAAAACCGAAGAGCGTGCATGAAGAGGTCGATGAGTGTGGAAGAAGCGAGAGCGGTATGTTTGGGTCGGTGCACCTGGCGTTCCATAGTCTCTGCCTACCGCAACGGGAGACAGCCGTTATGATATGTATGTATGTATGGTTTTCGGCGAGGTGGATGTACTTCCCCCTGCTTTGATCCCCCCTTTCTCTCTTAATAAGGTTGTGGAATTGAGGAACCACATCAAATGGTGTTTTCTTAGAACGCGTTTGCTTGTGTGTAATGGTATTGTACTGGACCAGGTTGAACCGTCCGCAATCAAACACTTTAGTCGAAGTGCCTTCAATTTCAGACACAAGTTTATCGCGGCTTTCCTGTTCAATGGCTCGAGAAATATTCACACTCAGGCAAGCCCTACGATGGCAAATTCAATAGAAGTTCACGGTTTACCAGAATGTCAGATCCGATCAAACACATATACTATATCTAAGCTGACACTAATGCCTCACTTTAACTCAATCGCCGAAGAAAAAATTAAAGTCCGTGTCTTAAACACTAGTTGTGTTTAAGACACGGACTTTAATTTTTTACGGACGTACATCGTCCGTAAAAAATTAAAGTCGTTTTCAAACTTTAGCGATAAACTAGAAGTAAAAATAAGTTGTGTATGCCGGTACATCGGCTTGCTAGGACTGGTAGATCTTTTCTTGTAAATTGTATTCGATAGAACTGGTAGATCTTTTCTTGTAAATTGTATTCGATTTTATAATAAGTTGCCTGAAACATTTCTGTCCTTTCCTGACAATGTATGCAAAAAACACATTAAAAATACCCTCTGTAAAAGAGCTTATTATAGATTTGATGAATATGTAATTGATAAAGATGTCTGGAAATAATTTAGCACAGATGATCTATCCTTAACAATCTTTCATTTTACCATTAGATGTCATTATTGCACCAATATGCTTATATGAATATTTTTTTTATACTACGTCTGGAGGCATACAAGCATACGGTCCACCTGATATAAAGCGGGTACCGTAGCCTATTAACGCTGGTAATATATTAAGTGTCACTTTTGACTGCCGTTTTCGGTGAGGTGGAGGTACTTCCCCAAACGGGCTGCTTTGATGCGCCCTACCTCTATTCAAAATCGAATCGAATTTTTTGTAATATCTAATTGTCAATTTTAAGAGGGACCTATATTGGCAAGTTTCTTTCAGTATTTTTCGCCAACGGTCATTTCCGAAATTAGTAGATTAAAAAAAGAAAAATTAAAGTAAGAGAATTGAATAAGATATAATAAGTACCCGCGAGGGCCCAATGGTAAATAAATAATTTTTATCTTTTATCTTTATCTTATCTTTAATGGCCGCGTGGACTACTGACAGAATTATTATTTAGGAACGGAACGAGGGACCAGAAAGTACGACTTCTAGAAGGAAGGCTCGTAACCCGCTTGCTATTTCTATCGACGAATTTTGCTGTAGCATTCACCCCCTTACTGGACTTAGAGGCAGTATTTAGTTTACTTTTCAAATCAGAGACATTTGGATCTACATTAGCCATGCGCAGTGGTCCAAACATCGTAAGCTAGTAAGTAAGTGTTTGAGAAAACTGGTTTTTTTACTACAATACCGATGAGCTGCGAAGTCGGCGACCATATATCCTCCCGAATGAACATATCCCTACACTATGCACAAAGAAGGTGGACCGAGAGAGAGTACTGTGTTGATGTTCGAATAAAGACCGCTGATGTTGCCGTAGATTGGTTGGTTACCGTGTAATGAAATATTTTCTTTTTCTTAGTTTATTTTCGAGGTTAAAAAAGAAGTCGTCTTGCTGTCATAGTAGAGAACAGACGTACGGTGTCATCTGCCACTGTACAGTGATATTACGCGATTTGCTGGCGCGGCAGTAGTCTGGTCCACTCTGATTTCCTTCTACGCTACGGCTGCTTCACAAGTTGGCGCATCAGCCTCCCAAATCTGTTTCTGTTTCTTTGATCACTCATACATCTTACTTCTCACAATATTTGAGGTTCTTATTCAAATGATTGACGTTGACTGATTTTATGGACAGAAAATTTGCGGAATAATTTGTAAATATTATTTTATTTGTCGCAAGATGTACATGGTTTAAAGAGACTGAAATGACTAGAATATGATGAGCGGATATGATATGTCCATGACACTTATTTTTCATTATTTACGTCGTACTCTTTTTTTCCTCATCAGTGCTATAAAAAATATTACTAATACTCGTAATTTATTTTTGTGATTGAGAAATTTCGCAAGTAATATCAATTTTAAAACAAAATGAATGGGCAATTCGTACCAAAGATTCTGTCGCCAGATTTGCTGTCAATGCCACAGCATTCAGATTTTGGATCAGGAGGTAAGGCGGAGAGTCTGTTTTGACAATTAGGGAGTGGAACATCGGTCGTGGTCTTCGGGAGTTCACAACACACGCTGTATTTTTCTGCACCCTTGCATCTGTAATCGAGAGAAAATAGTCTGTAAGTTTCAATTTTGCCTCAGAGGATATTTTTAAAGACTAACAAACACAATTTTCTATAACAAATACAATATTTATCGCTGTATTGTCGTATGATGCGTCCCCGTTGTTTAATAAATTCAATCCAGAGTAAGGGAAGGTCTTTGTTTTCGTATTATTTTAGAATTAAAGGGTGGATGTGGGCTCTTCAAATATAAAATTGCGGATGGAATCTACAAAACTCATTCATTTTTTATCAATTGTCATTTAATTTATATATTTTTTACGAGAGGTAGAGCGTATCAAAGCTGCCTGCCTGGGGAAGTACCTACACTTCAGGAGTTGCGCATTGCATTGCATTGAGCAGCAGAGCAGAGGCATCGCGCGAGTGATACTTAATGAACAAGCGTTCATAGGCTACGGTAACCGCTTTACATCATGTGGGCTATATGCTTGTATGCCTCCCGACGTTATGTAATAAAAATCAATAAGGATCTCAGTTTGCTGTAAAACTATGTCTTCTCGCTCCATGAACGGAGTAGGTATGTGTACCAAATTTCATTCCGTTCTGCGGTTTCTATTCAAACACACGGAGTTAGTTTCGCATTACATTGTATAAGATATAACCAATTCACATATGAATAATTTTACAATTTATTCTGCCAAGTTTTTTCGATTAACATTTTAATTATGCTAATGTATGACGAATAATGAATGAATATTCTGATTTGCTTAATACCATCGATTCATGGTGGTTTTTATTAGTTTGTCAAGGTGCTGTTGCAGTCAAATTATTTGCAGAGAACTTGAATGACCACTTTTGTTGTGATGTTTGTAATAATTACCGATTCAAATGATATCTTCTACGGTTTTATCTCAAACCAATAATCTCTCTGCCTACGCCGCAAGGGACTTGGCATCATGATATACAATACGTTACAAAACAATACCAATAATTAATCTTGTTGTAAGTGAAGTGTTGAATATTGCTTGTCAAATATTATCCAGTAAGTAGTGCAGTAAAACAAATACTATTGAAGTGGTACTCACATGAACCGTTTTATATATTGAGCGTTTTCTTTGGACACAGGTTTTTTTTCAAGCAATTTGGCTAGATGTGGACATGAGAATATACCAATACATTGGCCTTGTTCTCCATCTGGTGTATAGCAAGATTCACTGGAGCCCTCCTGGAAGTGATAATGTTGTGCTGGGTAAAAATTACAATTTCAAACCACAAGGAATATAAATTAGAAAACTACAGCGGGTAAGTTAGAGTAATAAGTATGTTTTATACATCACTATCTTGCAAACACTATGATACTTGCTATAAAGAATATTTCTGAAAATTAACACCGATGTTATAGCTGGCGGGGGCGCTAATTTATAAAGAGGCAGAGAGTAAATTCATATTAGAGAGGAGAATAATCAAAAATTGAAAGTAAAATTCCGTGGTTATTGAAGTTATACTTCTTTAGGCGCGTTATGCAAAAATGATGAGAGTGAAATTTTAAGATGCGCGCGCGTCACTGTAACACAAAAGTAACAGGTTGAAGTTGCCCGCTAAACGGCCGGAGTAGCCATGGCAACGGCGGCGGCATGCGTCTACGTTCGTACCGGATTGTACCTAATCGGTACCGGAAGCGCACAAAGTACTTTAAATCAGGTGCTGTAAAAAAAATTGTGCTTATATACTTTTTCAAGTGCTCCAATATAATTGAGGTTAACTATCCGTATGTATTATTTATTGATGTAAATTAAAATATTATTATTAATGATGCCAAAGAATTATAACTTCTCACACGCGTACATGAGTACACGCACCCATTTTTTATGTCATCAGTCTCATAAAAGTTTATTGGTTTACTCACACGAACTTATTAATCTATGCTATATTTATAAAAAAACGTTTACCTTAGGTATTTGCCCGTCGAAGCCCCTAGAAGCTTCCTTCGGTGTGTCGGTGCCTGTAACGGTCATGTTAGTTTTATTAATCACGCCATCATTTCTGGACAGGGGAAAAGGTGGTTTTTACTGCATTGATCTATTCGATTGGACATCGGTTCTGAGCATAAACGGTGTTTATAAATTAATTTGAAACAGCCTGAATGGGGAAGTATCGCAGCCACCTAACAAGAAATTAGCTGACTTGACTGCAGCCACATCATTTCCCGATAATGCTTTGTTTTCCTACATGTGACTGAGGTTTCCCGGGTACATCGTAGGAGGCGTTGTGTTAGCAGCAATGCAATGCGCGAGCGTTTTTCTCGTGTAAACGCGTATAAGCGTAAGCAGTCCCATGGTGATATTTCTGACACAGCATGCTATATAGCAAATATTCCCAAAGTGTGCGCCGCGGCGCCCTGGTGCTCCGTAGAGAGTGCAGAGGGGCGCCGTGAGCTTGTTTGCCATTGCATGGAAACGAAATTTAGGTATTCGCACCTATAAAATAAACAATTCAAATCGAATTGAATCAAACAAGAAAAATATGCGTAGATCCAGGATCCTTTCCATCCACAAGCTCCACCTGAATTCCCTCCGTAACAAGAAGAGAGTCTTATTGAAGTCTCTTGCGACAGCGGCGTAAAAACGAGATTCACGGTTACCGATTTGGTGTTTTGGATATCGGTCTAAAATGAATAACTTTAAGTTCAAAAGCATTAATAATTCTCATTCCATTGCAACATCTTATTTATGTGGAGAAAACCTGCCGCTGAGTTCCACTATCGTACCACGCTCGCCACAAACTAATATTTCACCCTCACCACCTTAATGAGTGGCAATCCCACTACAGTACGCTTTTGATATGGGTGCCTTCAAAACAAGAGCCTATGTTTCCCTTAAAAGGCTGGCAACGGATCAGTGAGCCTTTGTTGTTGCTGATTGATTTCCATGGGTGGTGGTGACCGCTTACCATCAGATGACAGCACATGTTCGTTTGCCTCCTGTAATGTAAAATAACGACCACTTTATTATTTTCGCTAGAGACGACTTGCGGACATTTTGAGGAAAAGATTCCGTTTTATACATATTTTTTTCCAAGCCGAAAATGTCCCTAATCTTTGTCAAAAGTACAATTTTTTTATGTTACCGGAAAGTTTGTCATGAGGATGGGTAAAGAATAGAAAATAGAAACATACCGGACGAATATGGTCGCTTTGAATATGAAAAATATGCACAATGAAAATATTCAAATATTTCGTGTTGTTTGCTGACATCAAGAAAATGTAATTTAATTTCTTTTAATTAATGAGGGAAATGCATAGGTCCAGTTTTTTATAGTATTTTAAAGTTAGACGTGACACGTTAACAAACCGTCTGGTACATTTGTTCGGTAGTTGCCGCCGCGCCTATATTAATGGGTCGCCGATGACATTAAATTTATATAGATGAGCTATTGGTATAGATGACCTACCGCCTAAGTTATTCAAAAACTGCGCAGAAGAATTAGCTTTGCCACTTACCATTCTTATTAACCAGTCTTTTGAGGAGGGAGTTTTTCCCGATCTATTGCAGAAAACAAAAATAAAACCAGCTCACGAGAAAAACGAAAAAAACAGACCTTAATAACTACAGGCCTATAGCCTTGCTACCTACTACCTCAAAAGTGTTTGAAGGAGCAATGACCAAACGAGTTTGCAATTTTTGTGAAAAGTATAAATTGCTAGATGATTGTCAGAACGGCTTTCGGAAAAGTCGCTCCACTTCTTTGGCAGTCTATAAATACGTTCAAGTAGTCTTAAATATACTTAACAATGCTAAATATGCGATTGGAATATTATTGGATATGTCAAAGGCCTACGACAGAGTATAACATAACATACAACTTCGTAAATTATATGGGACAGGGATACGAGGTGTTGCCCACAAATGGTTCACGTCATACCTCAAAGATAGGGAGCAATTCGTTGAAATAGAATACTACAATCATGATACCCAGACTATCCAAAACATCCGATCTAATCATAAAGTAATCAATTCTTCTATCCCTCAGGGTAGCGTTCTTGGATGCCTCCTATTCCTGCTATACATAAATGACCTGCCAAAAGTCGTGAAAGAACACTGTGTCCTCTTTGCGGACGATATATCTATTCTTACGTCATGCAGAAGTGCTAACAACTTGGAAGGGCACCTCGACTCTATTTTGACTGACGTCACAGACTGGATAAATGATCACAACCTAGAGATAAACATCTCCAAAACCAAACTTATGTCATTCCACCCATATCAGAAACAATCATTGAATATTAAATATGACCATAATGGGATTGACTTAGAGGTGGTTACTGATTTTATTCTATTAGGAATAATAATAGATAGGCACATAAATTGGAAGGCTCATTTGCAACGAATCTGTGCAAAACTCTCTAAATATGCATACGCCCTCAGAGAGGTAAAAAAGACCACTGATACCGAAACAGCCCTTGTGACCTACTACGACTACGGTTACTCATGGCGCAGCTACGGTACTACGTTATGGGGAAACGGGACCGATTGGAAAAACGTATTTACCCTTCAAAAAAAGTTGGTCCACATTATAGCTAACATAAAAAATACAGATAGCTGTAAACCCTATTTAAAAAAATATAAACTGTTGACGTTTCCTTGTATATACTTAGTCTGGCCATAAATACTGTTACAATTAAAAATAAACAAAATATTACATTTGAATTTGGAATCTGTCATTTTTATATGATTGTTTATCGAGTTTTCTCATTTTGGCGCCAATACATTGTACAATATTTTGCGATATTAAAATGGAGCGGGGTGATAAAGAGAACCGAATCGCTGTGATTGCATTACACAAAGTAGGTATGGAGCCAAATGCAATTTTTAAAACTCTACATACGCTTGGTATTAGTAAAATGTTTGTGTACCGGGCTATTAATAGGTACAATGAGACCTCCTTTGTTTGTGACAGAAAAAGATCTGGCCGTCCACGTAGTGTTCGTACGAAAAAGGTGGTCAAAGCAGTAAGGGAAAGAATTCGAAGAAATCCTGTCCAAAAGCAAAAGATTTTATCTCGGGAGATGAAGATAGCGCCTAGAACCATGTCGCGTATTTTAAAAGATGACTTAGGCCTTGCAGCCTATAAGAGACGTACTGGTCATTTCTTAACTGATAATTCCAAAAAGGATAGGGTGGTAAAATCGAAACAACTACTGAAGCGGTACGTAAAGGGAGGTCACAGAAAAATTTTGTTTACGGATGAGAAAATTTTTACAATTGAGCAACATTTTAACAAACAAAATGATTGTATTTATGCTCAAAGCTCTAAGGAAGCTTCCCAATTAGTCGACAGAGTGCAACGTGGGCACTATGCGACTTCAGTGATGGTTTGGTGGGGTATTAGCTATGAAGGAGTGACTGAGCCATACTTGCTGTAAGTTGCAGGCTTGCTGTAAACGCCATGATAATTTGGAATCCCTAAAACAACCCGTACGATTGGCAGTGAAGAATTTTCCCATGGAAAGAGTGCGTGCTTCTATTGATAACTGGCCTCAACGTTTAAATGACTGTATGGCAGCCAACGGAGACCACTTCGAATAAGCTTTTTATAATTTAAATTGTTTTATATTTATGTGTTAAACTAATACACTGTAAAAGTAATAAATGTTATTTGCAATAGAAATTTTTTTTTTCTTTGTTTCAGTATTTATGGCATGACTAGGTACATATGGGAAATCATCAAATTCACTCGAAAATATCCCGATTTTAAAACAAAACGGAAAGAAACAACTACGGGTTACAAACTTAGGTATCCGAATAGATTACAGCTGCCAAACTCACGCCTAAATTTGCACTCATCAGGTCCTTTGACAATGTTCATTAAAATATATAACAAATTACCAGAGCCCATAAAAAATCTGAAGAATGATATAATATTTTTAAAGAAAGTTAAAGAGATACTTATCAATAAAGGTTACTACGACATTTCAGAATACCTGAATGGTAATATATAAAAAATATAAAAATCAGGGGGCACGGCAGTGCCCCCGCCAAGTCGAGCGCGAAGCAAACACTGCCGTACCATCCTTTACTGGAACCATTTCGCCGCATTTTCAGGCCCCTATTTGAGAACCTCTGGATAAGACCAGAACGCAGAAATTTTCGTCATCCAGTAAGCTATAATCACATGCTTAAAATCCAAAATTTCAAGTCTGTAGGTCATTTAGTTTCGAAGTTAAGCGAAAGCAAAGTTTGGCATTTATGACACTCACTCACTCACTCATGATCATCAAAATAGAACTAGTACTTCCCATAAACTCCGAGAGCTGAAATTTGGTACAGAGTTAGGGTTTAATGGCCACATAAAGGGAAAACTATAAAAACTAGGATAATCGAAGATCTGGAGTACCTGGTGACCCTGATTAGAAAACACATAAGCCCAACCAAACTATTCGAGATCGACATACCGCCTTTACAAAAAATATTCAACTTGGTGGGCCGCTTCATTTGATGTCAAAAATCGAAGGTCTGAAGTATCTGATGAAGAACCCTCAGCTGGTCTCAGCTGTATTAGAGATATGGTAATGCCCCCTTCTACTATGAGAAAAAACTGTGTCAAATAAGAAAATCTAATAAAATAAATCGATATGCCCACGTTTCTACAAAAAGAAGTGAAATTCCACCAAAAACATTCTGTAAAAAACTAGCCAAGTCTCGATGGAGCTGCTTGTTTATCTCTAAAAAGTAATGAAATCTAAACAAAGTCGTGCCAAGTCTAAAGTTCCTTACTGCGATTTCTTTATTATTATAGTTAATGTTGTGTGACTTGGCCGTTGAAGGGTACACAAGGGTACAAAACCAGGTGCTCCATGACACCATTGCACCAATCTGTCGCCAGAACCGCTACCCATTGACGATGGAAAATTGCCACTTGGAAAACGATGATTCAATAACCAGTCAATTGTAGGCTTGATAAAGCTGCGGATTTCAATAATACTTATGTATAGACGAACCTGAAACAAACAGTTTAAAAAATATTTCCAGTACAGACGGACTTCTAATCATTGATAGAAGTCCGTCTGTACGTCTATTTTATGGTAGATCGGTGGTCGATTTGACGCTCCAAAAAGAAGAGAGCAGAAGTCAGCATTGTCAATGCTGAATGCATGTGTTGCACAATCAACAACAGCCTAAAATGAGACACTAGCGTCCAAATTACCAACACCAGTATGGGCTATTATCTCGCTTAACAAACATAGGTAGTTACAACAGATATAACATTACGTGTAAACAAAATTGACTTGTACCCACTAACGTATAAAGAATGTTCAACGGCCAAGTCACACAACATTAACTATAATAATAAAGAAATCGCAGTAAGGAACCTTAGACTTGGCACGACTTTGTTTAGATTTCATTACTTTTTAGAGATAAACAAGCAGCTCCATCGGGACTTGGCTAGTTTTTTACAGAATGTTTTTGGTGGGATAAATATTACATAATAAAATACAAAAATATAGTCGGCCCCTCTCTAGATTGCGGTGTCCGTCAGGGTCCACAATTGAGACTACTTATGCTTGTTAGTAAGACCTTGATTTGTACATTATGGATGCAATAAACACTTTGACTAAATTCCTTACGTGTTTACTGACGATATTACAGTGTACATCAGTTATTAAACTTAACACTACACAAACAAGTTTTTAATCATCCGTCACGAAATAATATAAAGGTCAGTTGATATAAAGAAGAAAGTTTATCATCTTATTATTGTAGTCTAGATTGCTATGATCAATTATCCTGTATGTCGTAGGTTTTAAAAAATGTAATTCTTAGTGCAAACTAAGGGTAGATTTTTTTCAATTATTAGTTTCCAGATTGAGCGGTTTTGCTTGTCGGTGTCTGTCAGTCAGTCAGTGAATCACGGTACGTTTTTTGTATGTCCATCAGTCGTGGTATGAAATCACAGCAAGCGAGTGACAAGCTTGCTAGTGAACCGAGAAACCAAAGGGTAGAAACTCTATCGATTTTTTCCGGGCTGTCCGGGAGATTCAGGTCACACCCACCCACCGGGAAAAATGACGCAAGTTCCCGCGCGTGAGTGGGGCTGTCAGTAAACTCGCGAGGAGTTGCTATTTTAGCGATAGCAACGCGCGATCGATACTCATTGCATTTCAAGCGCTCATAGACTACGAGAAATATGCACACAAGGCTGGCCACATGTTTTGTGTTGTCTCTGTTGTATAAAAACAACGACAATTCTGATTACAGCCACTTTAGAACAAAAGAAACCTTAGAAACCGGCGCGTGTGTATAAGAAGAGTATTGAATGTTAAAGAGGCGAGTGAGGTTTGTAAGGATCGAGTCACGTGGCGCTCGGTTCTCTCTGTCTACTGCCCAAGGGGTTTGTCGTGAAGTTATAGATACGTAATTCAAAACAGTCTCCCTGACATCGGCCATTAGAGCTGGCGATGTGACAGACACACAGGTTTCCAATTAAAAAAGTTGTCAAGCGCGACTCCGACTCGCTCTCCGAGGGTTCTGTACATGAATATTTTCTAAAATTATTTTCGCAAAAAGCATATTTTTTTTCTGTTGTAACTACATATTTACCGTTTTCGGATATTTTTACACAAGTTAAGAATATAATAAGTAAAGGAAAAAAAACGAAAGCCATAAATTTGTAGTTACGTCACAAAAAATAATATTTTTCTGTGAAAATATTTGTTACCGAACCCTCGGTGCGCGAGTCAGACTCGCAATTGACGGCTTTGTTCCTCTTGAAAAATAACAGGAAAATGAACTTACGTCCTCGGACTACACTGAGCGTCGACACAACTATGAGTATTACAATATTCTTCATTGCCACCATTGTATCCGCAAGTTCCGACGACGGCCTGCTTTCTGCTGTTTCGCTCAAAAAATGTCCTCATATATGTCGTGAATTGATATCGCAGTTTGTTTTCGCTTTATCGCGACCGAGGTCAAAGCACAGGCTCGTTTGATAAAAAAAACCATTTAGCCAATCCGCAGTCAATTTCCCGTAGTTGTTTTTATACCACTATGGTGGCAAATGTACCTACGAGTATTTTGGCGAGCTCGGTAGCGCAGTGGCGAAACGTGCTGTTAAGTTACTTACCGGTAGGCTGCATTACAGGTTTTACGATTTTCAAACAGGGCGACGTACGTCGAGACCGCTACTAGATCAGTGGCGTAGCGTGCCTAGTCGGGGCCCCGTATAAAAATTTTTTTGGAGGCCCTTATATGGAGGTAAAGATTTTTCACAAAAGAAAAAAAATATTGTGAGAAGAAATATTTATTTATCACATAATTTACCCATTTTACAAATAAAAATCGAATTTTAAATATTCACTCTCCTTGCCTTTTTTTCGGCAAACTGATTTATTAAATCATTTATGGCTGATGATGATTTTAGTTTTTCTAAAGTTTCTGCCTCTATGGACAATAGTGAGATGTCTGACAGCCGTTCTTGTCCCATCGAAGTTCTTAAGTAATTTTTTATTAGTTTTAATTTTGAAAAACTTCTTTCTGCCGTTGCGGTTGTAACTGGAAGGGTCAAGAATAAAAAGCATGCTGTGATTACCTCGGGAAAACTGGATGCAAGACTATTGAATTTTACTAGCAATAATTCAATGAGTTCTTTAATGGAATAATTTTTTTTAATTTCAGAATTTAAGCATGTTTTTAGAGCCTTTAATTGGTCACAAAGATTAAGTGAGATGTCTTTACTGTATTTAGCAGACAGTTTTCCGGAAGCGTTTAATATCTCTTCGCTTGAAGAAGATAGGAGTTTCTCCGGTTGTAATATTTCGAATATATTACTCAGGTTGCAAAGGCTCTGAAATCTTTCTTTAGTTTGAGAAATTAATATATCTAAACAGCAATAGTATACATTGACTTTGAAATAGGATTCCGGGTCGGAAATTCTCTCATCTTGTGATAACTCATCAAAAAAACGCTTCGTTATCTTTCGCCTACTGTTTTTAAAAACAGTTGTTACTCCCCACTCTTTTGCTAAATCTTTGGATTCATTTAGCAAACTATTAAATGAATTCTGATTTCTTAATTGGCACAGTCTATTTAAAAGATTACTTAATAAAATACTAGATTTCTGTAAGTCATTATTTTCATGCTGTAGAGCTTTAGAAACAGGATTAATAATTTCAAATAGTGAAGAAAAAAATGTAACGAGCACTAAGAAATCAAAACTCTCTAAAATGTTAATTATACTTTTACATTCTCCACGTTCATCTTTTTTATTTGAAATTAAATTTAGTTGGTACAAAGTTTCATGATTAGTAAAAAAATTTTCTTTACTGCTAATAAAGCGTCGTTCCTAGAAGACCATCTGGTAGGACATACCTTTTTAAGGGTAATCAAATATTTTTCAGATGAATCGTCACTTAGCATAGCCCAGCGTTTTATACTATTGCCAAAAAAAGTATATATTTTTTCTAAATTATCGAAAAAAGTCGACTTCACGAACATGTCTCGCAGCATCGTTCAAAACCAAGTTTAAAGCGTGCGCAGCACAATGAACATAATCGGCATTTGGAGCATGCTCTTTTATTAGGGTTTGTAATCCTCCATACACACCCGACATAACATTTGCTCCATCGTATCCCTGTCCTCTACATTTAGTCAAATCAATTCCATATTCTTTAGTCAAATTTAAAATGACAGTTTTCAGACCTGCAGCACTGCAATCGGTTACTGCTATGAATCCTAAAAAGGACTCACAGATTTTTATTTCTTTAGGCACATTATCATCATTTTCTGTAACCGAGATATATCGAAAAACTACAGATAGTTGGTCAATTTTTGATAAGTCTTGTGTTGTATCCAGAATTATTGTCAGAAATGGAGCTTTTTTAATTTCTGAGATAATACTGTTCCTAACGTTAGTACCAAGCAAACTAATAATTTCGTTTTGAATCGTAGGGCTTAAATAATTTATTTCACCTTTCGGTTTTAGAAGAAGTTCTTTTAAAGTTGCATCATAGTTAGATAGCACACGTGAAATTGCCATAAAATTGCCAGAATCAGAATCATGCCCTCTCAAAGGTAGATTACAAGATACTAAAGTAATTATAACATTAATTATACGATGCAGTACATCTCTCCAGAATGTAATTTTACTATCGATTTCACTTTTCAATAGAGTATCGATGGTATTTCCTTGCAACCAATTATTATAAGAGAGTGAGGCACTAATATGCTGCTGTGACTTTTCATGGTCAAGAATAGTTTGTGTGAAATTGCTTCTAACCGAAACACCGTTAACCCAAGCAGAGGAGTACGATTTGTTTTGACGATCTGCTAATAACCAACAGAAGTGACAGTACGGTTTGTTAATAGATTCAGGCGTTACTTTGCGAAAGTCAAATCTACATGCAATTTGATCTAACCTGCTTTGCGTGCTTCCGCCACCAATTAGTTCATGCGGCCTAGCGCCGGCCGGCACCCACCCACTACTGTTAGTACTTGGTACATGCCGACGCTGCCATGGCTGCTCCGGTAGTCTCTGCTTCGGCTGCTGCGGTCGTCCGTCATCTGGAACAGAATCCGCATGCCCCCACCACCACCGTCGCTGCCACGACTGGCCTGGTCGTCGCTGCGACACGTGTTTCGCCTCTCCACGAGGCATCATCAGGCGTTGTAGACGTTAATCGTAAGAATAACATGCTACAAGTGACAAATCCATCGCAGTGCCGTCCCTTATATTGAATTGAGGGTGGGGGTGGATGGTGTGAGCGAAAAGATATTTAATAGTGGGGAATGGTTTACGTCAGTCTGTTTGTTCATGAGAGTAATTTTAGAATTTTTATGTTTATTAATTTCTAATTGTTCCCTAATATTTAGTTTTAAACCTTTGTCTATGGTGTGTAAAATTTGATATGTATTAGTGGGGGATAAGTTATGTCCTTTGTCTATAAGATGCTCGGCGAAGTGTGACCTTTCTGGGCGATTGTTTTTATACGCCGATACATGTTCGTGAAATCGTGTTATAAAGTTACGACCAGTTTGCCCGATATAAACGTGTTCACATTCATCGCAGAACAGCTTATAGACGCCGGATTTTTTATTGGGCGGGATTTTATCTTTAGTGTTACAAAGTGACCTGAGTGAATTATGGGATTTGAGAGCAACATGTATGTTATTTTTTCTAAATATGTGAACTATTTTGTCAGTGATTTTACCCAGGTATGACAAACTCGCAGTGTATTTATTTGTCGAAATATATGGAACCGCGTACAATAGTCTGTTAACGATACTACTCGTTTTTTTACGCAATAATTTATCGATGGTAGATTTGGAATAACCGTTTGACTTCGCGATCTGATATATTACATCAAGTTCTTTGTTGTAATTATCCTTACTTAATGGAACGCTCATCAAACGGTGTATCATAGTTTTATACGCTGCGAGCTTGTGTTGCCAAGGATGGCTGGATGACGCGGGAATCGTGGTATCGGTATGAGTTGGTTTACGGTATATCGAAAATTGATGGAGGGATTGATTTTTAGTTATGGTTAAATCTAAAAAGTGAAGTGAACTATTTTGTTCTATTTCTAAAGTGAATTTAATTTTAGGGTGGATTTTATTTAATTTGGAAACAAAGAGATCCAATTGACGATTGGTACCTGTCCAGCAAATAAATACACTGCGAGTTTGTCATACCTGGGTAAAATCACTGACAAAATAGTTCACATATTTAGAAAAAATAACATACATGTTGCTCTCAAATCCCATAATTCACTCAGGTCACTTTGTAACACTAAAGATAAAATCCCGCCCAATAAAAAATCCGGCGTCTATAAGCTGTTCTGCGATGAATGTGAACACGTTTATATCGGGCAAACTGGTCGTAACTTTATAACACGATTTCACGAACATGTATCGGCGTATAAAAACAATCGCCCAGAAAGGTCACACTTCGCCGAGCATCTTATAGACAAAGGACATAACTTATCCCCCACTAATACATATCAAATTTTACACACCATAGACAAAGGTTTAAAACTAAATATTAGGGAACAATTAGAAATTAATAAACATAAAAATTCTAAAATTACTCTCATGAACAAACAGACTGACGTAAACCATTCCCCACTATTAAATATCTTTTCGCTCACACCATCCACCCCCACCCTCAATTCAATATAAGGGACGGCACTGCGATGGATTTGTCACTTGTAGCATGTTATTCTTACGATTAACGTCTACAACGCCTGATGATGCCTCGTGGAGAGGCGAAACACGTGTCGCAGCGACGACCAGGCCAGTCGTGGCAGCGACGGTGGTGGTGGGGGCATGCGGATTCTGTTCCAGATGACGGACGACCGCAGCAGCCGAAGCAGAGACTACCGGAGCAGCCATGGCAGCGTCGGCATGTACCAAGTACTAACAGTAGTGGGTGGGTGCCGGCCGGCGCTAGGCCGCATGAACTAATTGGTGGCGGAAGCACGCAAAGCAGGTTAGATCAAATTGCAAGTACGGTTTGTTTAAAACGTTAGAATAACATAACCATGGTCTTATAATTTTTATGCCTGCCTGATTGAAATATGAATAATAATAAGCCGAAAAAGGTCGGTTATTTTCTGAAACTTTTGGAAATGGTCCTTGTGGTTTAAATGGACCCAATTTAAAAATTATTTTTCGTTCGCATTCAGTTAAATTGTCACCAAAATTTCCTCTATCTGATGAAATTATATTACAATCTGCATTATCTGCAGATATATCAGAATCGTTGACTTGGGGTTCCTCGATTTCTGGATGGACATCCGATAAAGTATGTGCTTGGCTTTCTTCTATTTCCGGATGGATATGTGACGAAGAACATGCTTCAGAAGAATCTAAAAATAAACGAGTAATTGTTAAAAAATAAATACGAATGCTTTGATACTAAACTAAAAAGAGTTATATATAAATAAATAACGTTACTAAGGGTCACAGTTAGAGAGTGTTCAGTTCAGACGCACACAGACTCTACGCGGATTGTGCTCGTACCTATTAGTAGATACAAAATCACCTGCAGCCCGTCCGTGCATTACTATACACCTGCGTGCTATTTAAACGCAGCGCGTAGTGTAGTGGCCATACAAAACGAGAACCCGAAAGCGAGTCTGCACATCTGAAGTTCTCAACACGCAATTAACGATACGATACGGACTGATAGACAAACAACAAAACAAATCGATCCTATAGATAAGTTAGAATTTTGTTTTTTTTTTAATCAAGGCACGGAACCCTAAAAACAGTATAATTGTGAAAATCGAGGGGGGAGACAACTTTTTGTGACGGACAGATGGACAGACCGAAATTAAAAGATTTCCTTGTTTATCACTACGGGCCCCTAATAAATGGGTTGGGTAGTAGTGTAGTACTTACCTTTCCAATCTAAATCACTCACAGTATCTTGTCTCTGAAAAATGAAGAAATTTTGGGCACTTTTTTTATAACCTCGTCCCTTTTCTGTTTAATTTTTCTTTTCTCAGCGCCGCTGGGATAATCTCTTTTCCTTTCACTCATTTCTTTTACAAATCGCTACTAATACTGCTAAACCAGAAGAACAATATTGTTTGTACTGAATTACAATGTAATGCACATTTATATAAAGCGCGTAAATAAACAGTGCACTGCACTCCGTGGTTTAACATCCAATGCAAAGTACAACAACGTACACGTACATCCGGTACATCGCGATATCGATGAAGGATTCCCGGGGATTCCCCGCTGAGTTGAAGATGAAGTAAGTAAAACGGGGAAGTCCCGCAGCCCGCCATAACGATGTAGTGTTGCCAACTTTTGAACGCACGCTTAAGGCAGGAAAAAAAGGAATTGCTTTATAGAATTTTGTCATTTGTAAAATAAAATAAATTAGAAAGTTTTTATTCTTCTTCCTTACACACTTGCCCCCGTGGCCCGGGGGCCCCGTATAATTGATACGGCAAATACGGCGGTAGCTACGCCCCTGTACTAGATATACCTATACATATATACGAGTATATATAAACCAAAAACCTGTGAGATATTACAAGATGGTCTATCTTATAATATTTAAGAGGGTAGGCCGCATCAAAGCAGCCCATCTGAGGAAGTACTTCCACCTCACAGAAAACCGCAGCCAAATAACCACTCCCTGGATGGTTGTTGTGTTCGTGAGTGTGAGGCTAGCAGTAAGCTCCTAAGGAGTTGCTCTGTTAGCGGCAGCGGTGGCATCGCGCGAATGATACTGTATGTAGTGTTCGACCGAACTTAAGGCAGATTTTCTGTAAAAATAACTTAACAAGTTTCTGTTTCGACAGAAAATGTGCCTTACTGTTACTGGTACTGACCTCATTACTCGCAAGAACACCATCCTCCACGGAGTGGTCAACTGACTGCGGTTTTCTGTTAGGTAGAGGTATTCAAATGTCACCTTATTATGTACCTACATTTTTGCGCAAATAAATATTATTGATTGATTGAATGATTCTACTTCTCTTAATTAATTAATTTATTTATAAAGGTACTCCAACGACGCGTTCATATTACACTCATAGAAGTGACAATAATACATAGGTACAGTAATAAGCCTTGGAATACATCAATTATAGGTATACACATCTTTTACAGAAAAATATTTGTTTGAAATACAACAACGGAACATCCACGCTTACACTATCTAAACTAAACTTGTTCAATGAAACGCCTAAATTGCATCTGTGAGTTGAAAAATATATCAATGCTAGGATTGCTTGCGTAAAAATCGTTGCACAGGGTGACCATTTTATTAAGAAGTGAATATTTATATAAATTAGTAGTTGATGTTTTTGGAGCAAATATTTTTTTTCTTTTAGCCATTATTTCACCAGGACGCCGGGGAACAGCGACATCCAAGGCTTCCAACTGATCGGGAACCATCAGAGTACCATTAACAACTTTGTGCAATGTTAAAAGATCCAACACATTTCGACGATGCTGCAAGGAGGACATTTTAAAAGGCTCGAATCTTTCAGAGTAGTCAGCTGCACGATCACATGCTTTACATTTAAAAGAGAGATACCGGGAAAATCCGCGTTGTATGCGCTCAATGCGGTCTTTTTCTTTGTGAATTTAATATGGTAGCACTTATTCGCGTTAAGAACCATATTGTTATGAACACACCAAGACTGAACTGATTCCAGATCATGTTGTAGCAGCACCGTGTCATCTTGGCTAGTTATGCATTTACGGAACCTTCACTCTATTAGGCATTTGTATATTTTAAGGTCATCCGCGAACAAGGAACACTTACTATGTTTAATATATCCAACAATATCATCAACAAAAATTAGGAATAAAATCGGACCCAAATGAGAGCCTTGCGGGATTCCCGAACGAGCTACATAAATGTCAGATTCATAACCCTTGGCTACCACCTTCAACATTCTTTGCGAAAGATATGACCGGAACCAGTAAAGGAATAAACCACGTACACCTATCGATGATAATTTGCGGAGCAGTATGGAACGATCGACTTTATCGAAGGCACTAGAGAAGTCAGTGTATACTGCGTCAAGCTGTATCCGACTATCCACATGCCTGGCTATGTCCTCAACGTAGGAAATAAGGTTACCAACTGTCGACTTGTATCAACTAAAGCCATGTTGTTCTGGCGCTAAGGTTATATTAGCGTGTGCCGTTAAAATAGGACAGACTAGTGACTCAAATATCTTTGAAAACACCGCGAGTATTGATATTGGACGATAATTGCCAATATTAGTCTTATCACCTTTTTTAGAATTGGTACAACGTTAGCAAGTTTCCATCTAACAGAGAACACAGAGGACATTGAATTAAACAATTTTTAACGGAAGTATCGCGTATTTTATTTATTTTGTTGAACCTGACGTTTTGACAGTCTTCCTGCGACCACGGACGCTGCAAAGCGTTCGAAACGTCAGGTTCAACAAAATAAATAAAATACGCGATACTTCCGTTAAAAATTGTTTAATTCAATGTGTAACAATCGCGAAAACCTAAGACAATACTAACACAGAGGACATGAGCGATAGGTTAAAAATGAGTACAAGAGGCAATGAAAGCCATTTTGCACAGCTCTTAACAAAGAGAGGTGGAATGCCGTCAGGACCTGCACCCTTTGTTGGGACCAACTTCATTATTGCTGTAGCAACCTCCTTTTCTGTCAAATGAATATTGCTCAAAACATTTTGTGGTAATTGGCAATCACTAGTGATTACATCATTGGAAGAGAGTGAAGGTTCCGTAAATGTTGATGAGAAATGGGACGCAAATAAATTACAAATATCAGCACCCGTTGATGCAGTAGTGCCGTTTAAGTTCATGGACGAAGGCAGTGAATTTCCCGAGGATTTCACAAATGACCAAAATTTCTTAGGATTACCTGTAATATTACGCTCTATATTATAAACATAACTTCTGTAACTTTTTTTTATCAGCAACTGTACCTTAGAATTCAAAAAGGAGTATTCTAGTTCATCTCGAGGGTTTTTGTATCTTTTGAATCGTTGGCGTATTTTTTCTTTTCCTTTCAGTAATCTAATAAGTGATCTTGAAAACCATATTGGATAATTAGTGTTTCGTTGTTTCTTTTTAGGAACTGTCTCATTAATAACTGATTTTAAGATATCATAAAATTTACTGACCATATCATTGGTATTTGAACAATCCCTAAACTCAGAATGCCAGTCAATTTTGCTTAGTTTGTTATTAATCAAAGAATTGTCCGCCTTTCTAAAATCACGCGTAGCAAAACACTGACTTTTTAATATAGGCGGTTTATCAAACGAAAGAGGCGACACAAAAGGCGGGTGGTTGGTTGTTGACATTTGTCAATAGTTATTCCTAGAAAATCACACAGAACTAGATCTAGAATCTTATTATCACAATTTTTTACAGAATTTAGCTGTGTTAGACAATTAGCAGACATAAAGTCAATCATTGAATAGCCAATATTATTGTTATAGTTGTGTGGGCACAAATTATAAGAATCACCAAGTGATGCATCGCTGCGCCACTCTATGAATCCAAGATTGAAATCTCCCAATTTAATCGTTTCCGTACCGCAACCATCCATAATTCGCGAGGTATTATCCAAATAATAATTGAGCGTCTCCAATGATATAGGTGGAGGCAGATAAACAACATTAGTGAATTATTTTAGACATCGGACCATCACGCACCTGCAAACAAATCCACATATCCTCAACGTCGCTTTCCCACTGAACAGCACGAGTTGAATCAATTGACTTCGAAACAGCCACCAGCACACCGCCGCCTTCCTCACCCGCAAGTCTCGTCGAACTTCTATCCCTTCGGTAAATGTTATATGCAGAATTGAATATTTCAGCATCCTTTATCCCATCGTTTAGTCAAGATTCAGTACCAACAATGACATCATAATCATTTAAAAATGTGGTCATATGAACCTTATCAAGTTTCGTAGGTATACCTCTAAAATTTTGATAATATATAGTGAGCATTATGTCATAATATAACATACGTGCTTTAATCAGATGTTTTTATTTTTTTATAATAGTTTGATAGCATCGATAGACTTTATTTGATGTACCGACGCATTAACCTCTTTCCGTACCAGTATCCGTCACGAACCCAAACAAATTTATATCCCTTCTCCCGTGCAGCTTTTCTAGTCTCTGCATGAATTGGCTTATTTGTAGCTGATAGGTGTTCGGAAACATAAACTGGACACTTAGTTCCCTTATAACCACGATGGTGGGAGTTTAATTTGTCACTGGAGTGAGCTCTATTGAATTTAGTGACAGATGCGAGCATGGCATTACGAATTTTAATACTGGTAAATTTAACGATAATTGACCGGGGTTTGTCACGTTTTGGATCAAGTTTCCTAATCCTGGATGCCATGATTATATCTTTTTCCTGCACGGTATTTGAGACAGTATTCCCGAGACGAAGAATAGTTTGATATATATCTTCGGATTTACTTGCCGGTACTCCACTGATCTCAATATTTTCCTGTCTGGTGTGCTGTTCAAGCACAGACATCCTGGTAGTCAGATCGTTAACGGTGCGCTTCAAAGATTCATTTTCGTCGCTCAGTATTTTAGTCTGCTCTTTACTAGCCACTAGTTCACTCTTCAGCCGACATCATAATGACACCCAGATTAAGACAAACAGATATATGCACAGAATTGGAGTGGGACCCGCACATAAATAAACTGGCCAGTAAGCTCAGCTCCGCCGCATATGCAGTTTGGAGAATTTTATTAGACAATTGACGGATGTGGCTCCTGCGCACTTAGTCTATTTCAGCTACTTTCACATTATTATGTCGTGTGGTATACTATTGTGGGGAAAGGCGGCTGATATTGTAACTACGTTTATATTACAAAAGAGAGCCATCCGCTCTATTTATAACATGGGCTCCAGGGAATCACTTAGAGAACTATTCAAAGAATTAAATATCCTCACGGTTACCTCTCAGTACATTTATGAGAACGTAATGTACCTACGCTCGTAAAAATATAGTCATTTTCAAAATTTAGTGAAGATCTTAGAAGCAAGAATGGATTGCGTATACCTGTACATCGGCTTGCTAAGACTATTAGATCTTTTATTGTAAATTGTATTCGATTGTATAATAAATACGTTTACCTTAAGTATATGCTCATACGTACTCAATTACACAAGAATATTTTCCCGAATCAGCTGCAATCAGGATGTGTTCTATAGGCTTCTTTTGATCTCGGATCACATGATAATGAAAATGACCAGATTCATGTTTTGTGTGAGCTCATACGCTGTTGTACATTTGTGAGTATCGTGGTTGGTCTAGGTGACATATTCTGAGCATCAGTTTCATTCCTAATACTAATATAGTCTATTAAGATTCATTCCTTTTCTCTGTACCTACTTACGGCTTCTTCAATATTGAGGTATAATAGCGGTGGTCGGTCGAATAATATCGTAGGTGTTTGTATATGTGCTCTGTTTACTTTCACTTGGCGAATGTGCTTTGAATGTGAATATAAGGTTGATAATAAGTGTATTACATCTATGTGAAAATCAGTATATATTATTTCACTCCTTGAGACGCCTAATTTTTCTTTCTTTTCCCAATATTGTCCTACCTCTGTCTTTCCATTTCGATCAAAAGTGTCTGATTTTTTTTGTACATCAACACCTTACGAGTTATTTCCATTGTTTTAACCTGCTTACTATAATAAACGATTCATAGGCTACAGTAACCGCTTAACATCAGGTGGGCCGTATGTATGTGTGCCTCCCGACGTTGTATAAAGAAAATTGTTTGTAAAGTCGGTTTACGGACGATAATTTTTGATAAAATCAATAGAAAACATTCAACAGTTGACAAAACAGGTTCACGTGTAGGTTGTGTACTGCCGCTGTCTCTCTTCTACTCGGACGTATCAGCCGATGGAGTGGAAGAGAGGTAGATGCGTCACAAGCCGAACGCTTAGGCCGATCGTGCCTCTCTATCGCTTGTTCCGCGCTCTCGCTTGCACGCTCGGCTCACGCGGAACGTGACACTTTTTCGTGCGTGCTGGCGGCGTTCATCGAGTTATCACGTCAAAAAAATATTTAAAAAAGAATCATTACCTAACTGCATTTCCTTATTACTACAGACGAGCGATTCTTGTATGTATACATATTTCATCTCGGAAATTTTTACAGAAACAACATAAAAAACCAGTTGAGAATGCGCGAGCTTGCATTGCCAGAGGAACACCTGGCTCATCAATTATATAACAATTCGTTTAATTTGTCGACCTTTTCATTGTCATGTTCCTTAAGAGATAGGAACGGTGTTCCTGAACATTCCTATTCTACTTTTTATGCTGAATCCGAATTTGATGTCAAAATTCGAATATTCGAAAAACGCACAGACAGACAGACATATAAATTTCATATAGGAACGGTGTTCCTGAAAACTGCGGATCATGTTAAATACTAATTCCAACTAATCGACTTCGTGGTTATCGCGTACTCGGTCCCGCCGCGAGTCTGTCTGATAGTGTCATACAGGTCACATTTTGATAAGAATTTGCTTTTTAGGTTTATCTATATAGGTATACTAGCCACCCCAACATACGTTGCCTTGTACAAAAATATAATCTTGTAAGTTTGAAACGCAATCTATAGGATCCTCGGTCCCAATTGTGAACTTTTTTATTTTATACCACTAAGGTGGCAATCAAGCATACGGCCTGCCTGATGTTAAACAGTCACCGTAGGCTATGGACATTTGCAACACCAGGGGTGTCACTCATGCATTGCCGACCCTCAAAAACCTCTTCACGCATTTCTTGAAGAACTTCACGCTGTAGTCCCTGGCAGGGAGCTCATTCCACAGCTTGAGAGTTCTCGGAAGAAAACTTAACTGGAACCGCACAGTACGCGACCATTGCGGTTCAAGCGTGTGAGAGTGAACTCCCCGCCGTCGGCGAGCGGTGCGGTTATTAAAAGTATCTATCGCATCATTTCGAACAACTCTTCAGAACACAACCCGTTTTACAATCGGTAGAACACACAAAGGGAGGCAAAATCTCTTCCTAAAGTTAAGGGTTCAATACTGTGAGTAAGCTTAGGATTGTCGACAATTCTTACAGCTCGTCTCTGAATCGAATCACACGATCCAAACTGATATCCAGGTGCTCCCGCCCAAAAGTGACTGCAGTACTCCAAGTGCAGTCTGACTTGAGACTTAAATAATATAAGTCTTTGCCCCGCACTGAAGTACTGCTTAGCCCTGTTGAGCACACCAAGTTTTTTTGACGCCAGCTTGACTTTCTCCTCCCGGTATCACTGGAGATCTCAACGCCAAGCATCCTAATACTTTTGATGACGGTAAGAGGTGTGTTCTCGAATTTAGGAACCGCAGCAAATAGAGTTTTCTTAGTGGTGAATGCGCAAACTTGTGTCTTCTTGGGGTTGAATTCGACCAAGTTAAGCCGCCCGCAGTCAGATACTTTAGTGAAAGTACCATCCATTTCAGACACATGTTTATCGCGGCTTTCCTCCACAAGGGAACGAGGGATGTTTGCACGGCCTGTATAATAAGTGTCCCCGGTGCTGTCGTCCGCATAACAATGAATGCCATCGATTGACAACATATCATTGATATGCAGCAGAAACAGCGTCGGGGACAGTACAGAACCCTGAGGGATGCCAGCACTGATATCCATACTATCGGAGCATCCGCCATCAACCACGGCCTTTATCGATCTGTTGGACAAAGAGCTGGCGACCCATTTGCACAAATTCTCGGCCAGCCCGTATGATGGTAACTTCGATAGAAGACCCCGGTGCCAGACCCGATCGAACACCTCCGCCATATCTAGGCTAACAGCCAATACTTTACCTTGACTGTCTATCGCCAAAGCCCAGCGGTGTGTAAGATACACCAGAAGATCACCAGTTAAGCGACCATGGCGAAAACCGTATTGACGGTCACTAATCAAGTCGTGATCCTCTAGGTATCCTAGGAGTCGTATGTTTATCATACGCTCCATCACCTTGGAGAGAAGGGAGGTTATGGCGATAGGCCTGAAATTCGATGAGTCTGATCTATCGCCCTTTTTGGGCACCGGGAAAATCTGGAATCTAAACTGTTCTCGAATCCACAACACACCCAAAAAAATATCGAAATCAGTCCAACCGTTTAGGAGCTCAGTGATATACACACGGACAGTACAATTATATACCTAGTCCGGCCATAAGTTCTGTTACAAATGAATATGCATTTATTTTTTTATAGAGTAATGTAATCTCAACAAAACTTATATGTACATATTTATGAAAGTCTCCGCAAAAACTAAAAATAAAGATTCTGTTTGAAATGGCCACCTTTGGCTTTGATACATCCCTTAAATCTGTCTGGCCACGAATCTATGGATAATACGCACTGTTTCCATGGAAAATTTAGCCACTGCTTGCTCCTGAGATTTCATAAGAGACACAATATCGGCGTGTCGTTTCGAGCAGGCCATGTCCTCTAAAACTGACCGTAATTTGTAGTCTAAGGGGTTCAGATCTGGCCTAGACGAGGGTCAGTCTTTAGCTATTTATAAAGTGCGGAACGTTGGTTTAGAGCCAGGCTTAGGTAGATGTGCCTTGTGACCAGGTGCAGAGACCTGCTGAAAAGGCCACGATACATTTTTAAAAAGTGTATTGTTGAGAGGTGTCACAACACGATCCAAGATAGTCTCTTGATACACTTTGGCTGAAGTCTTCACTCCTTTTTCACAGAGATGAAGCTTTGTGACTCCTTGATAAGACACCCCCATCAACCCATTACAGACGCTGGATGATGACCACGTTGTACCTTTCCGACCACTTGGCCAGCTTCTTTAGAACTGTGTGTGTACACTTTATCATTTTGCTTGTTGTAGTGCTCTTCCATGTGAACATTATTTCATCAGTAAAGAGGATATTTCTTTGTGTTTCACCTATGTATCGAGAGAAAAGGTGTTTTGATCGATCCTTTCTATTCAACTGTAGGGATTGATTTAGGGCATGATCTATATATCGGCGATAAGCACTTCAGGTTTTGTATTATTATACGCGACAGTGTCCTAGCGGGAATCTTCATTTCTCGCGTTAAGATTTTTTGTTTCTTAATAGGGTTTTGGTGAATTGTTGCTTTAACAGCTCTTGTAGTTCTATCAGCACGCGGTCGCCCCGATCTTTTATGGTCTTAGACAGAGGAAGTGTTGGTATACTATTTAAACGCTGCATATCTGAAGGAATCATGCCCGCAACTTGGAAATCTGCCCTAGTTATACCCATACAATTCAAATTCAAATGCGAGTCCGACTCGCGCTGCAAGGGTTCCGTAAAAAAATATATTCAAAGTCAAAGTCAAAATCTTTTTATTCCGTAAAAATGGCTACATTTGTTTGGAATCGTCACAATTTTTTTCCCTACCGTGCAGTTCATGACTAGGTGAGCACTGATAAAAATACTGCCAAAAAACTCAGGCATTCCTCTTTTGGTATCCAAACAAATTTACATAATTTATTAATTACAGTATAATTGGATCGACTCAATCCCAGGCATTTTTATCATTAATATAGTCAGATACTTTATAATATGCCCTGCTACACAATTTGGCTTTAATGGTAGTTTTAAATTTGTTTATTGACAATTCTCTTATATTGCTGGGAAGTTTGATATAGAACCGTATACATTGCCCCATAAAAGAATTACTTATTTTGTGGAGACGGCTTGGATGTAACACAAGATTATGCTTATATCTAGTATTTATGTTATGAGTATCACTCTTTTTACAAAATGAGTCTATGTTTTTATGGACATACAAAAGATTTTCATAGATATATTGCGATGCGACTGTTAGAATATTTATTTCTTTGAATTTTTCTCTAAGGCTCTCCCGGGGACCAAGTTTGTAGATAGATCTTATGGCTCTTTTTTGCAATAAAAAGATGGTGTTAATGTCCGCGGAGTTACCCCAAAGAAGAATTCCGTATGACATAATACTGTGAAAGTAGCTGAGCCGTCTAATAGTTTTCACTGCATAAGCTGCAGAACTTAGTTTTCCTGATAATTTTTCAATTTGTGGGCCCCATTGTAGTTTGGAGTCGATATACCCAAGAACACAGTTGTCTCCACAGGGGCTAAATTAGTTCCATTAACATGTACATTGGTAGTCACCTGTCTTACATTAGGTGTTGAGAACTTAATTATTAAAATTCACTAATTATTGTCGCAAAAACATTTTTTTTTGTGATGGAACTACAAATTTACGGATTTGTTCCTATACTTGTGCTACATGACATTACTTCTTACCAAATTTCATGTTTCAACAGTAAGTACCGTATAGGTTTTGATTCCGTTGCGAGTGTCAAAATATGCGCATAAACGAGGCATAAATAACCGTATCTTTTAATGATGTTGACTTAGAAGTTAGATTTTTCCACTGCTTAATGGGATACAGACCTGAGTATTTGATAATTAATAATTTCAGCGTGATAACTCCATCCGTTCCCGAGAAAAAGGGTCTTGACAGACAGACGTGTTTGTTTCAGAACACCTAAATCCATCTAATAAATATTTGCACGCTGCTACCAGGCACAAAGCTGGCGAGCAGGGGTACTAATTTGTTTGGGTGCGAGATGGGCGTATATACTCGTATGCTAGAAAAGACGAAAAGACTCAAGCTATACACATTCGTAGTCATGAAAGCCTGAAACTCATCAACCGACTCTCTGAAGGTATCAACTGGGATTCAGATGGAGGATTTATCAAAATTCAATATATATTATCAGAATGCTAGGGGAATGCGCACAAAAACAGACAAAATACGAAAAGAAATCCACAAGAAAGACTATGATGCTATTGTGATAACTGAGACGTGGCTGATACCGGAAATTCAAAACGCTGAGTTCATTGGTCAACGTTACACAGTCTATCGAAGAGACAGAAAACCAACAGATGGAGGTGGCGGTGTACTTATTGCGATAAAAAATATCTTCAAAACTATGAGGATGCAGCAATGGGAGACAGAACATGAAGATATTTGGGTGGTGCTGGATACTAAAGAGGCTCATCACAATAAGAAAAAGTTAGGCATGCTGCTTTTATATGCCTTATCCAAAATATGACATCCTGGACTGTTTTTATAATAATGTAAATTCGGTGATGCAGTCATTGGACGAAGTTGCAATAGTGGAGGATTTTAACTTAAAGGATATATCTTGGTCTCATGACTGTGATGAAAATGTACTTATTCCCAGTAACTTTAGCAGCTCATTAGGGTATAAACTTTTTTTTTGATCGGGACAGGCCCACCACTCATACCCACCACTGTGTCTCCTGTGTAGCCCGAATTAACAGCGGCGACCACAAAAAAGGCAATGAACAGTGAAGTCCATTACCGTCCCGGGGGTTAAACTACAGCTGCCTTGGAACTCACAACGAATTTAATCAGAAGAAATTTGTAGGAGTAGGAAGTTTTGGAATTGACTTCCCCTCTTGGCAAAGTGAGAAACAGCAATATGACAAATAAGGCATTTAAAACCTCAAAGAGATGGCTAGTCAAGTGAAGCTCAACTGCCGTGCACCACGGATTATCAAATATGTAACACTATTGGGACCTAAACTGTGAGTTGTTACCTAACACATCGATTCCAATAATATAGATTGCAGAACCGCCTAAACGCCTGGTAGTTCTCCCTTGTTGCCACCAAATCAGAATAGTATACTACCCCGGAAACCCCCGTAAATTCCTTGCGTGTCACACGCAAGGAATTTAACATATCGTCCCAATCTTTATTAATCTATCTCGCACTGTTACAAGTGGCGTCGATGAGAACAGGCGTGACGTCCTTTAGTAGAAGTCTCCTATCTTTCTTACCATTCAGACAGCAAACTTTCAAGTACCTTGTGAATTGAATAATCTAAGTATTTTTGTCATGTCGTGTTTTAGAAGTCAGGGTGCATGTTTTTGGAGGTGTAGTACATTGAAGCGCGTCGTTGTATTTCCAAGTCAACTGATAACATGCCTGCCAGCACTGATAGTGCATCGGTGTTCTATACGATTTACATAACAATATTAAAGCGAGACGCTGATTTTGCAGTAACTTACGACGCGTAGAACCTATGGTAGTCCTATCAGCCCATGCAGGTGAACCGTACGTAATACATCCTAAATATGTGGCTGTGTAAATAATTTTTAACGTTTTAAAAGTTAAGCCCCACGTCGTAGATTTGTATCATCAGCGTATAATAAAAATGACGTAAATAGAAAACACGATGCTATATCACTGAGAAATACTGCGAATAGCAGGGGACCGAGCAAAGGGCCCTGCGACCCTATGTTGAGCATGATGATAGGTTTACTGAGCCCCGGTTGCGCGACCAGTCGTATTATGTTAGGTTAGGAATTTAGCCATCTATAGATTCAAGCAATTTTCTTTGCGGCATAGGCAGAGAGAACTTTCTGATAACACCCAGTCTATTTAGTCGTGCTAGGTGAGTCTAAGCCTTCCTTTGCATCTACCTACGTCATATTACTTACATGTAAAGAAATAGAATTGAAGAAAATTAAACTTAATAAAAAGCTTATGGGGGGTCATGTGCCAGAAGCGTGCTCGTTCGCGACCCCTGCCAATCAGTCGATTGCAATTCTGGACCAAGAGCGCACCGACGTGCGGATTAGGGCGTCCCCCGTAGGCGACGCGCACCGATCCGCCCCCGTCGGTGCGAATATAGCTGCATGCGGCGGTGGGGGCCGCCACCCACCACGCAGCGCCAATTCCGTCGTGACGAGGGAAACCGAGTGCCGCAGAGGCACGTGGAATGTGAGAGGTGGATTGAAAGATAAGACGAATGAACTGATGGACGTAATGAATGATAGACGTTTGGATGCTTTATGTGTGACAGAGACTAAGCGCAAGGGGAGCGACACCGATGATCTGCCCGGTGGTATGATGGCCCTATGGTCTGAGGTAGACCGGGACGATCATGCCAGTGCTGGTGTAGGTGTCGTACTCTCCTCTCGCTTAGCCACTGGTGTAAGAGATTACTGTTTGGTAGGGTCTAGACTTCTCTGGGTTCGTATTAAACTGGGCATCACGCGAGTATTTTTGGTTGCAGCATACGCTCCCGTAAGCTCAGCGTGTGCTCAAGAACTGGAGAAGTTTTGGGAGTCTGTGAGGGATGTTCTGGACTTAGCAGAAGGGAATGAAAGAGTGATTATGTGTGGAGACTTGAATGGATGGGTTGGGACCAAGCGATACAGCTATGAAGCTGTTCTTGGTCCGTATGGAGATAAGAGAGTGAACGAAGCAGGTAAGTCAATACTAGATTTATGTATGGAACGAGGCCTCCTCGTGTCGAATACTTTATTTCATCATAAGGATATTCACACGTATACATGGAGAAGGAATGATCAAAAAAGTGTGATTGATTTGATTTTAATAGATAGACGTCTCCGAAATGTTTTAATGGATACAAGAGCCTTTAGAGGCCCCACTCTTGAGACGGACCACTACCTGGTGGTAAGCCGGTTTGTGGGCCTTTTTAGGAAGTGGAGGCACTGGCGAGTGCGTATCCCTTTCGGAGATCATGAAAGGATAATGAGCGAAAAATTGCAAGATGAAAGTGTAAGGAGAATGTATGTGCATCTAGTAAGTGAGAAACTTGCAAATGCAAGCCTCTCCGACTCAGATGTGGATGATTGTTGGAAAGTTTTGAAAGAAAGTATGGTGGATAGTGCAAAAGAAGCTTGTGGATGCGCAAAGAGACGTAAAACAGCGAAAGGAGATGCCTGGTGGGATGCGGAGGTTGAATCCTCCGTAGCAAGAAAGAGGAAAGCGTGGCTGGATTACGTATCATCTTTGCCTTTAAATGAAAATATGAGAGAAAAGAAGAAAGAAATGTACCGTCTATGCAAGAATGAAACCAAGGCTTTAGTGAAAGAGAAGCGTGAAAGACAAATTATGAATGAGGAAGAGAGGCTGACGAAAAACTTCGAGGCAAATACCAAACTCTTTTGGAGAGAGGTAAAGAAGTCTCGGAGTGGTTCGTCGGCATCCAGAATGGATAAGATAAAGTCTAAAGCTGGTGTCATTCTTGCGAACACTCAGGAAGTGTTAGAACGTTGGAGTGAATATTTTGAGGAAATGTATGAGTATGCCTCGGACGCTGGCAATGAGAGTGAGTCGGATGCTTACTCCACGTTGACGGCGTCCGACGAAGGCATAACTATGGATGAGATCGAATGGTCGATACGAAGCTTGAAAAATGGAAAATCAGCGGGAATTGATCTGATCACAGCTGAGATGATCAAATTAGGTGGCACTTACGTCCGGGACGCCTTCTGGTACCTATGCAACCTATGCTGGAGAACTGGAAGGGTCCCAATGGACTGGAGACGCGCAGTCATCGTGCCCTTGTATAAAGGCAAGGGATCACGCATGGACTGCGCCAACTATAGGGCCATCAGTTTGATCAGCTTAGCAGCAAAAGTATATGGAAAGGTGATTGAAAGGAGAATGAGGGTGAAATCCGATGAAATGCTGTGGGACGCACAAGGAAGTTTCCGAAATGGAAGGGGATGTACAGATCAAGTTTTCTCGCTCCGCAATATTGTAGAGAAGCATCTGGCCATAGACCGGAAGGTTTTCTGCGGTTTTGTGGATCTTGAGAAAGCCTTTGATAGGGTTGTGCGAAAGGAACTGTGGGACATATTGCCGAGACATGGGATTGACGGTTCACTGCTCCGTGCTGTGCAGTCCACTTACAAGGATTGCTCAGCATGTGTGCGGATAGACGGTGGCATGTCACCCTGGTTTGATGTCAAAATTGGTGTCAAACAGGGTTGCATGCTATCTGCTAGGCTGTTTATCCTGTATCTCGATAGTTGTCTGCAGAGAATAAGGTCAACGAATGTGGGATTGCGCATGGGTGACCAAGTGGTGAACTGTCTGCTGTATGCAGACGATGCCGTGCTATTAGCAGATACACCATCTAAACTGCAAACACTGGTCACAGCGATGAAAGACGACTGTATGGAGAAAGGCTTACTACTGAATGCGAAGAAAACAAAGATAATGGTATTTGAAAGAGAAGAATCCAGAACTAATGTAAGGATTACGATTGATGATGAAGTGTTGGAACAAGTGGATGAGTTTGTATATCTTGGATGCGCTTTCAGCAGGGATGGAAGGTACACCGCAGATGTGGAAAGACGAGTGAGTGCTGGGAATAGTGTGAATGGAGCGTTGGGAAAACTTCTTGGCAGTAAAATCCTGAGCCAGAAGGCACAACTCGCTATACACAATGCAGTGTTGGTCCCAACGTTAACTTATGGAAGCGAGAGTTGGGTATGGCAGAAAGAGCATGAAAGTAGAATAAACGCGGTTGAAATGCGAGCGCTGCGCAAAATTTGTGGCGTAAGGCTCGTAGACCGTATTCGCAATGATGATGTTAGAAATAGAGTTGGTCTGAAAGAGAGCGTCGGTGTTAAAATAAGAAGAGGCATGCTCCGATGGTTCGGGCATGTAGAAAGAATGCAAGATGAAAGAATGACGAAGCAGATATACAATGCAAAAGTGGAAGGATGTAGGAGCCGGGGAAGGCCAAGACTTACCTACCATGACCAAATTGGTCATGTTCTATCGGAAGGTGATGTCAGGAGCCCTAGAAACCGGCGTGCGTGCATGAGAAGAGCAATGAATGTTAAAGAAGCGAGTGAGATATGTAAGGATCGAGTCACGTGGCGCTCGGTTCTCTCTGCCTACCCCGCAAGGGATTTGGCGTGAAGTTATATATATATAGGATATGTCTTGGTCTCATGACTGTGATGAAAATATACTTATTCCCAGTAACTTTAGCAGCTCATTAGGGTACGATATGTTAAATTCCTTGCGTGTCACACGCAAGGAATTTAACATATCGTCCCAATCTTTATTAATCTATCTCGCACTGTTAGAAGTGGCGTCGATGAGAACAGGCGTGACGTCCTTTAGTAGAAGTCTCCTATCTTTCTTACCATTCAGACAGCAAACTTTCAAGTACCTTGTGAATTGAATAATCTAAGTATTTTTGTCATGTCGTGTTTTAGAAGTCAGGGTGCATGTTTTTGGAGGTGTAGTACATTGAAGCGCGTCGTTGTATTTCCAAGTCAACTGATAACATGCCTGCCAGCACTGATAGTGCATCGGTGTTCTATACGATTTACATAACAATATTAACGCGAGACGCTGATTTTGCAGTAACTTACGACGCGCAGAACCTATGGTAGTCCTATCAGCCCATGCAGGTGAACCGTACGTAATACATCCTAAATATGTGGCTGTGTAAATAATTTTTAACGTTTTAAAAGTTAAGCCCCACGTCGTAGTTTTGTATCATCAGCGTATAATAAAAATGACGTAAATAGAAAACACGATGCTATATCACTGAGAAATACTGCGAATAGCAGGGGACCGAGCAAAGGGCCCTGCGACCCTATGTTGAGCATGATGATAGGTTTACTGAGCCCCGGTTGCGCGACCAGTCGTATTATGTTAGGTTAGGAATTTAGCCATCTATAGATTCAAGCAATTTTCTTTGCGGCATAGGCAGAGAGAACTTTCTGATAACACCCAGTCTATTTAGTCGTGCTAGGTGAATCTAAGCCTTCCTCTGCATCTACCTACGTCATATTACTTACATGTAAAGAAATAGAATTGAAGAAAATTAAACTTATTAAAAAGTTTATTTTGAATCTCGAGCACATACAGAGCGCCGTGCACATGTATCGTATTAGTTTTCGGTTGCCTATAGTTACCCTCGTTACACAAGGAAGACACTCTTATAATAGACTATTCTGTAAGAAACTACTTAAGCATACTTTAGAGTCTTTAGACATTGAGCGCAAGGAATATATTATTCTAAAAGTATGTAAAAATAATTCAAGCACTCATTTTATGTCATTGCACAGAGTATCGCTACTGTTTGTTGGTTATAAGTGTATCAGTGGTACAATAACATATTAGATATTTAGTGAGAAATACCTACGAGTATATGGTACGGCATTTTCTTGAAGCAGTACACACGGTTTCTGTGGACACATTAAATCAAAAAATATTTGCATGGATAAATATTTAGTATCCTCACCAAAATCATTTCTTTCAGTCAATATTAATATTGTTACCATTGTTTGTTATTAATTGTTGTTGATACCTTTGAGTATGTACCCTTTTGAGTATGTAAATACCCGTACTAGTAGGATGTGTCACTCTTCATAATTATTGTGTAGGTAACAATACTCTAGTACTGTAGTAACATTAATATACATAATATTAATGATAATAAATTATGCTGTTTATGTTTAGTATGCGTAAGTGTATGAATATTTACAGTATATGTATGTGTGTTTGAATTTTTGTGTTTGTGTTAGGGAAAAGCAATTCTGATAAATAAACTAGTCGGTTAGCTCAGCTCTGCTGCATATGAAGTTAGGAGAATCAGGCAATTGACGGATATGGCTACTGCGCGCTTAGTCTACTTCAGCTACTTTCACAGCATTATGTCGTATGGTATACTGTTGTGGGGAACGGCGGCTGATATTGAGACGATGTTTATCTTACAAAAAAGAGCTCTATGTAACATGGGCTCCAGAGAATCCCTCAGGGAACTGTTCAAAGAAATAAATACCCTCACTGTTACTTCTCAATATATTTATGAAAACATAATGTAAGCCCGTAAAAATTTAAAGTCGTTTTCAAACTTCAGTGAAAAACTTAGAAGTAGAAATAAGTTGTGTATGCCGGTACATCGGCTTGCTAGGACTGGTAGATCTTTTCTTGTAAATTGTATTCGATTTTATAATAAGGTGCCTGAAACAGTTCTGTCCTTTCCTGACAATGTATTCAAAAAGTACATTAAAAATACTCTTTTTCTTTTTCTTTTATCTTTATCTTTTATGATAATGGAAACCTGTGTGCGTGGGTAAATATAAGAGTGCTTGTATTTGCGTGTACGTCCCTGCAGATAGTCCGCAAATAGTTTAAGGGGCGTGTACCTGTGATTCCGATAGCTTCAAGCCTGCGACTTTGCTTGTATCGAAAGCTCTTTTTATATCTAGATATACTATAATACATTACTTCCTTAGTCTACATTGTTTGCGATACGTGAAGATGTTGCTAAAGTAGCATGTTCTGAGATTTAGATGATATTTTAAAATTATGTAAATATGAATTTAAGCGTTTATTCAACAATTTCTCAAGAATCTTGGATATATAGGGAAAGAATGTCGCCAATCTCATGCACACCTCAACTATAGCTCTTTTTAAAGCTCAAAGCAAAGATTGATCAGATGAGTAATAACGGGTACCACCACTTGAAGAGATTCCTTATAGGAATAAATCCGCCTTTGTACACTTATTAATGCGTTGCATTTTAATTTATATTTTTCGTTGTTATTTTATGTACAATAAAGATATAACAAACAAACAAACCACTTAATGAGTTATCTTAAGAAAATGTTGGTTGGTTGGTAAGAAGGTTGATATGTTGTCTTAACCAGGGGTGTTGTCAGATTTAAGATGCATAAGGGCAGCGTGCACCTCGGTAGGCTCACTTTCCTCAAGCAAGAAAAGATGGAAGTTGAGAGCTATGAAAAGTGACAGTAATATAGTTACGCAGACTAGACGAGCCAGTAAAAGTATTGATATTTTCAGCCAGAGTTTTGCCAATACTAGCGAATTGTTTACAACATTTAATGAATCCTTGGGACAGGATTTAATGTGTATAAGTTCAGAATATTGATTTGTTTAAGTGCGGTAACTAATACCATTAATAGTGTTCCACGACATTTTGGTGTTATGTTTGTGTTTGTTCAGTTCTTTATATTAATTTATTTTAAGTTTTTTTTAAAGGTTATTTGGATAGTTGCTGGAGCATGTGTATATAATATTTAATTTCCAGATTCATTCTGGACATTACGTCGCGTACTATTTAAAATGCTCGCTGTGGTCCATGGCTCGTTAATACGATTATTGCTTGATACTGGTTTAGTTGGTGAGTTATTTAGTAAGAACTATTTTATTTTATTAATCAGGTGGTCAGTTAATTGTAACGGATCACGCTATAAAATGAAGTCATCGAAATCACTGTTTTTTTAACTCTGTTAATGCACCTTCAAAGCCAATTCTGTTTTTTGTTTCAGTATAGGTATTAAAACTAATAATTTTATTTAGTTTAAAATAAATCATTTTAAGGTTTATAGTTGTTGTATTCCTGCGAGTGAATGAGGTCATCAGAAGATGAGGAGTTGCTGTGTAGACAGCGGAGGCGGCAACGCGCTAGCGACATTATTTTTGTTGTCACCGTTCATAAGACTACGGTTTACATCAGATGGACCGTATGCTTGTTTGCTAACCGTCGTAGCATAAAACAAAAATTGTAGTATTTGGTACATAGATAGAACAATCATTATTTCTTGTTTGCAGTGTATCTCTAGAAAGCGGCCATGTATTGCCAACATGTTAATCTAATTAAATTTGTTTACGCGTTGATTATGATTATTTCGTATTTAATCTGTATATCACGTGGCGCTCGGTACTCTCTGGCATCCCGCAAGGGATTTGGCGTGGAGTTATAGATAGATAGATATCTGTATACATCAATATTTATGTTAATATCGCCAGTTATTGTTACAAGATTTGATATCTAAGTGTGTATTGAGAGAATTTATACAATTTTCGGCATTAATCTTTGAAGGTGAGCTGTAAATACCGAGTATGGTGAAGGTTAATGTTGGAATTTAGAAACATGATAAACGGATTTCTTTCACTATAAAATTGTTTTATAAATATACATATACACTACATTGATTAATATGATTTATTGTTTGACAGCATTGTAATAGGGTATAAAAATATATTTAAAAATACCAATTAACCAACTATTCAATTCTTTGGGCTTAAGGATTTGCAATTACCTCTCGAAAACAGGTATATTGAACACTGCCCACTGAAAGTTGGTTCTCTATATCATCACCATCATCATATATATCATTATTTTTGTGTAATAAGGAGTAAAAATGTCCTCTTCGTTCTTGTAACGGTAACGTTTTAACAGGATGTTAAGGTCGTATCTCCGATCGGATCCACGTGTCGTATGTGGAGACGTTGGTGAATATTCCTGGTTTGTTCTGGAGGCCAGCATCCGTTCCAAAGCTCATAATGCCGATCAATTCAAAATACTGCAGCCTGCTGTCTGTTTTTTTATACATAAGTGGACCTCCAGAGTCTCCCCTGCGGGACACCTTGTTTCCCTCGCCGCCAGCGCATATTTGATTCTCCCCAATGGGTGGTTGCATGTTGTATGCTGCTTGACATTGCTAGAAAAATATAATTCTTAATGAGCAACTACTTCTGTATTACCATTATCATAGTGTCATTGTGCGCCATTCTGGTTTTGGACCCACAACTAAAACCAACTCACTTTGATATTTGTAATAAAAACATTTAACGTCCGGACCACACTCAAACTCAACACGTTCTTAAATGATAAACTTGAGAGTGATCGCACACACTTGTATTATATACTAAAGCGATGTAATAAATAATAATTCATAAATTGATTGCAGTACGCGAACGATGTTTTGTCGCACATTAAAGTGGAAACTTCACCGTACTGAATATTCTCTTATTCCTTGTGGCTCAGGCAGGCTATGAGGTCGTTTGAGACACGACGTAATCTACTCAATACTGCACGTAATCTAATAATGAAGTTAATTTAAAAATATTCTCTTTCTGTGTGTGTTAACACTTTCAGGAAACCGTTATCGGGGACACATGTGGTTCTAAATAAGAATTAAAATATTGTCGGACAAAAAAAAAATATTGTCGGACAAATATTTTTTTTTTTCGGTTGTAAAATTGTCATATGATCATCGATGGGAAAGGTGAACTGGAACATCCGTGCGGTGACGGAGAAAGAGTACTAATAATCACCGCCCCGACTCTTCTCCTGGGTGTCGTAAGAGGCGACTAAGTGATTTCCTGACGTTCCAGCATCTCAGCCGGTGGTAGAGTAGATACCCGACTGGTTGGCTACCACCGTACACACGGCGAAACACCCGTGAAGTGGCCTACCTATGAGAATGTCGCGTTTCAGGATCAGCTGGTGTATAACCAGTGCTCGGGGGATTTACATGATGAGTCACTCACACCGGTGTTGTCCCCGGCCGAATTTCTCTGGCATTTCGGGGGTCCACCCAGTGAGTGGCGAGCCACTGCCTGCCGGAAGCAACATCAGATATGATAGTTATGGCAGGGGTCCGTCCTTTTTCTGTAATAGCCCAGTACTAATAATCCCTCCAGATCTCATTTCAATAGCCTAATAATTTCCAACACATTCGCAATAGTCCCAATACCTGCCGTGACCTGGTTCATGGGTATATTGTCACATTGATATCCCCTGGAGAAGGTCACATCGGCTATATAACATTACAGAAAGCTTCTCCAAGGGGCCTCTACGCGTTGGATCCAAATCCCCGCGCACACCTATCAAAATACCGGGATAAACCCGTGATATAAGAACTATAAATAATATTAATAAAATAAACTTGATACTGCAAACTACTGCCAGCAGTAACCTTTCTACTACTACTAGAAACATTAAAAACATGTTTTGTTTTTAATTTAATAAAACAAGTAATTAACAAACATTACACTAATGTAAACATACAGAGGAACTGCACTAAAGCAGTAACAACAAATAATATTAATATAAAAAATCGTATCAATGGTGCGTTGTACCTCATGGTAACAAGCGATAACATATCGAGCAAAGTTCGCCTTGCTATCAATCAGGATATATTAACACCAACATTGATGTACGGCAGTGAAACATGGGTATGGCAGAAGAAGCATGAAAGTAGAGTGAACGACGTAGAAATGAGAGCGCTGAGGAGTATGTGTGGAGTGAGAATGGTTGATAGAGTAAAAAATAGCACGATACGAGAACTTTGTCGAATGAAAGATGATGTAGTGACAAAAATTGAAAAGGGTATGCTGAGATGGTTTAGAAGAAGTATATCAGGCGAGAGTGAATGGAGATGTCGGGAGGGGCCGCCCTAGACGCACATATGTAGATCAAATTGGTAATGTGTTGAAAAAGGGCCAAATCAAAAGTACCCAAAACAGAAGAACATGCATGAAGAGGTTGATGAGTGTGGAAGAAGCAATGTTTGGATCGGTACACCTGGCGTTCCATAGTCTCTGCCTACCCCAATGGGAGACAGGCGTGATGTATGTATGTGTGTATAAAACTTCTCTTACTTCTCTGTTTACTAAAGGCATCTCCATGTGCTGCTTTACATTCTTGAGTGCAGTGCTATTTTGATTTCCCCAGCCGGCGACGTAGATCCTTATATTGGGCGGTATTATGTCGGTGGTGGGCAGACATATTGGACTAATAAAATCTGAAATTTACAATGAAATGCGGATAATCATCAATTAATAGAGATATTTTATGTTATGTATTCAGTCTAGTATTCAACTAGTTTTTATGAAGTAGTATAGTTTATTGATATTCTTAGGGACTACACAAATATTACAATTATTTTAACACATTCGTCAAATTCAAAAGTAACATACATTATGTTATGTCAAAAATCATTTTCATGTCAAAAATAAAATATATTAAAAAAATCTAAAATCATTGGCGAATAATATATTTTAGCACTTTCTGACCACTTGTAGGAAACCAATTTTGTATTTAAAACCGTGCGCCATTGAACTCGGTCCTTATATTTCATAATAAATATATCAGGCACACTTGATTTTAAGGCGCCGTACATCACCGTCTGCCAAAACGCGACCAATTTAGTTGTAGTAAGTAGGTAAGACTGGAGCTTCCATATGCTACATGATAAAATGAAAGTGGATAAATATGTTGGGACTTTAGGAATAAGTGTAAAATGCTGTTTGTGCAAAACTTTATTCTAGTTTATAAATTAATGCTGTGCTAAATTCAGTTCTGAGATTGAATGGTGTTTAAGTTTGATTAAAATTTTCATAATCGCTTTTAGAAATATGTTTCATGGCCCCATCGGTTCATTCTAGCTGAGTTCGTATTTCGTTATCATCCATTACTGTAGGTTTTTAGTATTCCGCGCATATCTATCTATATTAAAATCAAAATTAAAAGTTAACATAATCAATAAGCCTGTTTAGGATATTGTTAATAAAGAGACATGGTGTTAGTAAAGATAGACCATGCCGTAGTGAGTATAGCAAACGAACTATAATAGTCGTTAAACAAGTATAGAATCTATCTGAAGACTGCTTCACCAATATGCCTTACTGTACCACTGACTATCTTAATTCATCTCAACATGTTGCTGCCGAGTTATTGAAAGATAATGCACTACCCAGTGTGAAACTTTTTAGTGAAATAATTTAAAATTTTTGAACAGTTGAATATTCAATATCGGGGGATCATTGAGAAAAGTCAATTACAACATTTTATTGTACTTTTGAGGCAGTAGCTCCACACTTGGTACATATACCTAATCAATGTATAGATGTCGGCTTGCTCACTCACTTAATAAAATTGAGTAAATTCATTTCTTTAAATAAATCTGGTGAAAAAAGCTAACGGAGAAATTAGTGATCGATACCTATTTTTCCAATTTTGTAAAATAAAGTAAAATATTTGAAACTATAATGTTTGGTCAATTGCAATCATTATTTTGAGTTCTATGAAATTTTTAATAATGCACAATATAGTTTTACAGCAGTAATATGGTTATGCATGTTCCTAACGCTTAGAAGGGATTGCTGTTGTGGGATCTCTCCAAACCTTTAGATGGTGTTGACGACCATCGGACATTATCACTCAAGCTATGTCGTTACGGAGTCAGAGGCATGCCGATGGTGACATCAATGGGGTTTAAGTCTAAAGGCAGTAATGTTAATATCGGGGTGCCTCAGGGTTCTATTCCGGGTTCCTTTTTATTTTTAGTATATGTGAATGTTCTATCCTACATGGTGCAGATTATGTCGGATATAGTACTAATTGATGATATTCCTTTAATTTTTTATGCTGCTCGTCGATGCAAGAATTTTGTACAGTTTGTGTTCTGTCTGCTATTCTAAACTTGTTTCCATGCAATAATCTTTTATTAAACTGCACTAAAACTAAATGTATTAAATTTAGTATTCCAAATAGAACATCGGCCAATACAGAGGTTCTCTTTGAATTAAACAATTTTTAACGGAAGTATCGCGTGTTTTATTTATTTTGTTGAACCTGACGTTTGGAATGCTTTGCAGCATCCGTGGTCGCAGGAAGACCTTTGACATTTGTCTTCCATTGGTTATTCAATTATTACATCTACCGACATGGACGGATTAATTATATATGTTCCGATTCACACAAAAATCGCTCACGGTGTCAGAACTTTTTTGAGTAGATCTCTGGGTTTGTCTACTCAATAATCTACTCAAAAACGTTCGGACACCATAAATAAAACACGCGATACTTTCGTTAAAAAATGTTGAATTCAATGTATAACAATCGCGAAAACCTAAGACAATACAGAGGTTCTCACCGACAATAATAAAGTAGAATTTATGAATGATGCTGTATTTCTTTCAATTACAGTACACTCCAAATTTCAATGGGGTCCTCACATGAACATGCCACTAAGTTCAGCTCTACCGCATATTGAGTTAGGAGAATCAGACAATTGACGGACGTGACGAGTACGCGTTGCTTTTATATACATTATGTCTTATTTCTATTTTATAAAAAAGAGCTATTCGATCTATTTATTCTATTTATAACATTGGCTTCAGGGAATCACTTAGCGAACTTACAAAGAAATATATATTCTCGCTGTTATCCTCTCGTATATAAGACTCGTTTTTGTCTGTGGGTGTCAGTCTGTCACTGCTGTATCTCAGATATGTGTACCTCGGAAAGTGTAGAAAGTTCAAACGTCAGATTTGCTATAGTTTTTTTAATAGGTGGTGTGGGATATAGGAAGTAGCTGAACGAGCACATTCTTTGTACTATCTTGTTTGCTGTAGTTTGCTTTATAATTTTTAACCCGTTGGTCGTGTTTTATCAGAAGGTATCGTCAGGTGCCTTAGGAACTGGCGGGCATGGGTGAAAACAGCTATGAATGTCAAAGAAGCGAGCGAGGTGTGTATCTACGGTGTCTTATTGTGCTCTACTCTCTTTGCCTGCAAGGAACCTGGCGTACACCTGGAACATATTTTTTTATACAACGTCGCAAGGCATACAAGCATACGGCCCTCCTGATATATAGCGGTTACCGTAGCCTATGAACGCTGGTAATACATTAAGTATCACTCGCCCGATGCCTTCTCTGCTGCTAACACAGCAACTCCTTAGGAGTTTACTGGTGATCTCACTCACATACAGGAACACAACAATCCTCTAGGTCTATGGAGTTGTTATTTGACTACGGCTTTTGTGAGGTGCAGGTACTTTCCCAGACGGACTACTTTGAACCAAACCAAACCAAAACAAACAAACATGTTCTTCTGTATGGGAATCGAACCCACGAGCTTTGGTGTCAAAGTCGCGCCGTTCACGACTGAGCCCAACTGTTCAACATATTTTAATAGATCTCGAGAAAACAAAATGCTTCCCTTCGTCGTGATGTTTAACAATGTATATAATTGAATGGAAGAATGTAAGGATCCATAAAACGTACGGTACCCTCACTTATCGTGATTGAGTTGCACTTGGCCTACTTTTTTCATGTTTGTCATACCAACCTGTGAAAGCAGTCATTTTCTGCAACCGTATGAGGGCAATATCGTCCCTTTCGTTCGACTTGCCATAATCAGGATGTGGTATTGTACGCTCTATTGATATAATCACCACGGGGTCTGTGCAGTCTATGCCACCACCAGCAACAGATACACAATCAGGCCCTGCGTTGCTTGCGTCGTATTCCCCAAGACGAACGTTGGTCCTGTAAAAAAATATATTTTTAAATTATATTCTCTCTATGTATAACTTCACGCCAAATCCATTGCGGGATAGGCAGAGACAACCGAGCGCCCCGTGACCTTTCCTTACACGCCTCACTCGCTTCTTTAACATTCCTCGTTCTTCGCATATATGCTCGCCGGTTTCTAAGATCTTCTTGGCAATAAAAACTTGAGCCAGAAGGCACAGCTCGCTATGCACAATGCAGGGCTGGTCCCGACGCTTACTTAGGATACGAGAGCTGGGTAAATTACATTCGTGTAAACAATAGCGGAATATCTTTAGACCCAAATTGATTTGTGTTACATCTTTGTGTTTTAAGTTTGCACATGGAATGCCCTTGGCTGTCGCTTTTCTGTAAAAGATGTATAATTTATAATTTAACTAAAATATCGCCATTATAATTACTCTGCATTATAAATACTATTACATACAAACTTTTCTTTTTTTAAACTTGAATTTGGAATGCGTTTATTATATTAAAAACTTTAAAAAAACTTTTTTCTTTAGATTTTCCGCCGTTTTACATATTATTTTCTTGTGTATTATCAAATTAGAATATGGAATGGGGTGTTAACGAAAATAGGATTGCAGTGATTGCCTTCACAAAGTGGGTACGGAGCCGTCGGTCATATTCAAGACATTTCAAAAGCTTGGTATCACCCGTATGTTCGTATATCGTACTATCGTACTATATCGACAGATGTACCAACACTTCTGTTGAAGAACATAAAAGATCGGGGCGACTGCGTGCTGTAGAACTACAAAGGCTGTTAATGCTGTTACAGCCAGAATTCGCCTAAACCTCATTAGGAAATCAAAAATCTTATCGCGAGAAATAAAGATTCCCGCTAGGACTCTGTCGCGTATAATAAAACAAGACCTAAAGCTCGGCGCTAATCGTCGATATAAAAGGCATGCCCTTCAGTTGAAGAGAGTGGATCGATAAAAACGCCTTCTGTCCCGATACGCAAGTGAAAGGCGCGGATATATCCTATTTACTAATGAAAAAAAAAATCGCAATTGAAGAGCACTACAGCAAGCAAAAAGAGAAAGTGTACACACACTGTTCTACAGAAGCCCTTCAAGTGGTCGGAAAGGTACAACTTGGTCATCATCCTGCGTCTGTAACAAAGATTCATTTTTGTGAAAAAGCAGAGAAGAGCTCATAACAAGCGACTGTCTTGGATCGTGTAGTGAAACCTCTCAGCAATACACTTTTTAAAAATGTACCGTGGACTTACCAGCAGAATTCGCACCTAGTCACAAGGCACGAACTACTCAAGCCTGGCTCGAAACCAACGTTCCGGACTTTATAAGAGCCGAAGACTGGCCCTCGTTTGGCCCAGATCTAAACTAGACTAGACTACAAATTATGGTCAGTTTTAGAGGATATATCTGCTCGAAACGACACGCCGACATTGTGTCTCTTAAATCTCTGGAGCAAGCAGTTGCTAAATTTCCCATGGAAACAGTGGGTAAATCCATTCAAATAAATTCGTGGCCAGACAGATTATAGGCCTGTATCAAAGCCAAATAAAGCGGCGCGAGTAAGCCACGTCATCTCAATCCGTGGGTGTCGTAAAAGGCGACTAAGGGAAATATCCAGGAGACGGGCAGCAGCATCCCCCGCGTACTTTAATGTCTTACTGCGGTTGCCAACCTGCTTGCCAAGCGTGGCAACTATGGCAAAAATCTTTATATGAGTACAAGAAAAAGACGGCCCCAGTCATCGGCAGCCACACTGATTCAGGCTCCGGTATCGGTAAAAGTATTGACGGGACAAAAGGTACTAAGAATCCCCAGATCCGACGCCGCGGTTACCAACACAACGGATTGGCCCTGGCAACATGGGACATTGAGGACCGACGAGAAGATAGTGGGATTGGAAGAGGAACTAAGCAAGTTGCATTGGATTATAATAGGACTGTCCGAAGACAGGGGGAGGACACAGTGATCCTTACCCATTCCTCCCCGCTGTCCTATTTTTAATATAGTGTCATATTTGAATTGCCTACCCCGCGCAGGTCTTGTGTTTACATTAGTCGATAAGTTTACGTCAGACGCAGCACATCTCGTGACATGATTGTGATTTACATAACAAAATAAATAAAAACCTCAAAATTTAAAATTTAAGAAATTTTTGTATTGGCCAAGGTAAGAAAAGATATTTGACAAATGGTAGAAAATATACCTAAGTATTTCTTATTCGGTACGCGTGTTTGTAGCTATTTTTTATTTATTTGTAGATTATGGATCCAGTGAAAAAATACAATGCGGCTTTGAAGGTGTCCGAAATCACAGACTATCTTCAGGAATTGGAAGACTCTAGTGATGAGGATTTCGATGGTGATTAAGTTGCTATATTGCCTCCAGACGACGTTGATGAAGTGACTGACATCGAAGAGGGCTCTGACGACGACATGGGAGTTTGTACGGTGTCAGATGTGGCGGGTCAAGTAGAATTTTCATGTACGATTGATAACGTGGAAGAAGATGCTCCAAATCAACTCGTATCTCGGACAAGCAAGACAATTGTTTGGCGTAATTGTAACCCACTTTATTCTGAAATTCAAAATGAGTCTAATCTAACAATGTTTGGAAAACATATATAAGAGTTGGAAGGAAAATCAGCGGTAGAAATATTTAAAAAGTTGTTATATGACGAAATTCTGTAATATATTGTGCACGAAACTGTTACTTTTGCCAAAATGTATAAAAATGATTTGACCTTCAATCTCACTGTAAAGGAGTTAAAAGTTTTTATAAGAAATTTGTTTTTCGCTTCTGGTGTAGAGATGACGATGTACATGTTATATTTGTTGAAAAGGCAATGTTCCGAAATCGTTTTGATAAAATAAAATTTATTTGCATGATATTGACAACTCGAAAATAGATGACAATGACAAAACTTTCAACATTCGCCTGTTTATCGATAAGGCTAATGAATTATTTCGAAAATATGAATCCAATTAACTGTTGATGAAATGATCGTCAAATACTTTGGTCATCATGGGATCAATCCATTTATAAAAGGCTAACCAGTGAGGTTTGGGTACAAACTTCGAGCTCTATGTGGAGTCGGCGGGTATTGTTACAACTGTTCACTGTATACAAGTAAAGAGGCTCAAAAGTCCCATGATACTGGCAATGCTTGGGTTCAAGAGTGGTAAAAAAGTTGCTGTAGGTGTGTACAGATCCAAGCGCACATGTGGTCCACTTCGATAATTTTTTCAGTAGTATGCAAGTAATGATCGATTTGAAATCTCAAGGGCTCAAAGCTACGGGGCCAGTAAGATACAATAGCACTAAAAATATCCTATTATGATGAAAACAAGAAGTAGAAATGAAAAAGAAAGAGCGAGGTCATCTCGATCATCATTTTGATAAAAATAATGGAATATTACGCGTTAAATGGCATGATAACAATGTATTGTGCCTTTTGACTAATTTCGAGAATATTGAGCTTTTGTGAAAACGAATAGATATTCTAAGACAGCAAAGGCCAAAGTGGCGGTGAATCACCCAAGACTTATTCATAATTATAATAAAAACCTGTGAGGAATAGATAAACATGATCGGTTGATTTCTAAATATCCAATCAGTTTCAGAGGTAAGAAATGGTACTGGCCTCTAGTCATTAGAGTTTTCGATATGTCCCTGGTGAATGCATGGATTATTTACAATCAGGTAAATAAAGGTGAAACCATCCTTCTGCTAGATTTTAGACGAAGGCTATGTTGTGCTTGGGTGAAGACATCGGAAGGGAGGGCAAGTAAATCTACTTCCGAATTGACTATCGGTACATCGAAGCGCTGAAGTGCTTTTTTTTTTTTTTTTTTTTTTAATTTAATACTAGCACCCCTGCCGTGGGCAAGGCTATTTTCTTACATTCAAATTAGTACATTTTGTAATTTGTCACAATTCACATAAATAAATAAACACATTCGTACATCACATTCTCTTTCATTCCACAATTCATCTTTCATTCATCATCTTTCAGTTATATTTTCTAAAAAGAAGTTGATTTGGCCCATTTTAGAACGCCGGTAAAACGATTATAACTTTTTCCAAATTTCCCTCCCCATACTGCGTCGGTCCATCCACGGACGACAGAGAGCTTCACAGCTCCACCTAGCCACCGCGATCCCATCGGCTATACAAAGTATAGCCGAGGTATACAGCATTAGTCCTAGGTGGAGCCGCTCTGCTTGTTACGGTCAATGACCACCATGGCTAGACCGACGCAGTATTTTAAAAATTTTTTCCGAGTTTTGCCCACCACTAATTCGGAGACTGTGTTTTCGGTGACCCGCATTCCCAACTCCTGCTCCAAATCGTACCTTTGTTTGGAGAATGCGGGACACCGAAACAATATGTGCTGCACTGTCTGGTCCACGCCGGGCTCGCAAAAGCACGATGGGTCATCCGCGCACTTGAATCTGTGCAAGTACGCGGAGAACCCACCGTGTCCCGAGAGGACCTGCGTAGTGATGCTCGACGGCACCATTTTACCCACGATGCCGTACGCCGCCGCCGCACTCGGGAAGAACATCTTCGTTGTCGAAGCTGTAGTTCCCGATATGTATCTCCTGTCCCATTCGTCAATGGTCCCCTTGCGGATCATACCTTTGACGAATGAGACAGGGCAGCGGTCATAATCTGGCCGCCTCCGCAACCCCAGTGCGGCGCTCCTGGCGAGTTCATCGGCGCGTTCGTTCCCCTCCAACCCCGCGTGTGCCTTAATCCAGAACAGCGAGACGCTCTTACCCTGGCTTTTGCACAGTTTAAGAGCGTCCCGTGTTTGCACCGCCAGGGGATGGGGGGACTCGACGCTCGCCACCGCCTGGAGCGCCGCCATGGAGTCGCTGAAGATGCCGATACTGGGTCCATCGCAGCTCAAAGCGTACTCGGCCGCCGTGCAGATAGCCAGGAGTTCCGCCTGGTAGACGGTACAGTAGGACGACAAAGCAAGCTTGAGGGCCTTGATTTCGGCGTCACCGTTCCATATGGACACAGCGGCGCCAACCCGGCCCTCAATCTTGCTGCCGTCCGTAAATATTCGCAGGGCAAAGTTGGAGTGTGCCCTGCATTGTTCCTCGTCCACCAGGCTGCCGAACTCCAAGCTATCTAGCTCCGCGGGATGCGGGGCCTCGATCTTCGAGGCCATCCGCTCGATCTCCCTGTCCCCGAGCAGCGGATGGGGTAGCCCCCTCTTGGCCTCGTATAAAGAGGCGACTTCGCGCACTCTGAGGTCAAGAGGCAGCACCCCAGCCAGCAGCAGTGCGGAGTTCAGGGAGACCGTGCGGTAGGCTCTACAGATCTTCTGAGCGAAGCCCCGCTGTACGCTGTTGAGCTGTTTCTGGATACCCAGCTTATTGACCGCTGGAGCCCATGCGGCGGCAGCGTACAATATCGTAGGTTCCACTACGGCTGAATATATGATCTTCACTACTTCAGGGTTGAGTCCCCAACTGACGCGGGCCGTACGCGCAAGGCGCCCGTATATGGCTATTGCCCTTCTACAGACCGTTGCCACGTGCGCGTTGAACGTCAGACCCGCGTCAATCGTCAACCCCAGCAGTTTGATCTGCCGAGACATGCCAATGTCTATCCCGCCCATGGTAAGCCGCGGGGTGTCATACCGAAGTTTGCGCGTGATCAGCATAGCGCTGGTTTTATGCGGCGCAAACCTCAACCGGTTTTTGACACCCCACGCCCTCACATGCTCGAGAGCGGCATTGGCCTGTCTCTCTATATCCAGCGCAGTGTTGCCGTCGAACATCAGCACGACGTCATCGGCGAAGGCCTGACAATGCACCCCCGCAAGGTCGAGTTGCTGCAGAAGAGGGTCCAATAGGAGGTTCCACAAAATCGGTCCTCCTATGGACCCTTGGACGCACCCTTTGGTGGTGGACCGCAAGGTTTCCTCCCCGGCGTACCTCACTCTGACCGTCCTATCGCTGAGATAGCTGTCGATCACTCTCCTCAAGCCCAGAGGACAATTTTCCTCAGCCAGTCGCAGTTTGATGGCGGGCCACCAGGCGTTGTCGAAGGCTCCCTCTATATCCAGCGAGACGAGAGTGAGCATTTTCCTCTCGTCAAGCTTGGCGCGGATGTGCTGCACCAGGTTATAGAGGGAGTCTTCGGTTCCCCTTTGTGGCATAAACCCGTACTGGCGAGTACTAATCCTCGGTAGAATGTGGTGCTTGAGGCGAGCGATCAGCATTTTCTCGTATACCTTGCCCAAGACAGGCAAAAGCCCAATCGGCCTGTACGATTTGGGCACGGTATACGAGTCTTTGCCTGGTTTCCGAAGGACAATTACGAGGGCCCCCTTCCACAGCCGAGGAAAGTAGCGGAGGGCTCGACATTTATTAAGAAGGGCCAGGAAGAACTCAGGGTCACCGTTGATGGCCCGAGCGCAAATGTCAGGCGTGAGGCCGTCGGCACCGGGAGCCTTCTTCGGGTTGAACGACGATACAGCCGCTGTGAGCTCCCTCATGGTAAACGGCGGGTCATGATCATCATCGACCCGCTCGTTTACCTCGCGGGCCTTCTTCCTCATTTCGCGGTGATCTGTATCGTCGTCCAACTCGCTGTCGGCAGGATAGAACGTATCCGCCAACAGCTCGAGGGACTCCCTGTGACCCAACGGCCTCCCGCCCTCCTGGAGGAGTACATCCTCCTTGCGCTCGGTTGCCCTCCCAATGACCCGATAGATACCTTCCCAGACGCCTTCTCTGTCTTGCCTCCCGCAAAATTTCCTCCAGCTGTCAGTCTGGGCATCCCGCACTGCGGCCTCGTATTTGCCCTTCTGTTCGAGGTACGAACTGACCACCATTTGTCTCCGGTCCGGCGCTGCGTTTCGGATTCTGCGTCGCTTGGTGTTGGTTTGCCTCTTCAGCTCCTCGAGTTCCTCCGACCACCACGGCAATCTAAACGAAACCCCGCCTTTGATTTTGGGCATCGCTGCCTGGCAGGCCTCGGCTATGGCTCGGGTATACCCGTCCACGATTACCTCCAGGTCCTCCCACACCTGGACCGCCTCAACGCTCTCCACGTTCAGGCGGTCCCTCCGCATGATTGCTGCCAGTTTCTCACGAAACTGACACCAATCCGCTTTCCTGGTGTTGAAGATCCTGGTGGTCCTCGCCACGGATACCCCTTTCGCCCGTGCCAAGTTGATTTCAAATAGAATGCCGTTGTGGTCAGAGGACGTTAGGGCCTCGGAGACGCGCCAGCCATCCACCAGGCTCAGCATATCCTCAGAGCAGGCCGTCACGTCGACATGGCTGCTGTACCTCTTCCCGCCTCGAACGGTATCGAATGTCGGGACGTCCCCCGAATTAAGTATCTGGAGGCCCAGCTCCCCTAAGGCTCCAGTCATCATCTCCCCCCTGGAGTCCTCTTGGGAGCTGCCCCACCAGAAACTCTTCGCGTTGGCGTCCCCGCCTATGACCAACCTTCCAGGTCCGGTTTCACGCTCAACCTGTCTAAGCTGCTCCAGGTATGGCTCCATGGGTTTGTCAGGTTCGAAGTAGTAGGAGACCAGTGTAATCTTCCAGGCACTAGTCCGGATCCCCACCACAACGATGTTGTTTGTGGTGAGTTGTGGGTACTGTACGACATCAAGTTCGTGATCGAAGACGGCTATTGCCGCCTTCACAGTACCCTCTCCGTTCCCCAGTGCCTGGAAGACTCTCACTCCACGATAGTCTCTTACGCTTCCAACCCGACCCACATAGGGCTCCTGTAGCAGTGCGACAGATATTTTGCGCTCCCTTGCCGCCAGCAGCAATTCGTGTGTTGCTAGCTGGCTTCTCTGTAGATTGGCCTGAGCCATTCGATACTGGCGGATGGTCCCCGAGGCAATCTCAGCAATAGGCGACAGAGGCCCGCGCCAACCCGTCCCACTTCTTTCTTACCGGGCATTCGCCGCCGAACGCATTGTGTTTCGCGTTCGGCAGCTTTGCCCGGGTGCAGTTCTTGCATGCTGGCGTCCCCCCCGCCCTGGCGTCCGCGCACTCCGCCTTGAGGTGCGGGCCACCGCAGTGGCTACACAGGTCGGCGGGTTCTTTGCAGAACCGCCGACCATGTCCGAACCCCAAGCAGCGTGTGCACTGGACGAGGGGCGTCTGATCTTCGACGACGCACCTCTGGAGGTCGATACGCAGCTTCCGCTCCGCTATCGACCTCCTCCAGATGACGGGGGAGACGCTCAGCACGACGTGGCGGTTGTGCGGGTTTCGCGCCTTCCTACTATATTTGACAGCGACGCGGTCCGCCCCGCCGTCGAGGCCCCGAAAGACGTCCCGGTTCTGGTTGCGAAGGGCGCGTATGAGCTCTGCATCGCTGTGGATGCTCAGCACGTCCCTCACCACCAGAAGCGGGTCCTTGTTTTTCGCATCCTCGACGACCAGGCCGCTCCCCGCCGCTGCCAATCTCTCCTTTATCTTTTGCCTATCCGTTTCGTCCCCACATCCTACAATAACCTTGCGGTCCCTCACCTTCCGCACCCTCTCGACCCTGACCCATCCCTCCTTGGCATCGACCGCCTCCCTGATCTTTTGGAGCACCTCGTCCCCCGTCTCAGTGTCCACGGTCGAGGAGACGACTACGGAGTGAAGAGTGGCCGGCTCCGCGTCCCGTTTCGCGGTCTGGCCCGCCGCCACGACACTCGCGTACGTCGTCCCCTCGATCGCCTTCTCTTGTCTCGTCAATCTTTCATTCATCTCTTCCAATAACTTGTTGTTCTGGACGAGGAGCTCCGTGTTCCTATCTAGTTTTGCCAATATGGCCTTCTCTTGCGCCCCGTTGTCCACCCCGGAGGGTTTGCGCTGAAGTGCTTGTACTGTAAGGCTACGATGTGTATCCGAGTACAGGGCCAGAGTATGAAACCGATCCAAGTGCAAAAAGGTGTAAGACAGGGCTAACTTATATCCCTGAAACACTTCACCGTAGCATCGGAAGATGTCTTCAAGCTCTTGGACTGTATAGGATACGGTAAAAACATCAATGGCAAATACATTATTCACCTTCGATTTACTGACGATATAGTTCTCATGTTTAAATCGCTGGAGAAACTTACCGTTATGCTCAATGACCTCAATAGTATTTCCAATCAGAAGATCATGTCGAGTGTCCATGTTATACCTACGCCGGTCACGGTTGGAAGCACTAAGCTCGAAGTTGTTTACGAATATGTCTACCTAGGGCAGGTTATTCAATGAGGTTAGTCCAACTTCGACCGAGAGTCAGCAAACGGATCGACTCGGCTGGGCAGCATTCGAGAAACTTCGAAACATATTCTCGTCCAAAATACCTCAATGCCTGAAGAGCAAAGTCTTCGAATAGTGTGTTTGCGAGTGATAGCAAAACTCTTACGTAGATAAGAGTTTTTGCCTTCAATTCTAGGAAAATTCGTTTTTTTTTAAATCTCGATCAAAGCTCGGTTGCCCTTCCCTATTTCGTTATTTCAGACCCTCACAGGCCATAAAGGTGTATATATAGAAGATTGCGATAATTTAAGGATGGCTGTGGTAACAAATGATATTTTAGTTTTAAGGTTAATAGTAGCTAAGATACTTATAGTAGCGATAGCCTTAGAAAATATTGTTATTTTTTAATAGCATAAAACATATGATTAAACTGTCAAACGGATAATCTGGTTGGAGCGTTTGTTATATGTGATAAACTCACTAATATAGCTAGTATTTGTACAACGAATACTAAGAGCCGTACACTGTGCTAACAACACTCATGTTAAATAGTTGTTCGCGACAACTATGTACATAAATAGATAACCGTCGCGCGTAGTTATAAGTGATGCACATTTTTATATAGTTAATAGTTATAGTTGTTTGTATTAGTTGTTTATGTAAGGATTAGAATAGGTTTACACAGTTTTCATACATACTTTGTTAGAGATAAGTTTTACATGTTTAGTATAGGTACGAGCTGTTGCAAGCCAAGTATATAATAAAGTTATAACGGCGAATTACTGGCTGCAACAGCTCAATAGTGCATAGATGTACCTATTAACGTAATTTTAAGTTTATAATAAAAACATTTTTATGTAAAACTTCACTGACCCATAGGTTTTGACAATAACTTTAGCAAAAGTTTTTATGGTTTTATATGAAAAAGGGTCAAATGTATGAAATAATAGTACAACTTACAAACATTTTAGACACAAATAAAGCGAGCACGATCAGGTATTGCCTCTAGGTCTGGGCGATTTTGGCTATTGCTATCTCTTTCCCACACATGTGTCTCTCGCTCGCACAGCGGGGGTATAAATATGGGCCATACATCGTCGATCGGCACCAGTCGTCCGCTACACTCAGCGCTCACACTACAGTGAAATAGCCAGCCAAGTCACTCCAAAGCCAAGCCAGTCCAGACCTAGCAGCAAGTACCTACGGCTCCATACTTCTGAAGACAGCAACAGGCGTTTCATTCTGCACCAACCCACAGACCTGCGACTTACAACCGGAGGTCGAAGAACGAAGCCCGCCAGTGCCTACATTCTATTATTTTTATATTCATCTACGAAAGTGTACGGGTCGTATCGAAGGGGCCCGTACATTTTGGTCCTTCAGCAGCCGGATACTGGGAATAGTTCTTCAGACGACGAAGAAAAATGCCTGTCACAAGAAGTATGGAGTCGGAAAGGAGGACAACGCCTGCTCAAGTCGACGGAGCCGCCGCCGCCGCCACAGTGACGCCCGCCGCCGCCGCCACAGTGACGCCCGCCGCCGCCGCCACCGCCGCCGCACCCGCCGTAGCGACGCCAGAGACGTCTACAGCCGAAACATCGACGACGACGAACACTACGGCCACTGCAACGACTGGCGAGACGACAGCGACCGGCGAGACGACAACCGGCAAGACAGCAGCCACACACCGGACAGCCAGCCCACAGAAGGAGGCCTCTCGCCGCCCGCCCAGCGCGCCCCGCACTACGTCGACAATCAAGCGGAGAGCGCTGGCCAAGGCGCGAGAATTCCTTCTACAGAAGGAAGTGGAGCTGGCAGCTGCACGTGTCGCCGCGTTGGAGGCGGACTCTGAAGACGAGATCGAAGCAGACGAGGACTTGGCAACTAGGAACGAGCGAACAACCGACTGGGTCAACAGAAGCACGCTGGCACTCACCATGGAGCCCTACGTACCGAAGCCCGACGTCCCAGGCCCGGGCCATCGCAGGACCGATGAAGAGGAGGTTATAGCAGCGCCGCCGCCGCAGACGTGCAGCGACGCACTTCATCGGGGCCACAGCGAGGTCACGCGGCACGCCGAGCAACAAGTACCGGTTCCAGTGAGAGAAGATATAGAGCCAGCACGCTATTGTGAAGAGAGACGACCGCAACGGGAGTTTGACTACAATCAACTAGCAACTGCCATCACACTTGCAGCGAGAGCCGTTCAACCCGCCATTGCACCGAGGACCGTCGAGTTACCGTCTTTTCACGGGTCATCGAACGAGTGGCTGCCATTCAAGGCCGCCTATGATGAAGCTGCAAGTCACCTCTCCGAACAAGAAAGGCTGTCCAAGTTACGTCACAGCCTGAAGGGAGCCGCCAGAGATGCAACACTATGTCTCTTCGTCGGGTCAACGACTTCAGAAGAAGTTATGAAGATGTTAGCCGCGAGGTTCGGTCGTCCAGATGCACTGGCAATGACCGAACTGAACAAGCTCCGTGCGCTACCACGACTGGCCGAGAACCCAAGAGACATCTGCATCTTCGCTTCAAAGGTGCTTAACGTCACAGCCACAGTTAAAGCACTGAAGAAGCATCACTATCTACACAACGCCGAAGTGGTACGCAGCGTCATTGAAAAACTGCCGCCAGCGCTGCGCTACAGGTATTACGACTTCGCCGCCGAACAGCCGGAAGATCATCCAGACCTTCTCACGCTGTCCAAGTTTCTGGAAGTCACCGCCGATCGATGTGGAAGCTACGCACCGGCCGAGCTCACTGCGGTTGAAGACCGGCGGGAGCCTGCCGTACGAAAAGGACTACGTGCTTACCACACTCAAGATCAGAAGTCTACTGCGGTGCAACTAAAGTGTCAAGTTTGCAAGAAAGAGGGTCACCATCCGTACGACTGCAACGTGTTCAAGAAAGCCGACCAATTTGCGAGATGGGAGCTAGCCAGAACTCACAGGCTATGCTTCCGTTGTTTGCGAGTCCGCAAATTTCGGCATAACTGCAAGCCAAAGCAGTGTGAAGTCGACGGATGCAAATACACGCACCACCCTCTTCTACACGACACAAAAAGGAAAGAAAATGAAGTTGAAAATTCAACAGCCATAGTTACGTCGACAAGGGAAAATTTCACTGCTGCCTATCTCAAGATTCTGCCTGTACAAGTGACCGGTCCGAAGGGTACATACGACACTTACGCCCTTTTGGACGACGGCTCTACGTGCACACTCATCGAGTCGGCAGTGGCGAACAAGATCGGCGTACACGGGCCGCCCGCGCCTTTTTACATAGAGGGTGTGGCCGGCGCACGTATAACGGCCGATACATCGGAACGTGTACACTTCACTATACAAGGAAGAAACTCAGTGAAGCACGATGTGTCGGCGCGTACAATGGACAAGCTGATGTTGACGACTCAAGGTGTGCCACGTAGTGTCGTGAAACACTGTCGTCATTTGGAAGACATCGAAGATCAGCTGATTTATGAGGAAGGCCATCCAACCGTGTTGCTGGGTCAAGATAATTGGTCGTTGCTGCTCACACACGACGTGCGAAGAGGGACCACAGCCCAACCAGTCGCTTCATTAACCGACTTGGGATGGGTATTGCACGGCGCGACGGGAAATAAGAAGAAGCAGCAAGTCCATCGAGTTAGCCATCTGACTACAGTAACACTAACGGAGGAACAGACAATGGATGACCTCATGAAGGAGCACTTCGCCCTCGAGTCTCTGGGTGTTCAGCCTAAACATTCACACACCAACGACGAGCTCCACGCGCTGCGCACACTCGAGGAGAAGACGCGTCGATTACCGGCGGGAGGGTTTGAAACAGGATTGCTATTCAAACAAAGCGATTTTGTACCGCCGGATAACTACAACACAGCGATGCGTCGCCTCGAGTTAGTCGAGAAGAAACTCGACAAAAATGTTGAATTGAAGCGGCGCTACGAGACACAAATGAACACTCTGATACAGAGCGGCTATGCAGAGAAGGCTCCAGCAGTGAAAAGCGACAGAACTTGGTATCTGCCACATTTTGCAGTTATCAACCCGCAAAAGCCCGAGAAACTACGCATCGTGCACGACGCGGCAGCCAGGACCCGTGGTATCAGCCTCAACGACATGCTGCTGTCTGGGCCCGACCTCATACAGTCTCTACCCGGAGTGCTGATGAGGTTCCGTCAACGCCCAGTAGCGGTCGCAGCCGATATCAAGGACATGTTCCTGCGCATCAACATACGGGAGGAAGACCGAGACATGCAGAGGTTCCTGTGGAGAGAAGACAGAAGAATCGGTCCACCCACAGAGTACCGCATGAGAAGCGTGATCTTCGGCGCCACGTCGTCACCATGCACGGCGATATACATCAAAAACAAAAACGCCGAGGAATTCAAAGAACAGTTTCCCGAGGCAGCGCAGGCAGTGATAGCAAACCACTACGTCGACGACTATCTTGCCAGCTTTGACACGGAGGAGGTCGCCATACAAGTATCAACACAAGTCGCTAATATACACAAACGAGCGAATTATCATCTTCAACGCTGGGCATCGAACTCAAACAAGGTGCGCGCCGAATTCTCCACTACACCTAAGGGGAATTTAGTGCAACTCGATGCAGAGAAGATATTGGGCATGGTGTGGGACCCGAATGAAGACTATCTGGGCTTCAACATCAATCAACACAAGCTTCCGCCTTCAATATTGGAAGGCACGAAAACACCGACGAAGCGAGAAGCCCTACGTACAGTGATGTCTTTGTTCGACCCGCTGGGCTTAGTTACACCTGTTACAATACAAGCGAAGAAGATTTTACAAGATACTTGGCGTACTGGAATCGACTGGGATGTCAAGTTGCAAGACAGTGAAGCCGAAAGTTGGTCATACTGGCTCTCTCACGTGAGAAGACTACCGAGCCTAGCTATACCAAGGTGCTATCCCGGCGTATCGACCGCACATACGAACGAGATACATACTTTCGTCGATGCAAGTTCGTCGCAATACGCCTGCGCTGTGTATTGGAGGGCACAGGATGCATGCGGGAATATACATGTGTCGTTGATAGCTGCAAAAGGCAAAGTTGCACCGTTGAACAAAGTGACGTCAATACCGAGACTCGAACTCCAGTCAGCTGTACTTGGGTGTCGTCTTGCGCGCACAGCCATAGACGAACACGACATAAAGCCGACCCGCCGAGTATATTGGTCGGATTCACGCACGGTACTCTCGTGGCTACGCACTGGCCCGCGAGCGTACAAGCCGTTTGTGGCCCACCGGATCGCGGAGATCGCCGAGGAAACGAAGACCAGTGAGTGGAGATGGGTGCCTACCAAGGAAAATGTTGCAGACGACGCAACGCGCGACACTCCACACGACTTCAACTCACAACACCGGTGGTTCCACGGGCCCGCGTTTCTACGCGAGTCGGAAGCAAACTGGCCGCGAGAGGTCAATGAACCCGACCATATGGGTCTGACCGGCGAGGAAAGAATCAACTTTGTTCGAAACACTACATCACTAAAGGAAGCACTGCCCGACGCAACTCGTTTTTCAAGTTGGTTAAAGTTAGTGCGTACTACGGCGCGTGTACTACAATTTATCGAACTTCTGCGCATCAGAAAACAGCTGTGCAACGCGGCCTACAAACGCAATAAGAAAAACGAAGTTGACGACGCTACTTGGACGAAAATAAAGAAAGCAGCGAAGGGAAAAAACAAGAAAATCAGTGTTACATGTGAAAGTGAAAACAGCTGTTTCATTCAACTTGAAACACATCACTTACACCGTGCCCAACAGCTGTGGATACGCTCAGTGCAAGATGATGCGTTCAGTGAAGATGTCGCAGCTTTAAAGTGTAAAAAACAGTTGCCTGCTAATAGCCGACTAAGTCAGCTGTCCGTCATTATAGACAGCGATGACGTCATACGGCTACGGTCACGAATAGCAGCCGCTGTCGACATCACGGACGAACAAAAAGCTCCGCCGATTATGGATGGCAAACATACATATGTGCAACTGTATATCTCATGGGTACATCGAAGACTCCATCACGGGGGCTTCGAGACCACGACCAACGAAGTTCGACAACACTTATGGGTACTACGACTGCGCAATACAGTTAGAAGTGTGTTGAAAAGATGTCAACAGTGTCGCATCAGGCGGGCCGTGCCCGCTCAACCGTCTACGGGTGACCATCCACGGAGCAGACTGGCGCATCATCAGCGCCCTTTCACCTACACCGGCCTCGACTACTTCGGCCCGATGACAGTCACTGTTGGGCGTGCTCATCAGAAGAGATACGGCGTACTGTTTACGTGTCTAACAACGCGAGCAGTGCACTTAGAAGTCGCCGGCACTCTCAGCACCGACTCAGCAGTGATGGCATTGCGACGCTTCATCGGCCGTCGTGGATGTCCAACTGAGCTGTGGTCAGACCAGGGTACCAACCTGAAGGGCGCAGACGTGGAGCTGCGCAGAGCTGCGGAGGAAGCCATGAAGGAGGAATCTTCGGTGCGCTTCATACAATGGCGTTACATCCCGCCGAGCGCTCCATTCATGGGCGGCGCTTGGGAGCGCCTTGTACGGAGCGTGAAGACCGCACTGGCTGCCACACTGCATGAACGAGCCCCGAAGGAAGAAGTTCTCACCACTCTGCTCATCGAGGTCGAACATACACTCAACAGCCGACCACTCACTCACGTGTCAACGGAGGCCGACGACGACGACGCACTCACACCTAACCATTTTTTGATGGGAGGGCCATCACGAGTGCCACTGCCGGGGTCATTCACCGACGCCGACGCAACAGGGCGACGGGAGTGGCGTGCGAGTCAACAGCTCGCCAACCATTTCTGGAGTCGCTGGGTGAAGGAGTACCTGCCAGAACTCCAACACCGGCGGGACCCACGCGCTTCACACGGCGCTATCCGGGTCAATGACCTCGTACTGATAGCAGATGGCACTCTACCTCGTAACTTGTGGCCACGAGGTGTAGTCGTCGCTACCTACCCCGGACCGGACGGAGAGACACGAGCGGTGGACGTGCGGACCAACAAGGGCGTGCTGCGAAGGCCCACCAAGAAGCTGGTGATCCTGCCTACAGCGACGGTCGACGGCGCGAACACGGAAAATATCTCCAGCTGAGATAGCTGCGGCGGGAGTATATGTTCGCGACAACTATGTACATAAATAGATAACCGTCGCGCGTAGTTATAAGTGATGCACATTTTTATATAGTTAATAGTTATAGTTGTTTGTATTAGTTGTTTATGTAAGGATTAGAATAGGTTTACACAGTTTTCATACATACTTTGTTAGAGATAAGTTTTACATGTTTAGTATAGGTACGAGCTGTTGCAAGCCAAGTATATAATAAAGTTATAACGGCGAATTACTGGCTGCAACAGCTCAATAGTGCATAGATGTACCTATTAACGTAATTTTAAGTTTATAATAAAAACATTTTTATGTAAAACTTCACTGACCCATAGGTTTTGACAATAACTTTAGCAAAAGTTTTTATGGTTTTATATGAAAAAGGGTCAAATGTATGAAATAATAGTACAACTTACAAACATTTTAGACACATTTTTTTTTTTTTTGATTTTCGCCCAAGAAAGTTGAAGACCCACAAAGGAAGGACCAACCCACACCCGGGTGTGCATTGGTCATTCCTCCGTGAGGGGCACCCTCCGGAAAAAGGGAGGGAGGAGGTGAAATCTTTCAAAGATACCATTTCGTACGAACGAACTGATTATGTCGGATTTCCACCGACTAAAACACCCCCTGGGACTGCCTCTAGCCGGGAAGGCTACAAAGGCTTCATCTGAAGCGGTCACCCCAGGGGAACGGGGTGACGCAAGCGTCACTCTTATAAGAGCATACGCTTAGAGAAGGGTCGACTTCCTCCTGAGGACGCCGACCCTGGACCCTATAAGCGCCTAAACCGAGCGACCAGAAGGGTGCTCACATGGTGGAGGAGTGTTGCCCTAAGGAGGCTTCGGCCGCTGCATAGCGGTCCAAAGCTCTCGAAATTTTGTTAGGTTGATCTAAGAGGACACTACGTGGCCTGCGGTTTTGGTATTTGGATAAAGGAGGCTGTGGCGGGCTGTAGGACGCAGCCTGCTGGATGAGCGGGTTAGGATGGGTCTCAGCGGTTTCGAAGAAACGCTTTGACAGGAGTTGAAAGTGTTGTTGGATAGATGGGAGTTGGAGGTCACGGTGGAGTTCAGCATTACGCTGAGCCCACTGAGCATTGGTGGCTCGACGACAAAAGACGTTTTGGACGGTCTGCAGCCTGTTAATGGTTGCAGGACTGGCATGAGCGAACACCGGAGACGCGTACGACATCACCGGCCTTATACAAACCTTGTACAGGGTTCGCTTATTTCTGAGGGACATTTTACTGTGCCTTCCCAGCATAGGGCTGAGTCGGTTCAGGTAAAATCTGGCGGTACTAACTACCTTTCGAACGTGGGGGACAAAAGAGAGTCTGGAGTCTAGAGTGACTCCGAGATACTTCGCCGTGCGTTTCCAGGGGACTGACGCCCCCAGCATACGCAGTCGGCGAGCATTGTGTGGGAGTTTGCGTCTCGCACAGAAGTGAACTGCGGAGCTTTTCTCCGGGTTCACCTCTATGCGCCATTTTCGGAACCATCTTCCTAACTCAGTAACTGAGGTTTGAAGTTTGGCTAACGCAGATGACACCTGCACGCTCTTGGAATAGAGGGCTGTGTCGTCGGCGAAGAGCGAGAGCTCAACGCCTTTGGGAGGGGTGGGAATATCGTTGGTATACGATATATACAGCAGGGGTGCCAAGACAGAGCCCTGTGGGACCCCAGCCTTGAGTGGGCGTGGGGTTGAGAGCACTCCTTCGTGTCTAAAACGAAAGGAGCGATGTTTGAGGTAGGAGGCCACTAAGCGGACAAGTCGGTCTGGGAAATTAAGCTTGTAAAGCTTGTAAATAAGTCCTCCATGCCAGACTTTATCAAAAGCCTTGGCAACGTCAAAGAAGACAGCTACTGTCTTTTGACGCTTTGGATAAAAACCGCTCGAGATATACTCGACTATGCGGTGGACTTGCTGTGGGCAAGAGTGTTGGGAGCGAAAGCCGAACTGGTTGTCTATTATGAGACCATTTGAGAAGAGATGCTCTCTCAGTCGAGCGAGCATTACTCTCTCAAGAAGTTTCCCCATCGCCTTAAGTAGGCTGATGGGGCGGTGGCTACTAGGGTTGTTGAGTGGTTTACCCGGTTTAGGTATACCAATGACCGTAGCATCTTTCCAGGCGGTTGGAAAGTGGCACAGGTCGAAGCAGGCGTTGAATATAAGGGCTAAGAGCGTCAGCACTTGGGCTGGGAAGTTCTTTAGCGCCTTATTTGAAATTCCATCAGCGCCTGGGGCTTTGTGGGGGTTTAGTCCTTTGATGAAAGAACTAATTTCATCATTGGACACTGTGATGGGGTCTGCAGTGAGAGGGAGTGAGCTCTTATGTAAGACCTCCTCCTCCACTGATTTGACGTGTGCAGCGTCGCATGGCTGCGTGCTGACAGAACATTGTGAAGCAATGCTGTCAGCGAAACATTCGGCTTTCTCTTCGTCCTCGAAGGCGATAGTGCCATCGGGACGGTGGAGTGGTGGAGTGTGAGTTATTGCGTCACTACGCAGTGCTCTCGCTACTTTGTAGTACGCAACATGAGAGGGAGCTATATTCTCCATGAGGTCGCCCCATCGCTCTTCCCTCAAGTCGGAGAGAGAGGACCTCACTTGCCGCTGAAGGCGGTTCGCGAGCGTCCTGTTAGACGGGGTGGGATACAGCTTGGCTCTGCGGAGCGCTGCATTTTTGGCTTTAATCAGGTCCCTGACAGCCTGCGGTAGTTTTCGGCGGTTATCCACCTTCACTACCCGCGAGTTGTCCTGAACAGCTGATTGAACCAGTTTGGTTAGAGAATCCACCGCACTGTCAATCTTGTCCGGACTATCGAAGTAGTCGGACGTGAGAGCGTACGGTGAATCTGGGGCATCAAAGGCTGCCTCTAGGGTGGCCTTAAAACCTTTCCAGTTGGTGAAGGTCTTGTTGGTGGAGGAGGGGTGGGGATCCAACGGCCCCATTACCAGTGAGACTGGACGGTGATCAGAGCCCAGATCATCGAGAGGCTCGATTGATCTGAGCTGAAGCGACACTCCTTTGACTAGCGCAAAGTCTAGTACGTCAGGAGTGGCGTCCACCCGGTCAGGGTAGTGTGTGGGCGAGAAAGGACACAAGACGTCCAGATCTAGGGCTTGGGTAATCTCCAGTAGCTTCCTGCCACTGGAGTTAGAAGACTGACAGGTCCAGTCTGTATGTTTGGAGTTAAAGTCTCCAAAGAGAATGACAGACTTGCCTAGTGCTAAGAGCGCTTCAAAGTCGCTTCTTAGTGGGATTGTCCCGCTCGGTATGTAGATGGACGCTATGAGTATGGACTGATGTCCTGTCATAGCCACCTTACATACTGTGGCCTCCATACTACTCAAAGGAGGAGTATCTATAGTTGAGCAATGAAGTGCTCGCCTATAGTAGATAGCAGTACCGCCGCCTCTATGGTCGCGCGGCCTGTCATTCCGAACTAAAGTGTACTGGGGAATCGACAGCCCCTTCCGGTCAGTGGGTTTGAGCCACGTTTCCTGAAGGAGCAGCAGGTCGATGTCCCTACTACGTACAAATTCCTTCAGTTCAAGAATGTTAGGTCGTAAACTACGCGTATTAAATGAAATAAGCGAGAGCCCTTTCGGTTTGGTCCGGCCAGGTGCAGCCGACACGGCGGTGTTCGGTGCCGCTGAGTTACCTACTACTGGAAGCATTTATTTAAATGCACGAATGAGGTGTTGGTAGCGGGTGAAAAGCTCCATCCGCCCAATGACGTCACTGCTTTTGTACAGTTGCAGGAACTGTGTAACCTCAGCCACATTAACCTCTGGGAAGCTAAGCATCCCTTGGTCTGCTGAAGTGGCTGTGGGCGCGGGTTTGGCGGGTTGGGGCGCACCCGCTGGGGCCTGCTTGAAGGCAGGCTCCGTGCGGGGCCCCCAGGCCTGGGTTTTCGGCTGCGCAAAGTCAGCCTTTTTTGGGCCCCACGCAGGCGTGGTGCCGGACTTGGCCGCCGCCGGCAGAGGCGGGAAGTGGCTCGCCGTGGGCGCCGGAGGCGCTTTGCGGCCACTTTGGGCCCCACCTCGGCCGTTGGCGGCCTTGCGGGACTGTTGGGAGGGGGACGGCCGAGGCGCGCGCGGGCAGCCTCTGTAGTTGGCCGGGTGGCCAGTCTGGCCACAAAGTACGCACGCCGGGGGCGTGGAAGACTGCTGGTCGCGTGTGCGACCGCAGTCTTTGGTGAGGTGCGGCACCAGGCACTTTACGCACCTTGGTGCCGCCGTGCAGTTACGAGCCGCATGCCCGTATAGCTGGCAGCGGTGGCACTGGGCCGGCATGCCAGTCTTGCGGGGCGGCTCGACTGTAATGTTTGAGATCCCGCACACCGTACGGGTCTCTTTGAATATGGACCTAGCCTCACTGTTGTTGGTTAATACCACCAACGCCAGTGGGTAGGTACGGCCTGAGCGGCTGTACATTTTATGTACAGCCTCAACTGGGAAACCCTGACCGACTAAGTCGGCCCGGATTTCCTCAGCCGGAACCTCGTGCGGTACTCCTCTGAGTACCGCACGAACCTTCCGCTCCTCAGTGAGGGCGTAAGTATGATATGGGATACCATGCTGACCCAGCAGGCCTGACAAGCCTCTGTAGTCAGCGATGGTGGGGACCTCTATTTTAATAGCTACACCTGTATTGGTGGCTTTGGTGTAACTGACTTTTTTGTCAGTACACAGTTTTGAGACGTCGACCCATCTCGCCTTATCCCGTAGGAATATAGGCGGCGGGGACTTTACTTTGGCCACCTCCGGCGCGCAGCGAGTCGCTGGCTTGGCGGTGGCGGAGGAGGAGGAGGAGGTGCCGCGGGCAGCGGGGGTGGCAAGCGCAGAGGGCGCTGGGATGTCGATGCTCATTAGAGCCGGGATGGCGGGGCGCTGGGTCGCGGCGGGGGATGCTCTCTGCGGCGAGGCAGAGCGAGCACGCCGGTTTTTCTTAGCGGAGGGCTTCTTGGGTTTCGAGACCGGGGTGAAACCCTGCTCGTCGTCGTCACTGGGAGCGTGACGTTTTACAGTTTTTTGGGCGGGAGGGATGGAGCAGTCGAGCTCCATGTCCGAATTGTCGGACTCAGGAGAGGAAGGGGAGGCGGGGGAGGAAAGTACCTCCACGGCAGGGGAGGCGGGTGCGTCAGAAGACGCGGGGGATGCTGGGACGCTGTGTGGAGCGGCTAGGGAGGCGTGGGAAGGGACAGGGGAGGCGGGGGAGGACACAGGGGAGGCGGGAGAGGACACAGGGGAGGCGGGAGAGGGCATAAAGGCCTGCAGGATTTTTAAAATCTCCGTACCTAACGTATACGCTGTTATGTCGGGACATAGCAGAGTCTGATGGACTCGCTCAGAAAGAGAGGAAACTAGCTCACCGAGTGGTGAGTAGTGCGCCATAGTGGCGAAGCAAACCTCCCTGCCGAGGGGCAGGGGGGCGACGGAGGTTGAGTTTAACTGCAGCTACTCTAATTTAGTAGGCACAGAAAAAGGACCGTCACCCTTGGCAAGAGCCAAGTGCACTGGGCTCGGGTCGGCCGACTTTGCTGGGTTCTGAAGGAACCCAGCAGCGTGTCGGGTCAACGCTTACCGGCTTCGTATGGCACCTACAAGTAGGTATCCACCGATACTACGCGGGCAATTGTTTACAAGTTGTGCAAACAACGGTTGCAAGCAACCGTTGCAAACAAAACTCGCAAAAACTGCGAACGGCGCTTAGACTGTACAGTCAGCGCGGTGTATACTCACAACGACAGAGACGGCTGCAGGTGCGAGCGAGAGAGGAGATGGCGAGCGTCGATGCGTGTGCACGCAACGAAAACTGGCCGCGGAATGTTTTAGACACAAATAAAGCGAGCACGATCAGGTATTGCCTCTAGGTCTGGGCGATTTTGGCTATTGCTATCTCTTTCCCACACATGTGTCTCTCGCTCGCACAGCGGGGGTATAAATATGGGCCATACATCGTCGATCGGCACCAGTCGTCCGCTACACTCAGCGCTCACACTACAGTGAAATAGCCAGCCAAGTCACTCCAAAGCCAAGCCAGTCCAGACCTAGCAGCAAGTACCTACGGCTCCATACTTCTGAAGACAGCAACAGGCGTTTCATTCTGCACCAACCCACAGACCTGCGACTTACAACCGGAGGTCGAAGAACGAAGCCCGCCAGTGCCTACATTCTATTATTTTTATATTCATCTACGAAAGTGTACGGGTCGTATCGAAGGGGCCCGTACAATAGTATTTTAATAGTCTCTCTTTAATATTTACTTTATTTTACTATTAATGAACACAATACTTTTTAGATACAATATAAATAATTTTGAGATACAATCACAGAGAATCAAAAAATAATCCGTAGCTGCATTGTAAAATTGTCTCCATTAAATTTACTTTATTTTGCTACTCGTATTTATGAACACAATAAATTTATTTTGTGATACAATCACAGAGAATATATATCGAACAATAATCCGTAGCTGCATTATAAAATTGTCTCCATTATATTTACTTTATTTTACTATTTATGAATATACATATTGTTTTTATTTTTACTGAGGCTTCCGTAAATGTGTATATATAAGTTTTATTAACATTACATTACTTTATAAAAAAATAAATGCCTATTCATTTCTAACGGAACTTACGGCCGGACTAGGTATAAATTTTATTTCGTAGTTATCATTATTTTGTATGGGGAAGCAGATTTTTCCTGAGTTGACGATGGTCGCCATAGAAAAAGCTTTTATCGATGTTCAATGTCGAATGTCTGCAATTTGGTAGCACCACATATACCTAACGCAGACAATATATTGTCCCTGAACAAGGCGTATTGATACGTGTATATGTAACTGCTACGTTATCCAAGGAGTTGGTCTGCCATTGTGCAAGTTACTGTCACTTTGTGTTACTGGCTACATTGTACTGGAGCCTAAGTACTGCGTCTGTGATCGAGATACTCACGGGGTACCTTCTTTGAGAATTTTTCCTGTGACGCAATGCGCGGCCGTCAATACATATTTGTAACTGATGAGTGCACCACCACACAAGAGCTTGGTTAGGTTGCCCTTTTTGTATTCAATGAGGGCCAGCCAAGGGTAGTCGTCGATTGACGTGGCAACGCCTCCTGCAAGAGAGAAGATGAATATTATGTCGCTGTTGTTACTTAAATCCTGCCGCCCAGCAATGGAACATTGGAATAACTCCATTCTGTGAACCGAGTCACGAGATCCTTGCTGGTATCCAAGCGCTCTCGCCCAAAGATGACAACAGTCCTCCACGTGCGGTCTGACTTGAGACCTCTATAACATAATATATCGGGACACCGAGCTGAATTACTGCTTCGCTCTGTTGCCCACACGAGGTTTGTTAGACACCTGCTTGGCGAGCCTTCGGACTGTACCGCGGTACTGAGCTTCGCTGGAGATGTAAACACCAAGAATCCCAATACTCTCGCTAGTAGGAGGTGTGTTCCGGAATTGAGAACACACAGCAAATGGCAATTTCTTAGCAATGAACGCGTTTACTTGTGCCATGATGGCATTGAACTGGGCTATGTATAGGATATATCAATAGACCTGTAATCCGATGGATCCCATCTATCGGCCTTTTTGGACACTGATTGCACATTGAGGGTCTTCAAAGAAAAAGGTGCGTCAGTACAAAACAGAACTCAGTCCGTTTATGCCACCTCGCCCATTTGACTTATGAATGTTGATAGAGAGAGAACAATGCGTTGCTGAAGGAAAAGTTCTTCACTATCTCAACGAGCGACTAGACAACACGACTCCCAATAGGAAGACTCGTATGCCGCTCGGCATTCCTGGCGACAAATTTTACTAGAGCAATCATCCCCTTACCGAACCTAGAGATACTATTTAGTTTGCTTTTCAAATCAGAGCTGTCTGGATCCCCATTAGCACGCACTGTGGTTCAACCCTCGTAAGCTCGCAAGTAACTGCTTCTTACTCTTTACTGACAGTTAGACAGTACACGGTTTGCTGGCGCGGCAAGTGTACGGGCGCGCTCCTCTCCTCCTGCAGCAGTCGGGAACACTCTGGTCTCCTACGACGCGACTACCTCGCAGGTTGCAGTAGACTCCCAAAATCTCCTTTTCTACTTATATCATCACTCATACATCTCACTGCTGACTATGTTTGAGGTTCTTATTCGAATGATTGACCTTGTGTGATTTTAGGGATATAAAACTTGCGGTATATTGCTCTTGCTCACCGAAATACCTAATATTATTTTATTTAACGTACACGATTTAAAGAGACTGAAAAAAAATTACTTGGTCTTATCGAAGTAGTGTAATACTAGCGAGCGGATGTCTGTCCGGCTCCGGTGGTATACGTACGCTTTCTATTTGCACATTAGTGCCATAAAAAATATTATCAAAATGCGTATTTTAAAAAAATATTTTGTGTTGCTTAATATTACAAAACGACGTATTTAAAAAAAAACGAAATCAGATAGTGTAATTATATTACTTTCTGATTTTAAAACAAATTGAATGGGCAGATCGTACCATACATTCTGTTGCCACTGTTACTGTCAATTCCACAGCATTCAGATTTAGGATCGAGAGGAAAGGCAGACAGCCTCTTTCCACAATTACGGACTGGAACATTAGTTGTGTTCTTCGGGGGTCCACAACACACGCTGTAATGTTCCGCGCCGTAACATCTGTAATTGAGATAAAATAGTCTTTAGTTTCGATTTTGCCTCTACGAAGCACAATTTTTGGCAGAGCTGCGATAGCCAGCGGAGCCACATTACCCTCAAAATTGTCGTTTGGGGTAGACTGATGTCATCCAGCTAGCGTTTAGACGGTAATAGTGAGAAACTCCAAAATCGACACACTAATAGCTAACATATTGTAGTTTTGTATCCTTTAATTTGAAATTTAAATGTTCGTTGGTGAGGAAGAACGGTCCAAAATCGTTCCAATTAGAAAAAAAAACATATGGGAAAACGTATGGCCGGCCACTCTGCAGTGCAGAGTCTGCACTGCACTCCCATCAACAGAAAAAGTAACAGCACTCATCGCTAGATGTCGTACAGGGTTCCATATATTTTAAAAAAAATTAAAAATTAAAAATAAAATATTTAAATATTTTTTAAATTGAAAAAATATCAGCTCTGCCTACACAGCTTGCTGTTATTTACTAGTTTAAATACAAGATTTATCGCTATACTGTCGCACGGTGTGCCCCCACTAACTTGTTAACAAATTCAATCCAGAGCAATGGAAGGGAATCTTTGTTTACGTGTACGAAACTAAAGGATGCGTGTAGGCTTTCTGACATAAAATGTAATTGATTGATAATTGATTGCAGAACTTGCGGCAGATTTTACTTTGATGCAATGGGGAGCTCAGATCGCGGTAAAACATATATCTTTCTCTCAGTCCATGAACGAAGTAGGTTATGTGTATCAAATTACATTCCGTTCTGTGGTTTCTGTTCAAACACACGGAGTTAGTTTCGTATTACATATTATTATGACATAACTAATAGCTATTATTTTTCAAATATAAATCATTTTACAATTTAGTTTGCTAATTTTTTGCATTAACCTTTCAATTATGAAGAGTAATAAATGTAACGAACAATGAATATTCTGATTTGTTTAATGTCGTCGATTCATGGTGGTCGTCATCGGTTTATGAAGGTGTTCTTGCAGCCAAATGATTTGCAGAGAGCTCGAATGACCAGTGAGTCGTATTTACCGACTCACATTATAACCTGTGCGGTTTTATCTCAAACCGATAATCTTTCTGCTTATCCCGTAAGAGATCCGGTGTGAAGATATACAATATTAGTTATGTGAAGTATTGGTTATCAAATATGATCTAAGTGCAGTAAAAGAAGTTAGGAAACCATATCGATTTCATTGTGTATAATGGCAAAATTGTGACCGTTATTAGCTCTCTGTGGGCTTCCTACCTCCTGTGAGCTTATTATACCAAATACATTGAGGTAGTTTTTTAGATTTCATCTTCATTATGGTTACTATACATCTACAGATACTTAATATTATATAAATTATTTAATATTATATATACTCACCTTGACCATTTCACATACAGCCTGTTGAGCACAGGATCTTGTTGAAGCAATTTGGCTAGATGTGGACATGAGTGTATATTAACACATTGGCCTTGTTCTCCATCTGGCGTATAGCAAGATTGACTGGAGCCCTCCTGGAATTTTAGAAATAATATACTGTACTCGTATCTATCTATGTATCTATACCTTCACGCCAAATCCCTTGCGGGGTCGGTACATATAACCGCGCCACGTAACTCGATCTTTACATACCTCACTCGCTTCTTTAACATTCATTGCTTTTCTCGTGCACGCTAGTATCTAGTAACAACAGTCGCCCGCTCGATGCGAAACAGGTTTGACGCGTGCATAATTAATTATCTTTTGAAGTTATTGCGCTCTCGTAAGCAAACGCAAATATGGTTAAATGTACGAAATGTAATAAGTTAGTGTCTAAAAAGAACCCTGGAATGCAGTGTTGCAAATGTAATAAGTGGTTACATAGTTCTTGTGCATCTATAACCAACGAACAACTTAACGCCTTGTCTACAACCGATTCGATTGACTGGAAGTGTAGTAACTGTACAGGCAATGCCAAGCCAAGGCGCCTATCCTGTATCCTACCTGATGCCGAGGATGAGGATAATACGGACACAGAGATAAATACAAACAATGTCACCAGAAAAATACTTCTAGATATTCGCCGAGAAGTGCGCGATATAATACAACAAGAATTGCAAACTACCCTTCAATTCTGTTCGGATAAGATTGATGAATATGAAGAGAAACTTCGAGAGTATGAGAATCACACAAAAACATTAGAGAATAAATATACTGATCTAAAAAATAACTATCAAAATTTGGAACTAAAAAACGAAGTTTTGGAACAAAGATTAAATACAGTCGAACAGAATTTATTATTTAACAATATTGAAATATGTGGTGTGACCGAAAAACCAAATGAAAATATGAAAGAAATCACAACAAAAATTTGTCAAAAAATGAATCTCAGTAGTAACGACATCATAAAAGCTTACCGAAAGAAAAATAATCGTGTGACTAAATCACCGTCTACGATAGTCGTCTCTCTGCGAGATGGTTGCCGAGATCGGTGGTTGGAATCATCCAAACGTAGTAAACTATCATGTCGAGATATTGATATGGATGTAGATTCAAAAATATACCTGAGAGAATGCCTCACGCCTACAACGGCATACTTACTGTGGAAAACCAAAAATGAATTGAAAGATACAGAGTTGGCAAAATTTGTATGGTGTAGGAATGGATTGATATTAGTGCGACAAGACGAGGACAGCAAAAAGACGCACGCTGTAAGATCTGTTGAAGATATTAACAGATTAGTATCAGAGCTACAAAAATAACTAATATCATAAATACAAACGTACACTACATATCAACCATTTTATTGCTCAATATGGATGATCCAGCCAATACTCTGTTAGAAACTAACCATAATACGTGGAATGAATTCTCGAATAGCTTGCCGTGTGAACTTAACTCGTTTTCGGTACTGCACGTGAACATAAGGTCGATGATCAAAAATTTCTCTCAATTGGAATACATTATAAGTAGTAGTACAAAATTAATCCATATAATTGTACTGACTGAGGCCAATATAACGGACGAGTGTTGTCAACTTTTCGAACTACAAGATTACGTAATGAACACAGAACTGAGAAGAGGAAGAAGAGGAGGTGGAATAATTGTTTACGCCCATAAAAGTGTACAATTCCAAAGACATAAGTTACATACATTTAATTTCGAATGTTTATCTGGAGAAGTGACAACCACATACAGTAGTACGTTGGGATTATGTGCTGTATATCGGCCACCGGACTTAAACAAAGGTAAGTTCATACGTGAATTATCACGCGTTATCTCACGTTATCCCATCAAACAGAGCTATATTATTCTAGGAGATATGAATATTGATTTAAAAAAATCCGATTCGGCGAATACGGAATATCTCAATAGCATGTATGAACTTGGCTTTGAATGTGGCATAAAACAGTTTACACGCGTAGAAAAAAAAGGTGATTACATAACAAGATCATGTTTAGATCATATATTTGTGCGAGTTGTGAATAGTGATTGTCGAATCGGTAGGTCGGAGGTGCGCGCAGCGGTGATAAACAATGCGCTCGCCGATCACTACATAACGGGCTGTGTACTCATAGATGATACACCTGTAGATCAGTCAACTCAGTATTTAACCATTCAAAAAATAAATAATGCAGCAGTCCGAAAGGAAATTAGTGGTATTGACTGGTCTTTGGCTATGACATTGGATAACCCTAGCGATATCTTAAATTTCATTGTAAAAAAGTTTGATCAAATCTATAAAAAATATACTTATAGCACCCGTGTATATCAGGGAAAGAGACAGTCGTGTAAATGGATAAATAAAAGAGCAGTGAACATGTGTAATCAAAGAGATAAATTATTTGAAATTTGGAAAAAAGATGAAAGTAATTTTAAAAATAGATTATTATATAATAAGTATCGAAATAAAACTAGTAAATATATAAATAAAATTAAAAATAATTTTATTAAAAAAGATATTATATCAAATTTCAAAAATCCTAAAAAGGTCTGGCAGATAATTAATAATTTAACTGGCAAAATTTCTAAATCCATTGATGAAATCATATTAAAATCGTTTAAATTGAATGCATCTATTTTATGTAACAAATTTGCTAATGATTTCATAAATAATATTAAAGCCTTAATTCCTAATTGTACTAATAAATTAATGAAAGACAACAATCACATAAATATATCAAATTTGTCTATGAGAATAAAATACGTAACAAGTTATACAATATCACAAATAATAAAAAAAATAAGTTCTAAAAAAAGCCCTGGTATTGACGGCATTAGAGCTGGTGATTTGCAGCATATTAACGACCAAATTTCGCCAGTTTTAGCTCATCTTATTAACAGAATCATTAAAACTCGACAACATCCAGATGAGTTAAAGATAGGTATTATTAGGCCTATTTTTAAAAAAGGCTGCACAACGGATACAAATAATTATAGACCAATTACTATATTATCGTGTATAAATAAAATAATAGAGGAATATTTAGGACAACAAATAAAAAAATATCTATCAGAAAACAAAATTATTAACAGCAAGCAATTCGGTTTTCAAAACAAGAAAAACACTACGAAATTATTATCTCAGTTCACTAATGAGGTCAATAGTTACTTAAACCAAAAGAAACATATTATTGCTGTATTTATTGATTTCAGCAAAGCCTTTGATTTACTGGATTACGGCACATTATACAGCAAACTCCAGCATGCTGGTGTACGTGGTCCACTTCTGGAGTGGTTCAAGAACTATCATACTAATCGAAAAACAACAGTTAAGATAGGAGAGCAACTTAGTAACTTGACTAACACTGAGCGGGGTACGGCCCAAGGTTCAAAAATCGGCCCAATAGAATACCTCATGTATGTCAATGATATGTGTAATATATTCCAGGGTGGTTCTGTTTACCAGTTTGCTGACGACACGTGTATGTTGGCTGCTAATGAAAGTATATCTGTAGCGGAACGGATAATGCAAAATAATTACAACTTATTATGCAAATGGGCACATGATGTAGGGCTAGTTATTAATTCCCAAAAAACAAAAGTAATGCATATCCACTCGCCATATTTAAAAGTAATAAAATCACCAACCATTTTATCCCATTCTCATGGCTGTCTTCACCTTAGTAGCAGGAGCTGTACATGTAGCTGTTTGCAGCTAGTTGAACAACATTCATATCTAGGGTTGTTAATAGATAATAAGTTTACCTGGAAACAGCATATTGATAATGTTTGTAATAAACTTAGAGCGGTTATGGGAAAACTTGCAATTTTGAAGCATAAGTTACCATATGTCACACGTAGAATGCTTTATCTAGCCCTTGCCGATTCGATAATCAACTATGGTATTAGTAGTTACGGACGCACCTTCAAAACACACTTGAATAAGGTTTATAACTTACAATTACGGATTTTGAAAAACATTGTACCTAAGAATGTTAGAAGAAAATACAAGGAGGAAAACTATATAGGTTTATTTAACTTTTGCCAAGTAGTTAACGTTGTAGATAAAGTAAAACAAGCAATGATTTACGAACATTTTGATGATATTCAATACTTAGAAAAAAGAAATCGTGCATGTAATTTGCGTCAGATCGCAAGCCTTCCTACGTATGTACTACCTTGTTATATAAATATGTATGGAACGAGGACATGGGAATATATGTTACCGAACACTTTGAATGATTTACCGCCAAATATATTGAAGTTGGCGATAGATCATTCCGGGTCAAATCCATACGCGAATGTAGGGGGTAAATCAACAAGAGGTAGAGAATGACAATGTGACATGCAATGACTAACACAAGAAATTAAAAGTAAAATTCATATTGAAGGGAAGAATAACAAACATTTTAGATTTTTTAGAAGAGGTAGGGTGCATCAAAGCAGCCCGTCTGGGGAAGTACCTCCACCTCACAGAAAACGCCAGCCAAATAACAACTCCTAGAGGGTTGTTGTATTTCTGCGTGTGAGTGAGGTCACCAGTAAGCTGCCAAGGAATTGCTGTGTAAGCAGCAGAGGAGGGATACTTAATATATCGCAAGCGTTAATAGGCTACGGTACCCGCTTTACATCAGGTGGGTATGCTCGTATCCCTCCCAATATAGTACAAAAAAAATGTAAGATGTAGTTATTAATTGATCAGTCTCATTGAGGTTTACTCGAACGAGCTAGTCAATCAATGCTATATTTGGCAGAGCTGCGATAGCCAGCGGAGCCACATTACCCTCAAAATTGCCGTTTGGGGTAGACTGATGTCATCCAGCTAGCGTTTAGACGGTAATAGTGAGAAACTCCAAAATCGACACACTAATAGCTAACATATTGTAGTTTTGTATCCTTTAATTTGAAATTTAAATGTTCGTTGGTGAGGAAGAACGGTCCAAAATCGTTCCAATTAGAAAAAAAAACATATGGGAAAACGTATGGCCGGCCACTCTGCAGTGCAGAGTCTGCACTGCACTCCCATCAACAGAAAAAGTAACAGCACTCGTCGCTAGATGTCGTACAGGGTTCTATATATTTTTAAAAAATTAAAATTTTTTAAATTTAAAAAATATCAGCTCTGCCTACACAGCTTGCTGTTATTTACTAGTTATCAATATGTACCATAGGTATTTGACCATAGCAGCCACTAGAAGTTATCAGTTACTCGGTGTCCGTAATAGTCATGCCAGTTTTTTAAACGAACGCCAGTATTTTTGGACAGCGGCAGAGATCGTTTATGGAGCAGAAATCAATCTGCATTGTTCTATTTGATTGGACACCAGACCCGAGCATAGATCGAAGCAGAGAACAGTATTTATTTATTTATTTGGAGCAGCCCGAAATGGTAAGTATCGCGGCTACCTTATAGAACACAGCACCCGCATAACATTCCCGACAAGGGTTTTCTTTTCCTACAAGTGATTGAGATTTCCCGGGTACAATGCAATGTGCGAGCGTACTTCTCATACTATTGCGTATAACCGTTCAGACTAGTAGGCCGATTCTTCTAAAAAACTGCAACTGCACTGCAGCGCGGCGTGTGTCGAAATGCGTATATTTTGACGTTTCGTTCAGTGATCTCACAGCAGCGACGTTTAACGTCTGCAGTGTAGTTGCACTTTTTTTAGTAGAATCGTCCTATTGATTACTACTGCTTTAATGTTTTCTTTTGACGTCCATGTTGGTTTTTGTAAATAGGTGAGGCGCCGCGCGGACGTTGCTAGCAAGATATTTTGCGGGAAAGATACCGTTTCGACATCTAGCTTTTTTCCAAAATCTAAAATACCCCGAAAGTTTCTTAATACAATTTTTAATGATATCGGAATGTATGCCATGTTTTTTTTATATACTACGTCGGGAGGTATACGAGCATACGGCCCACCTGATGAAAAGAGGGTACCGTAGCCTATTAACACTTGCGATAGATTAAGTATCACTCGCGCGATGCCTCCTCTACTATCTCTCTACATATCAACTCCTAAAGAGCTTCCTGGTGACCTCACTCACACGCAGGAATACAACAACCCTCTAGGGAGTCGTTATTTGGCTGCGGTTTTCTGTGAGGTGGAGGTCCCAGACGGGCTGCTTTGATGCGCTCTACCTCTTAAAACATCCAGACCAAGACAAACAGCCATGATCATGCACACAAATGTTTGTCTTGTGTGGGAATCGATCCCACGAGCGTTGGTGTCAAAGTCGCGTCATTCACGACTGAGCCACCGAGCTCGTCATAGGAATACACATTGCATGGTGTTTGCAGCTGACTTCAAGAATACATAATTTGATATTGTTTAATTCATAGGGGGAAATATCCTGTCCTGTCTGTCTGTTTCCTAAAGTCGCGCCTTGAATGGCGTGTCGCAGATGAGGTTCAATTCCTTTAGTTACAGTGTACGTTAGTTATTAACTTAACACTACACAAACAAGTTTTTAGTCATCCGTCGTGAAATAATATAAAGGTCAGTTGATATAAAGAAGAAAGTTTATCATCTTATTATTGTAGTCTAGATTGACCTGACTTGATTGACATGACCATGACTGTTTGCCGTAGATTAAAAAACCTATATAGTTATTTAGTGTAACTTAGTGTATACTTTTAGGGTTCCGTACCCAAAGGGTAAAACGGACCCTATTACTGAGACTCCGCTCTCCGTCCGTCCGTCCATCTGTGACCAGGCTGTATCTCATGAACCGTGATAGTTAGGCCGATGACATTTTCACAGATGATGTATTTTTGTTGCCGCTATAACAACAAATACTAAAAAATGGAATAAAATAAATATTTAAGGGGGCTCCCATACAAAAAACGTGATTTTTTTGCTGGATTTTGCTCGATATTGATAACGGCAACAGATAGACGCTTGAAATATTCACAGAATATTTAGTTATATATTCACTTTAAAAATAAATAATTAAATTAAAATAAAACAAATATTTAAGGGGGGGCTCCCATACAACAAACGTGATTTTTTTGCCGTTTTTATAGACAATGGTACGGAACCCTAGGTGCGCGAGTCCGACTCGCACTTGGCCGGTTTTTTTTTTTCAATTTTAAAGCTCCAGATTGAGTAGTTTTGGCTGTCGTGTCTGTCAGTCGATGAATGATGACGGTACAACGGTACGGTTTCTGGACATCTGTCGACCGTCGTGTTCCTCATCAAACGAAATCTTGCTAGTGGCAAGCTCGCCAGGGAACAGAGAGACCAAAGGGTAGGAACTCTATCGATTTTCCCGGACGTATCCGAGAGATTCAGGTCGCATGGCATTGAACAGTGTATCTCACCTCAACGCAACTCCTTTGGAGTCATGAATGGATAAGGAAACGACGGCAAAGCGAAATGTTGCGACGGCGTGTCGCGTACGCGTCGTGAGATTGAGGAGGACAAGCATCACTTGTCCTGTGGGCCCGTCTTAAGTATGTGTATCTACGAGGGAGAATGACGGACGGGATACATCGTAGCTAAGAGGTAACGAGGCCGGTGTAATTCGCGATTTGGTGTCTTCGGAGGGGAACTGCTGCCTTCAGTGAGTTCGCCCGCGCATGGTGTGCCCTGGGAGTGCGGAGGAAGTAGTTGACGAAGGTCAAGATCGAGAAAAGGGAGAGCGCTACGAGGGAACGGACTAATAAGATCAGAAATTATATATATGTAGACTTATGTATATCTCTAAGGATTTTAGAGATTTCACGAAATCCCTAGCGATATCACGACATGACGGCAGTTTTATTTTATTTATTTTTATTTATTTACGACAACAAACAATTGTACAAAAGGCATATTATATATACTAATTACTAACAAAATAAACTTTAGGTATATGCCCAACCAACACCGTTGTCTACTAAATTAATAATAAAATTTCAGAGTATTCTCTTACAACAATTCAAATAGGTAACACTGAAAAGAAAAAAAAACGAAACTCAAGCAAATTAGCTATGAAATAAATACTAATAATATTAGCCAGAAGTCTGCTTGTTACAATTCTTAACAACTGTCATCAAACATTTCTATCCGTCTCTCAACCACGCATGCCTTGTATTGTGCAGTCGACGTAATGGCAACAAATCAATATTGTTTTATTGGCATTTACCTCTCGTTACTAATAATATCTAGGGACAAGTGCTGGAGTTCGCGCTTCGCGCAAATCCCACCACTACTTTTACAAAATGTACTTTTTTAAATACTTCCGGTTATCAAATTAACTCCATTTTGATACCATTAGAAAGATGCAATTTAGTTTGACTTTCTGGTGAAAACCGCATCTCAATCGCATTTATAGTTTTATTTCTAGAGGCCAAAATGTCAGTGCAGAGAAATAGAGGGAGAAACTGTACTATTTTATGGGTTAGGGATAGTATTGTCATAGGTTTTCGCGATTGTTACACATTGAAATTAAACTATTTTTAACCACAAATCCTCGCCAAGGAGAATCGCTACATGCCGAGAATGTTGCGCGAGGCTATTGAAATAAGAAAACACCCCAATTTCAATAGAGAAGATGGTTGGCAAGTACCACCTGCTTGGGATCCAGTCCTAAAAATAATCAAGTCACAAATTCAAAGATCTACTAAAAAATGTTCTGACCCTGTGAGCGATTTTTGTGTGAATCGGAACATATATAATTAATCCATCCATGTCGGTAGATGTAATAATTGAATAACTAATGTAAGACAAATACCACCTTAGTCTATCCTGCGACCACGGACGCTGCAAAGCGTTCGAAACGTCAGGTTTCAACAAAATAAATAAAACACGCGATACTTCCGTTAAAAATAGTTTAATTTCAATATCTAGGGATATTACAAAATACTAACATACTTTCAGTAATACGTCGATTCACTAAACAGACTCTAGTAAAATGAGAAAAGTATTGAACGATTTAAAATAAAACAAACTTGAAAATGAACTAACGGAAAGAAATTCTAGAAAATAATATTTTGTTTCGACCACTGTGTTCAGTTGATCATGGCACTCTGCGAGAACAAAATAGTAACCGTCCGTTGAAATGAATACAACAATTGAGTCTGATTCAGACTGTCCGAATCATACAGACATCGCCTTTGCAAACTATGTACTTTAACCATTGTAACTATTTAATTTGTTATGTGCAATAAAAGATAATATACAATTTAGTTGGTCAATACTCATTACATTATATATAGTAATATTATAGAGATTTAAAGCAAATTATAACGGCTTATCTCTCTTTTACATTCCGATTTATTATAATTTGACAATTAAAATCTGTTTTATAACAGTCACACGGGCTCCCCAGCCCCAAGCCGGTACTCGTGGAAGCGAGAGAGAGGCAGCTCTCGTATGTATGTATTCTATGTGATGTCCGGTTACTTTTACTGGATTCTGTTTAGCGAAACGACGTACCACTTCAAGTATGTCAGTATTTTATAATATCACTACACATTTTTAGTAAGAAGACTTAAAAGGAAAGATTATACGACATGTACTGTGATTTCTGGCAACGCTGGCATTGTGAATGAGTCTGTGACTGATTCGGCAGTGCCAACGTACCATGAAGACATTAGCATGGATGAGATTGAATGGTCGATACGAAGTTTGAAAAATGGAAAGTCAGCGGGAATCGATATGGTAACAGCTGAGATGATCAAACTGGGTGGCACCTACGTTAGGGACGCTTTCTGGTTTTTGAGCAAATTATGCTGGAGAACCGGAAGAGTCCCGAGCGATTGGAGACGCGCAGTCATCGTGCCCTTGTATAAAGGCAAGGGCTCACGTATGGACTGCGCCAACTATAGGGCCATCAGTTTGATCAGCCTAGCAGCTAAAGTATATGGAAAAATCATTGAAAGGAGAATGAGGGTGAAATCCGATGGAATGCTTTGGGAAGCACAGGGGGGATTTCGAAGCGGCAGAGGATGTACAGATCAAGTTTTTTCGCTCCGCAATATCGTGGAAAAGCATCTGGCTATGGACCAGAAGGTTTTCTGCGGTTTTGTGGACCTTGAAAAAGCATTTGATAGGGTCGTGCGAAAGAATCTCTGGAACATCTTGCCCAGATATGGGATTAACGGTGACCTTCTACGTGCTGTGCAATCCACCTATGAGGATTGCACAGCATGTGTGAGAGTGGACGGCAGCTTATCACCCTGGTTTGATACCAATATTGGTGTCAGACAGGGATGCGTGCTGTCGGCTCGGCTATTCATCCTGTATCTGGACAGTTGTCTTCAGAGAATGAGAAATATGAATGTGGGAATGCGAATGGGTGGCTCAGTGGTTAACTGCCTGCTTTATGCAGATGACGCAGTATTAATAGCAGAATCATCATCCGAACTGCAAACACTAGTCACAACAATGAAAGCCGATTGTATGAAGAAAGGCTTACAATTGAATGCGAAGAAAACCATTATAATGGTATTTGAAAGAGAGACAACCAGAATGAACACTAGGATTACGGTTGATGATGTAGTGTTGGAGCAAGTGGATGAGTTTGTATATCTTGGAAGCGCTTTTAGAAGCGATGGAAGGTACACCGCTGATGTGGAGAGACGAGTGAGTGCAGGGAATAGCGTGAATGGTGCGTTGGGTAAACTGTTTGGCAGTCGAAATCTAAGCCAGAAGGCACAGCTCGCTGTACACGGCGCGGTGTTAATCCCAACGCTAACTTATGGAAGTGAGAGCTGGGTATGGCAGAGAGAGCATGAAAGTAGAATAAATGCGGTCGAGATGCGAGCACTGCGAAAAATTTGTGGCATAACGCTTGCTGACCGCGTTCGAAATGATGACGTACGAAAGAGAGTTGGACTGAAAGAGAGTGTCGGTGTTAAGATAAGAAAGGGCATGCTCCGTTGGTTCGGACATGTAGAAAGAATGCAAGATGAAAGAATGACGAAACAGATATACAATGCGAAAGTGGAAGAATGTAGGAGCCGAGGAAGACCAAGACTAACCTACCATGACCAAATTGGTCGTGTTTTATCAGAAGGTGATGTCAGGAGCCTTAGGAACCGGAGAGCGTGCATGAAAAGAGCTATGAATGTGAAAGAAGCGAGTGAAGTATGTAAGGACCGCGTCTTATGGCGCTCGGTTCTCTCTGCCTACCCCGCAAGGGACCTGGCGTGAAGATATACATACATACATACTGTGATTTCGTGATACCCCTAGTGATCTTGTGAAATCCCCATTCGTCATTTCTCTGCGTCATATCAGTTTTGTGATTCTTTCCTCCTACCTTTACGTAAACATTCATTAAAATATACCAATTTATAATAAGTATATGGGGTCAGAGTGCAAAGATTAATAAGTATAAACATTAATACTAGAATTGGAGTTTAAACACTAAATATATTTTACACACAGTCTGGTGGCCGTGTTAGGAGACGCAGACCTCTCGCTCCCGAGCGTGGTCCGCTCCATGCTCGGGAGTGACAGTGCCTGGGAAGCAATGGCCTCCTTCTGTGAGACGGTCATGTCCCAGAAGGAGGCCCCGGAGCGGGACAGGGAGGATGGTCCCGAGGCTGCTCCGCTCCGGAGACGGCGAACGGGAGTGCGGCGTAGGCGCTACGCTAAATATGATTTTATTAAAACTACTAGGAAAAGGAAGTTTTAAAATAGGTAGGGAGCATCAAAGCGTTTAAGGAAGTGCCTCCACCACGCAGAAAACCTCATGTAATAAACTCCCTGGATATGTGTTCCCAGTCGTGAGTGGGGTTGACCTGAGGAGTTGGCTGCGACATCCACTTCATGTGCCGGTCGTATGCTTGATTGTCTCTTGTATATGAACAACGACAACCTGATTACACTCACATTAAAACAAGAGCGTCGCCCTGACGTCGGCCGTCACAAACAAACAGACACATCAAACTTACAAAGTCTTTTTGAATGCGATTGCATGGCAGTTACAAAATCAAATTCATAAAATACTATCTTAATAAGTGAAATTTCGAAAGTTTCTCTAAATAAAGTTGTTTTGTAAAGTTGTTGTGTTAAAAATGTACTGGTATATTTTATACCAGTACATTTTTCTCTATCAAATTCAAATCATTTCAAATCGAATCATTTACTTGTAGAAGTAGGTAATGCAGGTTTTTACAATTAATTAGCACAAGCAACTTCTTACTCTACAAACAGAGCATGCAAATATTATTAAGTAAAAACATGCAATGTCCTATAAGCTCCATACACCATTTAAAACAAATTAATTTAAAAAATTATATAAGTATAATTTATGACATGTAAAATAAGTTTATAATTATTGATATTAATATTTTATTAATTTTATTAAATTATTATAGCAAATGTTCTTCATTTATATATTCTTTAGTGTCATAATAGCATTTATTCTTTCTTCGTCTTTTCTAGTGAAAATAGCAGGTAAAAGATCCCCGACTTACTTACACTGAGCGTCGACACAACTATGAGTATTAAAATATTCTTCATTGCCGCCATTACATCCGCACGCTCCGACGACGGCCGGCTTTCTGTCGTTTCTCGTCAAAAAAAAATTCCATTAATCTTATAGTTCTGGCTGTCGTGATTTGATATCTTCGTTTATGTTCGCTTCATTGTGACGTAGGCAGGGCAATGGTCAGAGCAGCTGAACGAAGCCAAGGCCAGGCTCGTATTTAAAAAAAAATTTTTAGCCAATCCGCAGTCAATGTTTTCCGCTGATTCTTATACTACTAAGGTTACAAGTGTACTTATTTTGACGATCTTGTTGCAGCAGTAATGCTATTTTGTCAATAACGCTCGTGGTTTCGATTTCCACAGAGTAAAAACATTTGTGTGCATAAAGATCTCTTGGGGAGTTTAAGAGAGGTAGGGCGCATCATAACAGCCTATCTGGGGAAGTACCTCCACCTCACAGATCGATCTATTCTTTGAACACCAGAACCGAGCATAGATCGAATTGAATAGTGGGTACTTTACTTTCAAACATTTGCGTGGCCTAAAATTTGAGACATCCTATTTATCTGTAACTTCACGCCAAATCCCTTGCGGGGTAGGCAGGAAGTACCGAGGACCACATTACTCGACCCTTATTCATTGCTCTTCTCATGCAGGTCGCCGGTTGCGGCTCCTGACGTCACCTTCCTTTTCCCCACCTCCAGACATCATCCTCACGGACCATAATGCTGCATAACAACATGTACAACGTTGTGTTTTTATTTTTTGAAGTAAAACTTCTTTAGGCACGGTTGACTTGGTGGGTAAGCTGGCGAATGCGTTACGAAGTCCTCGGTCCTGTTGATCAGCCACAACATACATTTTTTTTCTTAATAATAATAATAATAAGTATAAGTGTATAAAGTGTATGTATAAGTACAGTGTACAACATTACATAGTCTTTTCAAAGGGGCCTCTACGTGTTGGATCCTTATCCCCGCGCACGCCTATCAAATGACCGGGATAATGCCCGTGAGAATAATAGACTATAATAATAATAATAATTTATTACCCAATTTAGACAATACATTTTCTTGTTAGTACATACATAAAAACTTAAACCAAGTAAGTAATGTTATACAGACAAGAGGTAGTTATACCTTTTGGTCTCCACACTAGGTCGAGCCCGTCTCGTGGAGGTCAAAGTATTAGTTTTATACACAAACAACAATATTATACTTCTTACTTTATTATTCTTATGAGAGTCTCTGTGTCGGAGTATGATAGGGTGAGTAGGAATTTTTGAACACTAAATTTGGCCTTTCTCGTAGAGAGTGATTTAATATTACAGATGTTGACGATTCTATTGTAGATGAAAGTCGACATGAACTCCTGCATGCCTTGGGCGAATGAAGTATTGACTGTATGTGGTTTACATTTGAAAACGCGTCGCCTTAGTAGCATTTGGTAAGAGATTGATTGAAGCACTATTGAATGTTGCTTGAGAGTAATCCTCAAAATATACAACTGTCTGACACTTAGCACAGCTCCTTCGGCATAGAGTTGGGCAGTGGGATATCTGAAAGGTCTTCTTAATATAACTTTCAATACAGATCGTTGAGCTTTTTCTATTTCTGCCATCTTAGTTATACCTACACCTCCCCAGACAGATATACAATAGGTAAGGACGGATTTACATAGGGCAATGTACACCATACGCAAAATCTTGCTGCTTGCACCATTACGTAAGCATCTCATTGTGTAAATGATTTTCCTTATTCTTTTTGAAACTAGGGTGATATGAGGCTTAAAGGTGAGCTTACTATCGAGCAGGACTCCCAGATACTTAACTGTTTCTACTCTTTCAAGAGAGAAGCATGTGCACGTTGTAGTACAACAGTTATGGAAGTGAAGTTTGAGACTAAGCGATTGGGAAGGAGCCGACACTATAGTTTTGTAAAAGCAAATGTAATTGGTCTTATTAGAATTAACTGAGAGAAGATTGAGATTCAGCCACTGAGTCAGTTTTCTCATGCCATGTTTCGCAGCCCCAAAAACCGACTCCCAAGACCTGCCGTAGAACAATATCACTGTGTCATCTGCGTAGCAAACAATATCAGACATTGGAATGCGCAAGCGATGGATATCATTCAAGTATATCAGGAATAGAGTCGGGCCAAGGACACTACCCTGAGGTACACCAAATTCCACCGCCAGTTGGCCACTGATATAATCTCCAACTCTCACACGCTGAGATCTCTGGGTCAAGTAACTTTGAAACCACCGAAGTGGGATTCCTCTAACACCTAGATTCTCAAGTTTCTTTAGGAGGATGGGAATGGCAACGGTATCAAACGCCTTAGATAAATCTAAAAATACACCCATACAATTTAAATTATTATCTAATTTTGATGCAACGTGATTAACAAGCAGACTAACAGCATCCTCTGTTGATTTTTCGGGTCTGAAACCAAATTGGTTGTTGGAAATAAGATTGTGTTTTTCTAGAAAGGAGCTCAATCGTCTATTAACAATCTTTTCTAAGATTTTGGAGAATCCGGCTAAAAGTGATATAGGTCTAAAGTTGGAAGGGTTATTCTTGGGACCCGATTTATGGATTGGTACGACTATAGCTTCCTTCCATTTCTCTGGAAATATGCCAGTACTCAGGCTTAGATTTAGTATGTGCGTAAGCGGTTGCAAAATTTAATTTTTTACCTGTTTTATTATACCACTTCCAATGCCGTCACCACCAGGGGCAATATTATTTTTGAGATTAGAAATTATTTTGTCGTCTTCAAAAATATCCGTAGGTTGTAGGAAAAAGGAGGTACCTAGGGGTTCACCCAATTTTTGCTTAGACATAGCGGAATCTAGTGTTTCGTTTATTTTATGTAGAACCTGACCGGCTAGATGTCTACCTACTGAAGAGAAATATTCGTTACAATCGTTTAAAGACTGGTGGGCATTTTCCTTAATTTTAAGTAATTCAGAAGCTTCATTGTTCTTGATAGGCTGGTCAGAAATATTTTTAATGGCCTTCTATAAATTTCTAGTGTTATTTTTATTATCTTCAAGCTGTTTACAATTGTATTGGCGTTTTAATTTGTGCACCAAATTAGTAAAGAAATTTCTGTAGCGAGTGTAAACGAGTTTTTTTGTTGTGTCATTAGGATATTTTCTTGATTCTGCATGTAATTTATCGCGGTGATTCATACACCTTACGAGTCCCAGGGTTATCCAAGGTTTATGAATAAACTTAGACTGGCTGATTTTAATTTTTTCTGTGTGGTTCTTTATAGCATTAGTGATTTTAGATTCAAATGTATGAACGGCAGTGTTTATATTATGATCGTTAATTACTTCAGACCAGTCTGTGATTTTTAATTCGTCTGATACAGCTGCGTAATTTATTTTAGTTATATATCGACTTACTTTCTTAGCAGTAGCAATAGGGGTATCGTAGCCCAACATGATGATTTGATGGTCAGTGACATCAGTATCGCAAACTATACCCACAGCTCGGTCATGTTTGGATTTCAGAAAAAAGTGGTCCAGGCATGAGTCACCTCTTGTAGGGATCGATATAACTGGTCTTAAGCCATGCTCGGCCATAAGATCAAGGTACTCGGTACACGAGTTTTTATTAACGTCTTTAACTATGTCAATATTGACATCTCCCGTGACTATAACCGTAGAGTAGGCCTTTAGAGACTTAAGAATATTATCAAGAGAGACTAAGAAATTATCTTTTTTTGTATTGTACTATATGCGAAAACGGGAGTCGACTTTAAACAAGAGCAATAACACAAGCAGTTGCAACAAGGTTTTATTCTCGACTGATACATCGGTTACCACGCCCCAAGTACCCACATGATATTTATATAAACAATGAAGGTTAGTTCTCTTAACAAATACTACACTTCCCCAACCCAAATTTTAGGCTTCTCTCTCCCTATCTCGAAGTCTTGCAGCTCTGACAGGCTGTCGTCTCACAGGAACGCTTCTTGCATCAAACCCTGGCGGAGGCTCCCACACGCTCCTCTCGTCCTCCGAGTTGTGATCTGGGCTGGTGGCGCAGTCCCGCCAATCTTCTGACTCTCCAATAACAGACTGTTCTGTCGGCTGATCTGGTGAGGCCGTCTCGCGGGCATGCTCTTCACTGCTTTGCAACTCCGGCAAGCTATTGAGTGCCGTTTCGTCAAGTGTGATAAAATCGTAATCTGTGGGGCTATCGCTATTTGACGAGATAGGAGTTAATAGAGAAAACTGGCCTCCGCAGTACCGATGTAATTGATCCACATGTTTCTTCACTACATAATCGTCTTTACCATTCGATATTTGAACTAAAAACATTCTCGAACCTAAGTCTTTCTTTATCGTACCCGTAACCCATGTGTGTTTGGCACCGTTGCATAAATATTTTTTCACAAGTACCGTATCTCCGATTTTAAATTTTAATCTTCTAATTCCATGAAAGTTTTTACTCTGCAAAGTCTGTTTTTTATTAATGTTACGGTTTGCCGTTTCGTGCGCTGCGTTATCAGAAGGTAACAAATCGTCTCGAGGATGCAAGAAATCTAGCCGCGAACGTAAAGATCGGCCGAACATCAACTGCGCGGGTGAGACGCCCGTACTGCAGTGAGGAGTGTTCCTATAATCCAGCAGGTATTTATTTATTTTTAATGAAAGTAAAAACTGCGATGTACTTTCAGAACCTAGAATTTTTATGGCTTTTTTAATTGTTTTTACCGAATTTTCGGCCTGACCATTCGATGCTGGATGATATGGAGCGCTTGTCAAATGAGTGATCGCGTTATCTCCACAAAATTGTTTAAATAAATCTGAGGTAAATACTGTCCCATTGTCAGAAACCAAAGTCTTTATAATACCAAACCGACCCATGAGCTCGCCTAGTTTGTCAATAATTACATCTGCCTTTGATGATTGTAATAAAACAAAACACTCCGGCCATTTCGAATAAGCATCGATAATAACTAAATAATTTTTCCCTAAGACTGTCATTAGATCTAAATGCACTCGTTCAAAGACAAAGTGCGGGCGCGGCCACGGCGCCAGCGGAGCGCGCGGCGGGTTTCTCTTAGTCTCGAAGCATAACTCGCAACTTCCAACTTTGTGTTCGATTTCTTTGTCTATACCGGGCCACCAAAATTTTGCACGAGCCAACGACTTGGTCTTAGTGACACCGAAATGCGCCGAATGTAATTCATCTAAAATCCTTTCTCTGAGTGACAATGGTATTACAACTTTGTGGCCTCGCATGATGCAACCAGATTCACAAGTTAATTCTAACCTACAATTAAAATACGGTGTTAACACAGAATTCGTAATTTTCTTTGGCCAGCCCTTATTTATTAGATTAATAACCTTATTTAAAATTTGATCCTTATTAGTTTCGTTGCGAATGTCGTTAATAGAAAGCGGTAATTCCTTATGTACTGACAAGAAATTTATATAAGTGTCTAATTCCGCATTTCGGTAGCGTTCCTCAACACCGTCGCCGCCGCGGCCGGTGTCGCATGCATCGTGCGGCGATGACGCACACGATCGAGACAAATAATCGGCCGTATTCTCAGCGCTTTTCACATATTGAATGTCATAATTATAGGCTGACAAGAATAACGCGTATCTTTGTAATCTATTGGCCGTCATCTCTGGAATACCTTTCTTATTTCCAAAAATCGATAGTAATGGCTTGTGATCAGTACGTAATAAAAACGGTTCAGATCGGCCATACAAATATTGATGGAACTTTTTTATCCCAAAAACAATAGCAGTTGCCTCTTTATGAATTTGGGAGTAAACTCGCTCGCTCTTATTCAACGAACGGGAGGCATAACACAATACTTTCTCTGTACCGTCCGACTGCACCTGCGATAAAATCGATCCCAGTCCTGAGGGTCCCGCATCTACTGTTACAATGGTTTTATAATTCGGGTTATAATGGGCTAAAACTCTATCCGACTCTAATTCTGCTTTTACTTTTTCGAACGAATGCTGATGTTCATCCAACCACTTCCATCTAACACCATCTTTCAACAGTGAATGTAGCGGACTCAACACGCTGGACATATTTGGTACAAATGTTCTGTAATAATTTACTAAACCCAGAAAGGACTTTAATTCTGTTACGTTACTGGGCGCTTTAGCGTTTCTAATAGCGACTACTTTATTTGGTGACGTACGCAACCCATTTTTATCTATAATATAGCCTAGGTATTCCACGGACTTCTCAAAGAATTTGCATTTATCTTTTTGAAGTGTTAATCCGGCCTCCTGAAGTCTAGCTAGAACTAAATTCAATCGACTTAAATGCAAAGCTTTATTGGGAGCTGTTATTAATATGTCATCTAAATAAATACAGACTCCCTCTATATCGTTTAGTACCTTTTCCATAGTCTTTTGAAAAATGGCCGGGGCGGACGCCAAACCTAACACAAGACGAGTAAATTTAAATAAGCCTTTATGAGTGTTGATGCATGTGAGATTCTGTGATACTGGACTCAATGGTAATTGCCAGTATGCCATAGACAAATCAAGTTTAGTAAATTCTTCCCCTCCATGCAGCTTTGCAAAGAGTTCCTGAATTTTCGGAAAGGGATATCGATCTACCACTAACACCTTATTTAATGTGACAGAAAAATCACCACAAATTCGCACGGAACCATCCGGTTTTAGTACCGGTAAAATAGGAGTAGCAAATTCAGAATGACTTACTGGTTCCAGTACGCCTAAATTTACCAACTTCTCTAAAGCCTCGTCTACTTTTGGTTTCAACGCAAAAGGCAACGGTCTCGGTTTGAAATAAATCGGTTTAGTATCGGGCTTTAAAAACAATTCTACCTCAAATTTATTAAACTTGCCAAGCGCGTCTGTAAAAACATCTTTATATTTATTTTTTAAAATGAACACATCTCGACTGACCGCTTTATCTAAATGGTGTAAATTACACAATGTCAAACGAAATTTCTTCATAAAATCTCTGCCTAGAATAGGCATAGGAGACGAACGACCCGTATACTTTATAACGTTGAAATCAATATTATGAGTCATATTATTATGTGTGACGGGTAAAGTCACCACTCCCGACGGCACGATAATTGTACCATCATATGACCGTAAATTATTTTTTTTAGGCAATAACATTTTGTCCTTGAAATGTGTACTAAAAAAATATTCCGACATAGCCGATACCGAACTACCGCTATCAACCTCACAGCTGATCAAAGCACGATCCACACGCACCGCCTCCGTTAAACGATCGTCACCTCTATTGTGCATATTAAATAAAAACAAATTACCTTCTAACTCGCAGGACGATGACTCGGACGTCAAAAAATTATTTCGCTTAGTAAAAACCTTCTTAGGACACATTTTAGCCAAATGACCCGTCTCCTTACACTTTTTGCATTTATAATTAACGAATCTACATTTAACTTTCGTGTGATTAGAATAGCCGCACACTTCACATCGTTGTTTGCTACCGCCGCTGCCGGCGGATGCCTCGCGCGATACCGCGAACAACGCCTCCTCGGGAGCGTTACCGCTGCCTTGCTTAGCGGCCATCCGTGCACATCTTACTGATTGAGCCAACTCCAACGCCTTATTGATAGTCAACTTCGATTCATCCTCTGCAAATAATCGCTCCCGCTCCTTTTCATTTTCGAGTCCCAGAACAAATCGATCTCGGATTAATTTGTCCAATTCGCCTTTAAAGTTGCAATGTTGCGCCAAATTACGCACCCTAGCAGCCCATTCTGCTAGCTTCTCACCCGGTTTCTGCTCTGCTTTATAGAAAACTAACCGTTCAGCAAATATACATCGCTTAACTGCAAAATGTTCCTCAAATCGTTCCACAATCTTGGAGTACTCCGCATCATCTAAATTCGTAGGATACAGTAAATTTCCCGCTAGAGTGAAGGTCTCCTCGGCCAACGAAGTTAATAAAATAGCACGCCGCTTTATCTTCTTCTTGTCGGTTTCATCAGTGATGTCATTTGCAATGCAGTACTGTGTCAGTCGAATTTTAAACGATGCCCAATCATGGCACCGATGGTCAAATAGTAGTACTCCACCAAACAATCCTGTGGCCATCTTCTACGTGAATTCTAATATATATTTGTATATATTTCTCGTCGCCAATTGTACTATATGCGAAAACGGGAGTCGACTTTAAACAAGAGCAATAACACAAGCAGTTGCAACAAGGTTTTATTCTCGACTGATACATCGGTTACCACGCCCCAAGTACCCACATGATATTTATATAAACAATGAAGGTTAGTTCTCTTAACAAATACTACAATTTTGAAACGAAGGGCTCCTGTAGATTGCGAGTAATGCCAAGTCTTTCGCGACCTTGAGCACTAGAATTTCTCCGTCTTTGAAAATTGGTTCCGTTACAACTGTTTGCCAACAATTTCTAACGTATACAACCACGCCACCGTTTTGATTCAAATTGTTAACTGTATAATGTGCAGTATATCCATTTAATTGACCAATAGTTGGACTTTGATTGAGCCAACATTCGGTTAAGACAATAAAATCAAACGTGATATCTAACCGTTTTAGAGCCACGCAAAAAGCGTCAAAGTTGTGTTGAATACTCCGAATATTAAATGTGATAGTTTTGAACTTAAATTTTGATGTTAATATGCTATTACAGGCTTCAAGTGAAGTACACACCTGACACGGAATTTGTTTATAACTATCTAATTCTTCACATACGTTTGAGTTAATCATTATTAATAGTTTTGAAAAAGTAAAAATTAAAAATCATTACAAACATTAATGTGTATGTGTCAGGGCATAAGTAAAAGTAAGGAAGCCATGAATGTGAGTCGTTGCAAAGGTAAGCATATATACTTCCTACATTTTGGTTTTGAATGATGAATAGATTAGGTATGATAACATTAGTACGGCGGTAAGAAGTATTATAAATATGTACACGATATTCCATTGCCAGAGAAAACCACACTAAGACGAGACAACCAAAATATGTATTCACATTAACTAACAAAAAGTGAAATCTAAAAATGAAATCGTAAATTCTATAGCCAGTTATAAAGTAAGAAGTATTTTGATGTGACCAATGAGATACTAGTAAATAAAATAAATCTGTTATAAAACATTTTACAGAAAGAAAAAATAACTTATTTTCAACAAAAGCTAAATGGAATGGAAGGTATGTTTTTTCCATATTTCTGTTTCGTAAATTTCGTGGGCTAAAACATTTTTGCGGAGTGTTTTCTTCTGTAATATTAGTTTGGTTATCTTTTATTACTATGTTTTCGTAGCAGTTTTTAGTTGAGTCCGTATTTCTAAGACTCAAATTATATTCATGTGTTGTCTTGTCCAAGTTTGTTGCCTTCTTTCGTTTCTTTCGACGTGATTTATTTAATGTCATAGATTGCTCGCATCTTGGATTACTGCATATTAACAGCAACTGTTGTATTTTGCGTTCCTGAGCTGATACCTTTTTTCTAGTTATATTTTTTCTAATATGGTGTTTTCTACTTCTTTTTCTGTTGGTTGTAGTGCTATTTTTAAATGATTGATTTCTTCTTTCAACTTTTCCATTTCTGAATTTTGAATAGTAAGCATATCTGGGAGGCTAAAGTTTGATGGTGACAATGACAGTGGGGAACCTACATTGCTCCCCGTAATATGGGTATCGTTAGATTTTTCTAAGAGTTCTTTTTTCTTTCTTTGTGTGACAAACTCATTTTGATCTGGAGGTGTATGTTCTTCATTATTTAAATTAATGCAGCAATAGTGGCATTCTCGCTTTTTTGTGTTATGTTTGTAAAAACAAGTTATTTATTGAGTGCTTTTCGGAGCCAGAAACAAGCGTTTTCCGATCTGGGAATGAATTATCTTTCGGGGTCGATGAGCGGACAGGTTTTCTTTTTTCATTGACACATTTCCGACCAGTTCCACTCGTTTTTCTTATTCATTATACGAAATAATTGGCATGATACACTTTGATAGTCTAGGTGATAGTCATTTTTACAGCATTGACAATGCAGATAATCTTAACAATTATTTGAAACATGTCTGTGATACTGATGCTATTTTTCTGTTTTTATTCATATTCTTTTTTGCTGGTATAGTCCTCTAGTGCTGAGCTATATTACTTTTACGTGGATTCATTGATGTGCAGATTTTAACTTGAGTTGGTGTTTATGATGTTGCTATTCCATACTAGGTGTCGCTAATTATTATGGAATTTTAGTATTGAAATTTTAGTTTATTCCACTTTCAACAGATTTCGCTGTGCTGTGTCAACAGATTTCGAAGCAAGAGTTCTTAAATGTTCCACTACTCAACAATAGATGGCGTTCAAGTCGATGCAAAGCAAAATGGTTCTTATGAATTATTAACAACAAGATTGAAATTTGTAATGTATATAATTATTGTTTACAATTATTTTTTTTATGGGTAAACATTGGTGTTATAATATGAAAACAGTAAGTACAGCCGATACGCCTTATTAGCATATGAACATTTTGAATCTCGTTAACCGTTACTAAATATTATTAACACTTTTGGTCACTAAGTTCATTTAATATAAGATTGTTTCCACTTAGTTTAGTATTTCATGTCTTGGTTTATGATATTAAAATAAGTTTTAAAAGTTTGTTTTGTTTATAGTCCAGTTTTTTCCAGGCACTGTTCACTATCACTTATTGGTTATTTACTATATAATTTATTTACTATACTTAAAGATAACACTTTTCCTTCTGTAGTGATCACTGGTTTTCTCATTAAAAACAAAAGCAACACCGGAAAACGCGATTTACTATTTTTAAGAATTAATCTTATACGCAGGACGCAGCTAATGTTCACTTGACGACTAGCGCCCCCTCTTTGACGAATTGGAGGATTATCGAAGTAAACCGAGAGCCACCAGCCAGCACCAGCTCGGAAGACGTTTTAGAGTGGTGAAGGACACATGAGACGGAATATCCAAGATGGCTCGTGATTGCCTTTCGATACCTGCGACCTCAGTACCTGCTGAGAGATTATTTTCTAAAGCATCTTTAATAATTAGAAAACATAGAAATAAGTTAAGTGATATAAGTCAGCCAGATGGTTTCTTTGTACTAATTCTTGGTCAAAAGAATTAATATAAAGTAACCATATGGCAAAGCTATTGTATATTGCTTTGTGTTAAATTTAAATAAATGGTAAATTGCATAACTTGTTTTTACTCTACAACTCTTCCATTTCATATCAGGCGAGGGTCTATCACTATCTATCTTGACAGACAATGCCTTTAAAATGATGTCAAGTTCATTTTATTAATTTGTTTAGTCTTTACTATATCTATGTCAATTTAAATAGCAACATGCTAATTGTTAATAGATTCAGGCGTTATTTTGCGAAAGTCAAACTTACATGCAATTTGATCCAACCTGCTTTGTGTGCTTCCGCCACCAATTAGTTCATGCGGCCTAGCGCCGGCCGGCACCCACCCACTACTGTTAGTGCGTGCATCATGCCGACGCTGCCATGGCTGCTCCGGTAGTCTCTGCCTCGGCTGCTGCGAAGAAGAATGAAGAACGAAGAATCTTGTAGCATGTTATTCTTACGATTAACGTCTACAACGCCTGATGATGCCTCGTGGAGAGGCGAAACACGTGTCGCAGCGACGACCAGGCCAGTCGTGGCAGCGACGGTGGTGGAGGGGGCATGCGGATTCTGTTCCAGATGGCGGACGACCGCAGCAGCCGAGGCAGAGACTACCGGAGCAGCCATGGCAGCGTCGGCATGATGCACGCACTAACAGTAGTGGGTGGGTGCCGGCCGGCGCTAGGCCGCATGAACTAATTGGTGGCGGAAGCACACAAAGCAGGTTGGATCAAATTGCATGTAAACATGCTAATTGCAAGACTTGCGAGCTTGCTGCAAGACCGAGCCAAGACCAAGACCAGGTGAATTAACGCAAGACTAAGACTGGATTAAGTCTCGTCTTGTTCTTGCAATGGGCAACACTATTTGTAATAAATCTCAGAAATAAGAAATGCGTTTTTTAATTTCAACCCAGAGAGATATTTTTTCAAATTAGTGACTTGAAACTGTAAGGTTTTTACATGTCACCAATGTATGCTATATTTCGGTCGGCCTGGTGCTGGTCGGACAGAAATCGGTGAGAGGCGTGAGAGCCTTGTCGTTGAACTGAATCGGGTTTTGGATCTCATTAGTAAATGGGGTTCCAATAACCTGGTTGAGTTTAATGCTGAGAAAACTCAGGTTTGCGCGTTTACAACAAAAATGTCCCCCTTCCTTCCCACTCCCAGTCTTCAGGGTGCTTCCCTCAGTATGCGTATTCATTGCGACCTTAACCAGCGTTATTACATCGAGAGCCTCATCTCAACAGCTTCAAGAAAACTCGGAGTCCTGAACAGGGTGCGCCGGTTCTTCACGCCGGACCAACTTTGTCTGCTTTATAAGACACAAGTTCGGGCCTGCGTGGAGTATTGCTCGCATCTCTGGGACGGCTCCGCACAGTATCTTCTTGAGGCTCTCGATAGGTTGCAGCGACGGGCTATCCGCATAATTGACGACGAAGAGGTCACCAACAACCTAGAACCTTTTCAACTCCGTAGGGACATAGGCTCTCTAAGCGTATTTTACCGCCTTTACGATTTGGCGAGTGCTCTGAAGAACTGTTTTCCCTTATCCCATCCTCTCCCTTCCGTCATAGAACCACACGTGCGGGCTTACGATGTCATCGTTTCACGGTTGAGAATATCTCTTCGCGTACCAAAAAGTTCGGCAACTCCTATCTTTCTCGTACCATCAAAAAGTGGAACGCTTTGCCTGCACATGTGTTCCCTCCTTCCTACAATATGGGATCCTTCAAACGAAGCGTGAAGAAGCATTTTGCGGGTCAGCATGGCAGCGTCAACTGACAGGATACGGTATGTAGTATGTTGTCAGTTGCAGTTGCGATTTGGGCTCCTCTTTCGCTTACCATCAGGCAAAGAGGAGCCACTATGCTGAACTAATATTAAAAAAAAAAAAGTAAAGTCTATATATGTCACCTATGTAAGTTTTATACATAATCAGAAGGTTGTGTTCGGTGGGAACTGGTTGGGAAATGTCTAGGCGTATCGAAATCAATAAATAGAAAGAAGATCGATTATCGCTTTATTGGTTCTTCACAATGAGTACACTTACGTACCTTAGGGCTACGTGCGTTCAGTTGCTGGGCGACGGCGCGAATTATTCCATTCGCCCAATGTGCAACACAAAACTGCTGACCATACAATTTGCATGTATTACAATTTGTACCACAGTAGACCCCCCGTTTACAAAAGAATACTTTATGTACAATATGACGAACATACACTTTGTTGTTTCTAAATTATAACTACATAAATCTCTTGAAAGGCGCCGCCAAATGTTAGATTTGGTGTTCCTGTTTAAGTTAACCAATGACTTAGTCGACTGTCAGGATAGCTTTGATTCCCTTAAATACACAGTCCCTAGGTCAAACTTTTGGTTGTTAACGGGTCCCGTCATATAAATGAAAACTATATTTTAGTTGTAGAATCACAGGTTTATTGATAACTTTAATTATTATAAAATACACTGTACGGAAACATCTATTTGCTACATCGTCAGCTGTCAGAGAGAGAGCGCAGCATTAGTCTGTTGTCAATTACACAAAGTTACCAGTACAAAAATAGGTTGGTTTTCATTGCACTAAGAATATACTGTTAACACAAACTCTCGAAGAAAACAGTACAAGACGTTTCTCACACCTGGTTCGCGAACTAATCTCTGTAGAAATGCGCCCTTATCAAGAATACTTGGAAAGTGCGATTTGGATATTCACCACGACTCCCTTTTGAAATTTAAACATAAAATACAGTCTTCGTCATAGTAATAAAAATCTCTATACTTCACAAAAACATCCAAAAAGAAAATTTTAATTATGAAATTTAAGCCCTGCCTACCTACTTTTATTTTACTTTTAATGTAATTATTGTTAATACTTGCCCATGTATTCGAAAATGCTGTGTTCACCTTTAATTGGGTTTCATGCTAGAATAAGTACCTTTAAAAATGTTATTGAGAATGTAAACATGTAACATGTTGGTGTACCTAAATAAATAAATAAGTGAATGCTGCGTCATCCGTTGCGACAAGTCTATTATCGCAATTCCCGTAATGCTTACATGGGAACTTTGACTTGGTAGTTGATTCATACGATACTCTGCCCTCTTATCATATTACATTCTGTAAAATCCGTTTAGCTCACGCTGATATTACATTGGAATATTTCACTACTCATGAATAATACTTGGAAATCCATTGTTTTTTGTTTTACTTATCGACATACTATTACACTCGGGTTCGCTCGTTCAAATACTTTGTTTTTCTCATAGACTTATGTTACATTGTTGCGTTCCCTACTATTGAAAAAAAATTTCAACTAGTTACGTTACATTCAGTTCAGAACATATTACATTTTCTATACATGGAATGAAATACAAAGTTACACACGAGCTACGAGTCTATTTCAAAATGCTACATGGTATCAATACTTACCGTTAATCTCTTGTTTGCATACAATTTTGCCTAGATTCTCATAAGCTGCTCTGCTTATGGCGCTAGTATTACGCTTCTTAGTATTAGACCGCTAAGTCGTTGCAAACTCAAACATAAACATAAAACGGAACTAACAGACGCGATATATAGCGCTTTATTAAGAAAGGGCCTGTAATCACAAACCGACTTTTCAAGAACTTGTGAAAAATTATGCTAAAATATTCAAACGAGCCCGTTCCAATGCTAAGTCCATATATTTAAGAAATAAAATTAATGGTTCAACAAATATTATTAAATCTGTTTGGAATATGATAAATAATGAGACGGGCAGAGCGAAAGTACATAGTCGAGACTTTCGGTTAAAGATAAATGATATAGATATCAAAAATGTTGTAGAAATTGCGACTGAGTTTGAAAAATATTTTTCTAACATTCCTCTTATTACTACGAGAAATCTTATGTCTTCTTCTATATTTGCGGAACTGGTTCTCAAACAGAGCGTGGTAGAATGCGACACAATATTTGAATTTTCAGCTGTAACCCCAAAAGATGTTTTGAACGCTTTTAAATCAATAAATATGAAAAACACTAAAGATCTGTGGGGTCTATCTATCAAAATCATTTCTTCTATTATTATTTCAATCGCTCCACATTTAGCTACAATTTTCAATTGTTGTGTGGCATCTGGTGCATTTCCTGACTTGATGAAACATAGTAAAATCATTCCATTATATAAATCTGGTGATAGTTCGGACCCTTCGAATTTTCGACCTGTTTCCATACTGCCCATTCTCAGTAAAATTTTTGAAAAACTAATGCTTAGCCAGTTGCTCAGACATTTCAATACACATAATTTGCTTCACATAGGAAACAGTTCGAATTTACGAGAGGTTGTTCAACTATAGACGCAGGGATTCGTTTGCTTAAAAGTATATTCACGGCATGGGAAGGTTCGCAAGATGCCTTGGGAATTTTCTGTGATCTGTCTAAAGCGTTTGACTGCGTGCACCATGACACTCTTGTCAGAAAATTACACCACTACGGTATAACAAGGCTCTCGAACTTCTGTCTTCTTATCTGGGCAATAGGATACAGAAGGTCGATGACAATGGTAAAAGATCTTCGGGGTCCCCTGTAGTTATGGGAGTCCCACAGGGGTCAATTCTAGGTCCATTCTTGTTTTTAGTATATATAAATGACTTACCTTATTATGTAAGCAAGGGATAAACATGAGATTGTATTGTTTGCGGATGATACCTCTTTGACATTCAAAATTAATAGACGGTTAGGTAATTATGACGAAGTTAACGATGCTCTCTCTAAAGTTATTCATTGGTTTAGTGTTAATAATCTGCTTTTAAATGATAAAAAGACTAAAGTAATTAAGTTCTCAACACCTAATGTAAGACAGGTGGCTACCAATGTACATTGGTAGCCACCTGTCTTACATTAGGTGTTAATGGAACTAATTTAGCCCCTGTGGAGACAACTGTGTTCTTGGGTATAACAATTGACTCCAGACTACAATGGGGCTCATAAATTGAAAAATTATCAGGAAAACTAAGTTCGGCAGCCTATGCAGTGAAAACTATTAGACGGTTCACTGATGTTGATACGGCTAGAATAGTTTATTTCAGCTACTTTCATAGTATTATGTCATATGGAATTCTTCTTTGGGATAACTCCGCGGACATTAACACCATATTTTTATTGCAAAAGAGAGCCATAAGAGCTATTTACAAACTTGGTCCCCGGGAGAGCCTTAGAGAAAAATTCAAAGAAATAAATATTTTAACAGTCGCATCGCAATATATCTATGAAAATCTTTTGTATGTCCATAAAAACATAGACTCATTTTGTAAAAAGAGTGATACTCATAGCATAAATACTAGATATAAGCATAATCTTGTGTTACATGCAAGCTGTCTCCACAAAATAAGTAATTCTTTTATGGGGCAATGTATACGGTTCTATAACAAACTTCCCAGCAATATAAGAGAATTGTCAATAAACAAATTTAAAACTGCTATTAAAGCCAAATTGTGTAGCAGGGCATATTATAAAGTATCTGACTATATTAATGATAAAAATGCCTGGGAGTGAGTCGATCCAATTATAATGTAATTAATAAATTATGTAAATTTGTTTGGATACCAAAAGAGGGATGCCTGAGTTTTTTGGCAGTATTTTTATCAGTGCTCACCTAGTCATAAACTGTCGGTAGGGGAAAAAATTGTGACGATTCCAAACAAATGTAGCCATTTTTACGGAATAAAAAGATTTTGACTTGACTTTGACTTTATAGCATAATTCGTATTGGGACGATAAAAATTCATGATTCGTATACACTAAGTTTTGTCGCCTACGAACGTATTTATGTACTAATAACTTTCATACTCGTCTTTCAAAACGAGCGCAGATACCCCATGTCGGATAGATGAGCGTATCGTACCTCGTGTCCTCAAACAGACGTGGAAAACCTCGTGAAGACGAGCGCTTCGTGCCCCGTGCCTTACAAGCATATTTTCATAATCTCACATGCAGCGTCTTTAAAAAATGTCAACGACTTAGGTCTATGCCAATATTTTAATGCAATAATCTCTTGAACTAATCAACCACTGGACGCGAAACCCAATCGCAAATCTATAAAACCACGTTCAACCGATTGTCGCGGGGGGCGAGGGACGCACACTCGACTAAGATTTATTAGAATATTCACACTGCAGTGTTTATTTTGTACGTACATCATAGATTGACTCTGTGTGAGTTGTTGTTGCGCTATTTACGCGTAAAGCACTATCTCTGTTACTCTTACTACTACTGACTCAACTATCAATACACATAAATAAAGATTTTTACGTCAACCGCTAGTGGTTCCAAAATTTAACTAATTATCGATTAATGAATGATTGAATTTTCATTCGTTCATTAATTGATCGATAATTAGTTAAATTTAGGAGAACACAAAATATCCGAAGGATTTTCAAATAGTATGGATTCAATCATCATCATCGTCTGCCCGTACCGGCCCACTGCTGAACTCGGACCTATTTATATAAACCAGTGAAGGTTACTTGATCCATTCTCGGGTTAATTTTTTTTATTTTTTTATTGGTATATTATATAAAGATGCTTACTCATTTTCTTTCTGATTTTCTTATTCTGATGTCGACTCCAGTTAACACAAAAACTGATTTTTGTTTTCTTTTATACTATGTCTGGTGGAAAACAAGCATACGGTACGCCTGATGTAAATGTAAGTGCTTACCGTAACCTATGAACTCTACTGTTTCATCATATGTAAGGATATTGAGTGCAGATTAATTGATTTATTCCTAGTATAATTCAACCTTATTGGCACTGTATGCCATCGTTTAGTGGTACCAGGAATTATTATTACATTCATACTCCCCTACAGTTACACTTGGCTTACAACACCCAGATTGCCTCAACCAGACTTTGTATTAACTGGGGTCGAAAACAAGCCAAAGAATTAAAAAATACAAGCAACTGTTTTTCCTAATGGAAAATAAAATAAAAATGATCCGATAGTGAATCAACATCAATTGACGTAAGGTTATGTGATATCTGCTCATCTAAAAAACCGCTCATCTCTGGCAAGGGTGAATAGCAGGTGTAAATTCCCAACTTTCTGTATCGTTACTAAGGCGTTGTCCTAATACAAAGCATTTTGTACAAATAAAGATCGCGCGAACTATATTTGTACGAAACAGTCGCGCGATGATCGCCTAATCGCATTCTATTAGGACAACCCCTACCCCACACAACGCCGCCGTCGTATACTGAGTCGTTAAAAATATCAGCTATGATTTTCACAGTTTCGCACACTTGAATTGAGCTTGTCTAAATTAAAAATTAAGCGAGTGAATGATTTTGTAAGTTGCTCATACCTGGCAACTCTTGCCGGGAGATCTCACAGTATACCTGCCGCTGTTATTTTGAAATAGTGCGCCGTATAAGGAAATTGTTTCTTGCGTTATTCTGTACGTTCACAAATACATTTTACGCACAAAATAGGTACAATCACAATATTCAATTTGTATTTTAAATAAACAATATATTTTTTTATATGTTACTTACATCGATTATTTCGCACACCTTATACTGAATAAAGTTCCGCACGGCAAAGCGGAGCGAAATGACAATTTGTTTTTACATCGATATTCCAATACCTTTTTGATTAGCATAGTAATAAACGTATTCATTTATATCAATATCGTTCATCAACAGAGTCAAGCCCTAGTTAGAAACAAATTTGATGACCGAACGGTAGAATGAACGGTAACCTGACTTGTTACAATAGATAATTTTCTTGGTTACATTTCATTCAACAATGAGTATATTTTAAAATGTCTGTATTATTTGGTGCTGTCATTTAACATTTAATTGATTTTACAAAAAATAGCAATATTAATAGGATAAAATTGTACTTACGAGTGAAAGGAAACATTAACTGTTCGCCCACTATAGTTTTTGCAAAACAATACAGCGCATTTCACCATTTTTTGCAATGTTTTTCCGTCGAGCTCTCAAAGTTAACTGACTTGATAATATCGTTCACCCTGAATTAAATTCAGGGTCCGTGACAGAGGGGTAAAAGGCGAGAACGACTGAGTGTCGTGTCCAGTGGTTGATTAGTTCAAGAATAATCTAGTGTCTCTAGTGGCACACTGGAAATACTCCGCTTAACGATATATTATTCTACAATGAACATTTCGCTTATACTAAGTCGAAGGTATTGCACCAATGTCCAGTTTTTACACTTTCGAGGTTATTCAATTTATTTTTAAAATCACTTTTACTCTTTTCCATTTTCACTATTTCACAAATAAATCACTATACTTTTTGCGCAATTTCACTTTTGTTTTACTGGTGTCTTCCATCTGACTCGTGCTCGGCGTGCGGTTACTGACGGCGATGACCTGCTAACTAAAGATGAGCCCGCTTTCTCGCGGCGGTAGTATACTGTGCATGCCCGCGCTGGCAGGCGTATTACCAGTTGACTTAGAAATTCAACGCCGGGCTTCAATGTACTACACCTCTAAAAACATACACCCTGACTTTCTAAAACGCCGCGATATTGACAAAATACTTAGATTGTTCAAACCAATTGACGAGGTATTTGAAACTTTACTGTCGGAATGGCAAGATGGGAAACTTGTATCTGTTCTTTCAATCAGTGCGAGACAGATTAAGTAAATAGTGGTTAGAAGTCGATCATCCTGTTGCGCAATTTTTAACAGGGCATGGAAACTTTTCGTTTAGACTTGTGTCATCGCCTTTATGTAAGTGTTCTACGACAAATCATGAATTCGAGCAAACAGCACATCATGTTCTCTGGGAGTGCGATCTCTGGCATCGGGAGCGGGACGATATGATAAATTTCTTGCGTGTCACATCCGGGGTAGTATACTATTCTGATTTGGTGGCAACAAGGGAGAATTACCAGGCATTTAGGCGGTTTTTTGTGGTCGCCGCTGTTAATTCTGGCTACACAGGAGACACAGTGGTGGGTATGAGTGGTGGGCCTGTCCCTGTGCATGCCCGCGCCCGCTTGCTTGCTGCTGGCGACACGGTATTAAACACGTGGCGGTGGCGGTGGCTATGCTAGTGGCGGCGTCGTACTGAACGCGTGGCCGCATACTGTTGATCGGAGGAGTACTGTCTCCGGGAATCGCGCTGCGTCCAACAACTCGTAGCTACATTTCAGTATCGACCAACACTGTTCACACAAATAGTCCGGGGTCACCAATGTAAAGTCTATATATGTCACCTATGTATAGGTTTATATATAATCAGAAGGTTGTGTTCGGTGGAAACTGGTTGGGAAATGTCTAGGCGGATAGAAATTAATAGATAGAAAAAAGTTCGATTACCACTATATTATGAAAACATAATATGCCCGTAAAAATTTAAAGTCGTTTTCAAACTTCAGTGAAAAACTTAGAAGTAGAAATAAGTTGTGTATCAAGTTGCGTACAAGGTACATCGGCTTGCTAGGACTGGTAGATCTTTTCTTGTAAATTGTATTCGATTTTATAATAAGTTGCCTGAAACAGTTCTGTCCTTTCCTGACAATGTATTCAAAAAGCACATTAAAATACTCTCTGTAGAAGGGCTTACTATAGAATTGATGAATATATAACTGACAAAGATGTCTGGAAATAATTCAGCACAGACTACCTGTTCTTAATAATCTTTAATTTTACCATTTGATATCATTATTGTACCAATATGTTTATGTATTTTTTGTTTTTGTAATATCTAATTGACAATTTTAAAAGAGACCTATATTGGCAAGTTTCTTTCGGCATTTCTTCTTAGCCAATGGTCATTTCCGAAATGCTAGTAGATAAAAAAAAGGAAAAAAGTAAAAAGAGAATTAAATAATATACAATAAGATTATATTTCAAAAACTGTAAGACGTGTCTAAGTGCCCGCGAACGCCCAATGGCAAATAAAGAATTTTTATATTTTATCTTTATCTTTATTGGTTCTTCACAATGAGTACACGTATGTACCTTAGGGCTACGTGCGTTCGGTTGCTGGGCGACGGCGCGACGCCGCCACTGGCCAATTGTTCCATTCGCCCAATGTGCAACACAAGACTGCTGACGTTACAACTTGCGTGCACTGTGCCCTCACTAAACTTTTTAAAATAGGCAATATTGTGTATAAAGAGGTGCTTTGAATGTATACAGTCAGTATCAAATAGTTAATGAAAACCGCACAGATCGTGACATATCTTCATTTCTACACAAATAAGGATATTTAGTACTTTTACTAATTATTTAATGCTGACTGTACTTGAAAATAAGAAGTAAAATAAAAATAAATAAAACCGCCGAAATTCCAAAATCTACGCGTGCGAAGCCGCGGGCGAAAGCTAGTATTACAATAAATATATGTGAGTGTACATATAGTGATATCAGGTGATATCAAGTGGTACAATTAAAGATATATTAATACCTTTGCTGAATCATTTCCAAATATTTCTGTCAGTCAGATGTTCATCGATTCTGTAATAAACCTTTTATTTTTGACGTGCCTTTTGAACATTGTCATTGTCAGCTAAGGACAGAACTGTTTCAGGTAATTTATTATAGAATCGAATATAATTTACAAGAAAACATCTACTAGTCTTAGCAAGCCGATGTACTGACATACGCAATCTATTCCTGCTTCTAAGAAAGTCACTAAATTTTGATAACGTCCTTATATTTTTACGAGCATTATGTTCTCATAAATATTCTGAGAGGTAACCGGGAGGATATTTATTTCTTTGAAAAGTCCCTGAGTGTGAGTCATTCCCTGGAGCCCATGTTATAAATAGTGCGGATGGCTCTCTTTTGTAATATAAAAGTAGTTGCAATATCACCCGCCTTTCCCCACTGTTGTATACCATTCGACATAATGATGTGAAAGTAGCTGAAATAGACTAAGCGCGCAGCAGCCGCATTCGTCAATTGTCTAATTATCCTGTTTGTGCGGCGGAGCTGAGCTTACTGGCCAGTTTATTTATGTGGGAGCCCACTGCAATTCTGTGCATATATCTGCACAGAATTCACGCTCAGGAACACAGCAACCACTCGGGAGTGGTTATTTGGCTGCGGTTTTCTGTGAGGTGGAAGTACTTCCTCAGATGGGCTGCTTTGATGCGGCCTACCCTCTTAGATATTATAAGATAGAGCATCTTGTAATGTCACACAGGTTTTTTGAATATATAGGTATATCTTATAAAAACACTAGCTGTTGCAACAACACTGATTTATTCATAGACAACAACAGTACAAAGTGCAATACACTAGATGACGTGAGTGGTATTCGAAATTCCTTTATTTTGATATATTTCAACAATATGTAGTAGGTCTCAACGTCCGTCGCCCTGTTTGAAACTAAAACCTGTAATAATAAAAACCGGTAAGTAACTTAACACAACGTTGTCCACTGCGCTACTAGTGGAGTCAATACGGTATTTTTTACTTTCAAATTTTTGAATAACAACCGATCAGGCTGAAACAGGATGCATTCGATGGGAAAAACATGTAGACAAAAGGACCCCAAATTGTCCACCGTAGTTTTTCAAACAATGCTGGATGAATAGTATGGGGGATTAATTAGAGAAGGGGGGAAGAGGAATTTGGGAAATCCTATTCGGCAGTATTATTAAATTATTTTCTCAATTTTTACTTATTGGGGGTGGGGGATAAGTTGTGGACAAAAATAATTTGGGGTCCTTTTGTCTACATTTTTTTCCCCATCGAATGCATCCTGTTTCAGCCTGATCGGTTGTTATTAAAAAAAAAAATACCATATTGACTGCACTGTACCGACCTCGTCAAAATACTCGTAGGTACATTTGTATAAAAACAACTACGGGAAATTGACTGCGGATTGGTTACACTTTTTTTTTTTATCAAACGAGCCTGTGCCGCGACCTCGGTCGTGAGCTTTGACCATTGCACCGCTTACGTCGCAATGAAGCGATATCAAATCACGACAGGCTACGATATATGAAGACATTTCTTTTGGGAAACAGCAGAAAGCCGGCCGTCGTCGGAACTTGCAGATGCAATGGTGGCAATGAAGAATATTGCAATACTCATAGTTGTGTCGACGCTCTGTGCGGTCCGAGGACGTAAGTTCACTTTCCTGTTATTTTTCAAGAGGAACAAAGCCGTCAAGTGCGAGTCTGACTCGCGCACCGAGGGTTCGGTAAATAAATATTTTCGCAGAAAAATATACTTTTTTGTGACGTAACTACAAATTTACGGATTCGGATTTTTTCCTTTAATTGTGCATGAAAAGGTAGCACCAGGTAAGAAAAATATTCCAAATCTGGAAATATTTTTTTTTATACTACGTCGGGAGGCATATAAGCATACGGCCCACCTGATGTAAAGCGGCTACCTTAGCCTATTAACGCTTGTAATATATTAAGTATCACTCGCGCGATGCCTCCTCTGCTGCTTACACAGCAACTCCTTGGGAGCATACTGGTGACCTCTCTCACACGCAGGAACACAACAGCCATCTAGGTATAATAATATGTAGTTAGAAAACAAAAAAATATTTTTTTGCGAAAATAATTTTCGAAAATATTTATTTACAGAACCCTCGGTGAGGGAGTCGGACTCGCGCTTGACGACTTTTTTAAATCGAAACCTGTGTGTCTGTTATATCGCCAGCTCTAATGGCCGATGTCAGGAGACTCTTTTGTTTTACGTATCTACAACTTCACGTCAAACCCCTTGCGTGGTAGGCAGAGAGATTCGAGTGCCACGTGACTTACAAACCTTACAAACCTCACTCGCCTCTTTAATATTCAATACTCTTCTTATGGTTCGCCGGTTTCTAAGGTTTCTTTTGTTTTAAAGTGGGTGTAATCAAGATTGTCGTTGTTTTTATACAACAGAGACAATCGAGCATGTGGCCAGCCTTATGTGTGCTTATTTATCGTAGTCTCGGGAGTTTTCTGACAGCTCCTCTCACGCGCGGGTACTTACCAATCGTCCAGGGTGCTTGTTATATGGATACGGTTTTCTGCAAGATGGAGGTACTTTAGTAGGTGAGATGGGCGGATACTCTTTCGGATGAATATACATTGGAATGTGGGGTAAGACAAGGGGGCATTACATCGCCTATACTGTTCAATTTATATGTGAACCAGCTGATTGAGAGGCTCAGTAGCACGCATGTTGGATGTCATATAGATAATATTTGTGTTAACAATATTAGTTATGCTGATGACATGGTGCTGCTGAGCCCCTCATTTAGTGGTATTAGGAGATTGGTGAGTATATGCGAGGAGTACGCCCATGAACATGGTCTCAAGTACAACTCAAATAAGAGTGAATTGCTCATCTTTAAAGCTGGAAAAATTTGTCCTACTTATATACCTCCTGTTGTGCTTGATGGAAGTGCTCTACCGATAGTAGACAGATTTAAGTATCTCGGACATATAGTGACTGGCGATCTGAAAGACGATTCTGATATTGAACGAGAGCGTAGGGCGTTAGCGGTAAGGAGTAATATGCTAGCTCGCAGGTTTGCTCGATGTACAAAACAGGTTAAGATATCTCTCTTTAGAGCATACTGTCAGTCTTTTTACTCGAGCAGCTTGTGGGTATGGTATACGAAACGAACCTACAACGTCTTGCGTGTTCAATATAATAATGCGTTCAGAATGCTGTTAGGGCTGCCGCGACGATGTAGTGCATCGGGGATGTTCGCCGAGGCGCGCGTAGACGGATTTCACGCTATAATGCGTAAAAAGTAGCATCACTACTACATAGAGTTCGTGGCAGCAGTAACAGCATCCTGAAAATGATCTCTGACCGATTTGACTGTCCCATCCAGGCGCACTGGGTGGCCGTCGTCACTGGTAGGGTCAAGTGAATTATAATACAAATATATTTTGGATTATAATTGACTTCTCCATAGATACATAACGAATTTTCACTCACTCAGCCATTGTTACTAACATAGTTTTTAAGATTTCGATGTTACTAACCCCTCTATGGATGTTTTGCGTCCGAAATAAATGGTTATTTATTTATTTTATTTATTTAGTGATAGCAACGCGCGATCGATACTCATTGTAATTCAAGCGCTCATAGACTTTAAAACAATAGAAACATTAGAAACCGGCGAGCGTGTGTAAGAAGAATATTGAATGTTAAAGAGGCGAGTGAGGAAGTAAGGATCGAGTCATGTGGCGCTCGGTTCTCTCTGCCTAGCGCGCAAGGTGTTTGACGTGAAGTTACAGATACGTAAAACAAAAGAATCTCCCTGACATCGGCCATTAGAGCTGGCGATATAACAGACACATAGGCTACGAATTACAAAAGTCGTCAAGCGCGAGTCCGACTCGCTCCCCGAGGGTTCTGTAATTAAATGTTTTCGACAATTATTTTCGCAGAAACATATTTTTTTTGTGTGTTGTAACTACATATTTACCGTTTTCGGACATTTTCCTTAACTTGTGCTACATGACCTTGTCATAGCACACGTTAAGGAAAAAAATCTTAAATTATCCTAGTAGTTTTAATAAAAATATGTTTAGTCTCTCGAGATTTACCAAAGAAAGATAATAAACCCCAGTTTTTTATTTATGTTTATACTTATTAATCTTTGACCTCATGTTCTGAGATTCTTGATAAAGTGGTACATTTTAGTGAATATTTGTATAAAGGGGTCACTATGGACTGCGCCAGCGCTGAGGCTATAAGTTTGATCAGCTTAGCAGCAAAAGTGTAAGGAAAGATGAAAGAGCATGAGGCAATAGAACGATGTGAGAGTACATGAAGAATTCCAAAAAGGAAGATGAATGAATCTAATACGAATCAAGTTCTCTCACTCTGCAATATCGTGGAGATGTATTTAGCCTGGTTTTCTGCTATTTTGTGGATGTTGAAAAAGCATTTAACAGGGTTGTGCGAAGGGACCTCTGCGACATATTGCCTAGATATGGGATTGACTGTGCCCTACTGCGTGGTCTCCATCCACGTATAAGGATTGGCGGGCACGTGTGAGATGGCAGCCAGTCGCCCCGACTTGTGCGTCTAACGTCGCATCAACATCGATCGCAGGTCGATTTCTACTCTAAAAACCAAATCTGCCGCTGTTCAAAAATGATGGCGTGATTAATAAAACTAACATGACTGTTACAGGCACCGACACAAAGAAGAAAGCTTCTAGGGGCTTCGACGGGCAAATACCTAAGGTAAACGTTTTTTTATAAATATAGCATAGATTAATAAGTTCGTGTGAGTAAACCAATAATTGTTTATGAGACTGATGAAATAATAACCTCGGAATTTTACTTTCAATTATTGATTAATCTCCTCTCCAATATGAATTTACTCTCTACCTCTTTATAAATTAGCGCCCCCGCCAGCTATAACATCGGTGTTATTTTTCAGAAATATTCATTATCACAAGGTATCATAGTGTTTGCAAGATAGTGATGTATAAAACATACTTATTACTCTAACTTACCCGCTGTAGTTTTCTAATTCATATTCCTTGTGGTTTGAAATTGTAATTTTTACCCAGCACAACATTATCACTTCCAGGAGGGCTCCAGTGAATCTTGCTATACACCAGATGGAGAACAAGGCCAATGTATTGGTATATTCTCATGTCCACATCTAGCCAAATTGCTTGAAAAAAAACCTGTGTCCAAAGAAAACACTCAATATATAAAACGGTTCATGTGAGTACCACTTCAATAGTATTTGTTTTACTGCACTACTTACTGGATAATATTTGACAAGCAATATTCAACACTTCACTTACAAGAAGATTAATTATTGGTATTGTTTTGTATCGTATTGTATATCATGATGCCAAGTCCCTTGCGGCGTAGGCAGAGAGATTATTGGTTTGAGATAAAACCGTAGAAGTAAGTAAGAAGTTTCGTGATATTTTGAAATAAATATTCGTATAATGCTTCTAAACGTATAATTTAAAAATTCGATTACAAAGGAGACGTCGGTTTTCAACAAGAATTTTTTGCAATGACCGCACACGCGCATAGTGCAGCCTCGTCGATCTTACTCGCTGTCGCGCCGCTAGATGGCGCGCGAACATACCGCCGGCCTTGGAAGCTCCACCTTAGCTTCCAAAAGATAATCGATTAAACAAATCTTCGTTTACATCGACGGAGTCGTAGGTCCCGCCGATGGTCCAGCAAGAATCGCAGAGTGGTCCTTTGCTTCGTGTGTTGGCAGCGGATGTGGGCGTGGCTGAACTACAGGGCAGAAGCAAGTGGAAGATGAATTCTAACGACATAAAACTCGATACTCTTGAGTTTATGTCGTTAGAATTCGTCTTCCACTTGCTTCTGCCCTGTAGTTCAGCCACGTACTCTGTCGACCAGCGCTTCCAAAAGTGTTGTCGTAGTTGTTCGACCCGATCGTAGTGCACCCAGCGACTGCTCTGTACTTCGGTGACGTCAGTGCAGGCAGGAGTGGTCAAAGGTCGGCCGATGAGGAAATGAGCAGGAGTTAAGGGAAGGTAGTGAGAGGGATCGATGGACATGGCAGATATGGGACGGGAATTCAGAGCAGCTTCAATCTGTGCCAGCACAGTGCTAAATTCCTCGTAAGTTAATTTAGCAGTACCTACTATGCGTCTAAGATGATACTTACAGGTTTTACCCCCGCTTCCCAAATTCCCCCAAAATGAGGCGCGCAAGGAGGAATGAAACTAAACTTTATGCCGTCATTGGCAGCAAAATCGACTATTCTGCCATAATTGTTTTTTAACGCCAACGCAAATTCCTTTTCCGCACCGACAAAATTTTTCCCGTTGTCGGATAATATTTCTGCAGGTTTTCCACGTCTAGATATAAGTCGTTTTAAAGCTAAAATATAATCATTAGTGGATAGGCTACTTACTCCAAAAGAATGCATCGCGTTGCTAAACAAATAAATAAACAAATGTAATCTTTCACTAATCGAGCACCCCTACCCTGGCGGTTCAATATGAAAACTGGACCGGCATAGTCTACGCCTGCTCGCATGAAAACAAAACTGGCTCCTATCGCTGAGCTGGCAGGTGGCGCATGTTACCCATGGCGTAAATGTCTTGCCTCTCATGCGCGCATATTTTACGCATTTGTGCACGATCTTTCTGGCGAGATTCCTACCACCCAGAGGCTACCAACTTTCACGAATAGTGCACAATAGCAGCTGGAGTCCAGCATGAAACAAGTTTTTATGTTCCTGCTAGAATAATACCAATCGACTTTTGCGACACAATAATATCGAATGCCGTTTATCATAATCAAAACTAGTTGAATTGCATAATCTACCACCAGGTACACGAATTAATTTATTGTCGTTAAAAATACATTTAAACTAATAACCTTATTTGCTTTCTTACATTTTTTAAGGGTAGTTTATTTATTAAGTTATTACATATTGACAGGAACGATTGCATTTGAGCAAAACGTGCTAAAATCACCAGTGATTAAAATAGCTCTGCGGCCGATAAGGGTCCAGTTCGCCGTGCGTGTTCACTAAGTAAGTTATGAATGGATCTAAGTAAATACGCCCCTGGCCGTTTTAACTTAATAAACGTTGAAAAATTGACAAACTCGATTATACTTTCCCTCTTAATGCGAATTGCAGTAACTTACTTACTTTTGAGTTCTGGTAAGTCGTTAGAAACTGGAATCGACTGACTATTGTTTGACCAGTTAGAAGGTTGGACCGTTCCACCATAAATTGTTATCAATAAGCGCGTCGACGTAAAGACCCCTCGACAATAGGTCGGCTGGGTTATTTTGACCGTCTATATTGAATCGCCTGTTAGTTTGTTTATTTCTGTGACTTATTTTGAACGAATGTTTTTAACAAGTGTGGTGACATTCGTAACCAACTTGTCACGATCGTAGAGTCCCTCCAAAAGTAAACAGAATCGCACATCATTTTACGTGCTCGAGTAACTTTCATGCACAATCGAGCACCGATAAGGGCACCGCAAAATTCTAACTTGGGAATAGTAGGGCGTTTTTAACGGTACTACCTTGCTTTTTGCACAAAGTAGTTTCATTGACACTTTAGAGTACGCACCGGCACCGAAGGCATCCTGTGCGCTATCGGAAAAAATATGTAGTTCCGTACGTCTAGTGCGAACGTTCCTGACGCATCGTTCTGTTTTTAAGTCGTGTAAATGTTCTCGAATTGCATAAACTACGAATCGCATAATCTTCTCGGCGACTCCACTGGGAACAAGATCATCCTAATCAATAGAACACAACAACAACTTTTGTAAAAGAATTTTGGCACAATTACAGCTGGCGCAAGAAGACCCAAAGGGTCGTAAATTTGTGAAATTACTGACAATATTTTACGGTTAGTAAGCTGTGAAATATCAGTCGTCTCTAATGTAGTGGTAAAATGAAGCTCGTCACTCTTATTATACCATCCTGGACCGAGTGTCTTCGTTTGGGAATGCTCGCCTATCGCTAACTCCTTCGAAAAAGTCGTTGTGCTGTCATCGTCGCAGTGTTTAATTGGTTCTCTCCATAATATAAGTTGCAAATTGCGTTAATCTGGTTGAATGAGCGTCTGTTGAAACATTTTTTCGACGTCGACAATAGCTACTGATAAGTACCTATTGTCTGAAACGTAATAAAATTGAGAAAATGTCACTTTGCAGGCGAGGTCCGACAAACTGAACATCGTTTAGGGATTTATTAGAGGTGGAAGCAGGACTCACGTCAAATACAACTCTCAATTTCGAGGTTACACCATCATCAAGAAATATTCTGTGGTGTGGGAGAAAATAATGTGGCTGATTGTACTTATTAATTTTAATCATATGCCCCAATTGCCGATATTCACGCATAAAATCTGTGTACATTCGTTTATATTGAGGCATACGCTCTAATTTTCGTTCTAAAGAAGTAAATCGTTTAATCGCTGTCGTATATGAATCACCTAACGACTTAGCTGATTCATTCAATGGTATGCGAACCGAAAATCTAACGTCCACGGGTACCACGGGTACTGGAGAATAGTTCTTCGCATTTACGTTCGTCACTTAGTAAGAGTATTCCGTTGCGAAATATTTTCTAATTCCCAGAACTTCCTTAACTGTAAGTCAAAATCTACAGTATGTACAAAATTGCACTGAATATTATTGTTACGATGCAACTTATTCGTATAAATAGGTCCGGATATTAACCAACCCAATTTCGAGTCATGTAAGTACGGTCCGCACTGTAATCGTATTTTATTATCGTTTAAAAGATCCCAAAATAAATCTGCACCGATTAATATATCGATTTCGGAGGGTACATAATATTTAGGATCAGCTAGCACAATATTACCGGGAATTCGTATAGCATCAACGTCAACACTCACGGGCGGCAAGGTCGACGTGATGCACGGTAACACAAAACAACGTATATTCGTACGAGTATAATAATCGTTTACTTTCGAATGTATAGTTAAGTCGCATGATTTATTCGAGTGTGAGACCGACTGTCCCACACCTGAATGCATATGTGTATTTAATTCGTTTACAAAACGCATCAGAGACAAAACGATGTTGGCTTCCGTTATCAAGGAGCGCGAGCCGTGAGTCGCTTATTCTTATCATCCATCACCTCGACCAGTGCCGTCGATAACAAAACCGGTTAAGTAGTCAGCTGAGATGCCACCATATTTTCTGTACGATTTGCACTTAATGACGAGTGCAGCACAGTCGAGTTTACCTGAGCCGCATCGAGCGAATTACGTGTTATCGAACCGATATTCCATGTTGTGTACCAAAAGCCGATCATTTTGAAACCTATTTAGTAACAAGTCCCATGCGTGCACATAGTTTGCAGCTGTAAATTCCAAAGCACTTATCACCTGGAGTGCACTACCGCTGAGTGATGACCGCAAATAATGAAATTTTTGAATGGCGTCTAGATCCGTACGTTTATGAATCATAGAAAGATACGAATTTTTGAATTCTAACCATGAATCCCATGGGCCATCGAAGGAGGCCAACTTAATATCAGGTAATTTAATTTGCGACAGTTGATTTTTATTATTCGTTATATTAATACTTCCGGCATTATCACTGTTATTCTCTTCTACTATCGATTTAGCAACAGAAACGCATGCTTAATACTGTTCATCAAAGTTTTCTCTATATTCAATTTGAGTCAAAATATTGTTCTCATCAGAAAATTGCTCGATTTTATTTAAAAATCATTAAAATTTTCCAAAACAGATTCAAGTTGTGAAATTCTTAAATTTAGTTCGATTAACTGGGTTTTCACTAAATTACTACTTTGCAATTTAGAAATATATTTTTCAAATGAAGTAAAACGCGCTTTAAATACTCCTCTTTGCCTTTTAAGGTCTGTAACGGTCGATTTAAATTCAAAACTAGAACTTTCTGCTGATGGCGAACGACTACCCTCCCGTGCCGACGTAGGCACTTTAAGTTTAGAATTTGCGGCATTTTTCGCGTCTTCACTCATTTTGGGGAGAAAATAGAAAGCAAAGAGTATTCACAATCGCATAAAATCACCCGCGTGTTGAGGACACGCACAGTAGGCAGCAAAGTCACCAAGTCACTAATGTATACTAACTGGTGGACTTTCACAACCACAGCACCTCCTGCTGGTATTCCGTCTTTAACATCGGTCATCCTTCGTCTTTGCGTCTTCGATATTGATACCTGCCGGGTAACGACTTCCGTGGTATCTTGAAATCAAACTTGGTCGTTTTTGATCCAAATGTGGCTCGAAGGTCCATTGTTTCGTGATATTTTGAAATAAATATTCGTATATGCTTCTAAACGTATAATTAAAATTTTCGATTACAAAGGACACGTCGGTGATTCAACAAGAATTTTTTTGCAATGACCGCGCGTGCATAGTGCTGCCTCGTCGATGTTACTCGCTGTCGCGCCGGTAGATGGCGCGCGAACAAACATCACAACAAAACTGGTCATTCAAGTTCTCTGCAAATAATTTGACTGCAACAGCACCATGACAAACCAATAAAAACCACCATGAATCGATGGTATTAAGCAAATCAGAATATTCATTCATTATTCGTCATACATTAGCATAACCGAAATTTCAATCGAAAAAAATTTGCAGACTAAATTGTAAAATTATTCATATGTGAATTGGTTATATCTTATACAATGTAATGCGAAACTAACTCCGTGTGTTTGAATAGAAACCGCAGAACGGAATGAAATTTGGTACACATACCTACTCCGTTCATGGAGCGAGAGAAAGACATAGTTTTACAGCAAACTGAGATCCTTATTGATTTTTATTACACAACGTCGGGAGGCCTACAAGCATATAGCCCACAGCGTAAAGCGGTTACCGTAGCCTATGAACGCTTGTTCATTAAGTATCACTCTCGCGATGCCTCTGCTCTGCTGCTAACACAGCAACTCCTGAAGTGTAGGTACTTCCCCAGGCAGGCAGCTTTGATACGCTCTACCTCTCGTAAAAAATATATAAATTAAATGACAATTGATAAAAAATGAATGAGTTTGTAGATTCCATCCGCAATTTTATATTTGAAGAGCCCACATTCACCCTTTAATTCTAAAATAATACGAAAACAAAGACCTTCCCTTACTCTGGACTGAATTTATTAAACAACGGGGACGCAGCGTACGACAATACAGCGATAAATATTGTATTTGTTATAGAAAATTGTGTTTGTTAGTCTTTAAAAATATCCTCTGAGGCAAAATTGAAACTTACAGACTATTTTCTCTCGATTACAGATGCAAGGGTGCAGAAGAATACAGCGTGTGTTGTGAACTCCCGAAGACCACGACCGATGTTCCACTCCCTAATTGTCAAAACAGACTCTCCGCCTTACCTCCTGATCCAAAATCTGAATGCTGTGGCATTGACAGCAAATCTGGCGACAGAATCTTTGGTACGAATTGCCCATTCATTTTGTTTTAAAATTGATATTACTTGCGAAATTTCTCAATCACAAAAAAAAATACGAGTATTAGTAATATTTTTTATAGCACTAATGAGGAAAAAAAGAGTACGACGTAAATAATGAAAATAAGTGTCATGGACAGATATCCGCTCATTATTATTAGGTACCCTGATTCGATAAGGTGTAGCTAGTCATTTCAGTCTCTTTAAACCATGCACACCTTGCGACAAATAAAATAATATTTTATGTATTTCGATGAGCAAGAGTAATAAAAACCGCAAATTTTCTGTCCATAAAATCAGACAACGTCAATCATTTGAATAAGAACCTAAAATATTGTAAGAAGTAAGATGTACGAGTGATCAAAGAAACAGAAACGGAGATTTAGGAGGTTGATGGAGGAGGCTGATGGAGAAGGCTGATGCGTCAACTTGTGAAGCAGCCGTACCGTAGAAAGAGATCAGAGTGGACCAGACTACTGCCGCGCCAGCAAATTGCGTAACATCACTGTACAGTGGCAGATGACACCGTACGTCTGTTCTCTACTATGACAGCAAAACGACTTCTTTTTTAACCTCGAAAATAAACAAAAAAAAAAAGAAAATATTTCATTACACGGTTACCAACCAATCTACGGCAACATCAGCGGTCTTTATTCGAACATCAACACAGTACTCTCTCTCGGTCCACCTTCTTTGTGCATAGTGTCGGGATATGTTCATTCGGGAGGATATACCTATATTGTCGCCGACTTCGCAGCTCATCGGTATTGTGAGTGGAGAGTAAGTGGAGAAACCGAAAAGAGTTTTCTCTAGCACTTACTTACTAGCTTACGAGGTTTGGACCACAACACGGGCTAATGTAGATCTAAATGTCTCTGATTTGAAAGGCAAACTAAATACTGCCTCTAAGTCCAGTAAGAGGGGGAATGCAACAAAATTCGTCGATAGAAATAGCAAGCGGGTCACGAGCCTTCCTTCTAGAAGTCGTGCTTTCTTGTCCCTAAAAAAGGAGGATCTTGCATTTTTGTAAAAAAGGCCTGCAATGGAAAGTACTTTCGAAGATAGGAGATCTTTCGGTGCCTGGCATGTTTGAGTGTTGTGCAGTAGAGTTGCTTCTGTATAATATTGCAATCGTTTGTATTTATAGAGTTCCAACATTTTGTAATTTATTTTTTCTATAAAAAATTGGAAATTCTAATGAATTTAATTAGTAGCACACCAAAGAAGATTGTAATAACTGGTGATTTCAATATTGATGTCTTAAAGGAAAACGATATGACGAAACAGTTTGAATGTTTACTGCTAAGTTATAATCTCAATCTTGAATTACGGCAGCCAACAAGAATGAAGAGTAAAATGTATATAGACAAATTTGCCCACAATTTTGGTAGATCGTGAACTTCGAAGGTTTTAGAATTAGGTCTCTCTGACCACACGTCACAGTCACTGCGCTGTCCAGTCAGGGAAAGTTATAAAATTGGGCAATGGAAAATTAAACGTCGTGCTTATTGAATTGAAAATATGGTTAAATTTAAAAATTGTTTAAAATCTTGTAAATTTTCTGAAATTTATGAAACTGATGATCCAAACAAAGCATATAATATATTCTTCAACCACTTCATCTTATTTAACGAACTATGTTTTCCGTATAATTTTATAACTTGAAAATCACACAGCAAACCAAAATGGATATCCTGTAGCATAAAAATCTGCTTTCGTGGCAATATAGACGTAAATCGGCAATTTCAAATAAAACTGCTTTATTAAACTACTAACGTAAATAAAAAAAAACAGTGTACCTCGCACAATGGGCACAAAATAACATTAAAATTGGAACCTCCACAAACAAATCTAAAACAAAATGGCAAATGATAAATACACCAAAAGATAACATAGAGGCAATAAGAGATAATGAAATCCTTACGAATCCAGAAGGAATCTCATGTACTGTTATCTTTGGGCGAGAGCACTTGGATACCAGCTAGGACCATCGTGAGTCGGTTCATAGAATGGAAAATGCGACTAAAAACATTGGAATAAATTGATTCTAATGTTCATAGTCATGCAGTGTCATTGATCGGCGCAGGATATAGTAACAACAGCAACATAATATTCATCTTCTCTCTTGCAGGAGGCGTTGCCACGGCAATCGACGACTACCCTTGGCTGGCCCTCATTGAATACAAAAAGGGCAACGAAACCAAGTTATTGTGTGGTGGTGCACTCATCAGCAACAGATATGTCTTGACGGCCGCGCATTGCGTCACAGGAGAAATTCGCCAACAAGGTACCCCGTGAGTATCTCGATCACAGACGCAGTACTTAGGCTCCAGTACGAATGTAGCCAGTAACACAATGTGACAGTAACTTGCACAATGGCAGACCAACTCCTTGGATAACGTAGCAGTCATCATATACACGTATCAATACGCCTTGTTCAGGGACCATATAATGTCTGCGTATATATGTGGTACTACCAAATCTTGTGTTAGTTTAAAACTAATACAAAGGGAATATCGACAAAAGCTTGTACTATTGCGACCATCGTCAACTCGGGCAAATCTGCTGCTCCATACAAAATGTTGATAACTATGAAATAAAATATATATAATGCAGATAATTTGGTTACACCATACATAGTTTCCTGTAGTCACAGCTATGGCATTCCATGTGCAAACAAGAAACGGAAAGATGTTACACAAAAAAAAAATGGTTCATTAGATTTCCAGCTACATAAATACTACGAGTATATATAAATTTAATTTTACATAAATTTAATATTAAAATTATATTTTTTACAGGACGAACGTTCGTCTCGGTGAATACAACTCGACCAACGCAGGGTCTGATTGTGTCCATGTTGCTGCTGGCGCCGTGGACTGCACGGACCCCGCGGTGATTATACCAATAGAGCGTACAATACCACATCCTGGTTACGGGTTATTTGACCGCAGGGACGACATCGCCCTGATACGACTGAAGAAAATGACTAATTACACAGGTTGGTACGACAAACATGAAAAAAATAGGCCAAGTGCAAGTCAAACATGCTATAGTGAGGATACCGTACGTTCTTTGATTCCTTAAATTCTTCGATTCAATTATATAAATTGTAAATCATTACAAGGAAGGGAAATAAATTCTTCGTTTATTCTCGGCATCTAGTAAAATATGTTTGTTAGGGAGTTATCAAATTCCTGCAAAGTATGAATTGTATGTATGTATATTTTCACGCCAAGTACCTTGCGGGGTACGCAGAGTGAACACAGCGCCTTAGGACGCAGTCCTTACACATCTCACTCCTTTCTTTAAAATTCATAGCTCTATGCATGCACGCTCGCCGGTTCCTGTGGCTAATGACATCACCTTCTAATAAAACACGACCAACGGATTAAAGTACCTATATAATTTTAATTTTTTGCAGTTTCTTCAGATTGCAAGGTAAATTCAAAGATGGTATAAAAAATGTGCTCGTTAAGCTACTTCATATATCCCTCACCACCTGTTAAAAAAAGTATGGCAAATCTCATGTTTGTATTTTCTACACTTTCTGAGATACTGTGGCAGACACAGACAAACATTTATAATTTACTTAAGTACACTGAGAGGACATACAGGGACGATATTCATTTCTTGGAAAAGTTCGCTACGAGATTTCCTGGAGCCAATGTTATTTTAATAGAGCGGATGGCTCTCTTTTACAAGATAAAAATGGAAATTCAATTGTCTGATTCTCCTAACCCCATATGCGGCAGAGCTGAGCTTAGTGGCAAGTTTATTTATTGAGGGCCCTATGCAATTTGGAGTCTGCTGTAAATGAAAGAAATACAGTATCATTAACAAATTCTACTTTATTACTGTCGATGAGAACTTCCTTATTTACAGAAAACACATTTGGAATACCAAATTTAACATTTTGGTTTTAGTTGAGTGTAATAAAAGATTATTACACGGGAACTAGTTGAAAATGCAGACTATATTTATTTTATTTATTTATTTATTTTTACACTTTATTGCACCAAAACAAATACATTCAATAGACATAACATAAGAAGAGTACAATAGGCGGTCTTATCGCTAAAGCGATCTCTTCCAGACAACCGTACAAGGAAGAGAAATAATCGTTAATAACAAGTAGGTAGGTGGCGCATTTATGATAAGAAACATATTTATACACATGTATCAACCCACATTCTAAACAATTACATTTACACTAGAAAAAAATATGTAAAAATAACTTTGATGTGGAAGACCATTGACATAATGGTCAGCAACAGGTAGCAATACCAACGTAAGTTATCTATATATATAAAAGGAGAAGCTGACTGACTGACATATCAACGCAGGGCCTAAACTATAAGGGTTAGAAACTTGAAATTTTGCACAGGGGTTCCTTTTATAACGTAGGGGAGCACTAAGAAAGGATTTTTGAAAATTCATCCCCTAAGGGGGTAAAACAGGGGTGCAAATGAAGTATGAAACTTTGCCGTTTTTGAAGTTATTCAAATGAAATTCAGCATGAAGGTTCTTTATTGGAAGGCATGAAACATGAGTAAAATATTTTTTTCAAAATTCATCCCTTAGGGGGTTAAACGGGGGCGCAAAATTAGTATGAAACTTTGCCGTTTTTGAAGTTATTTGAATGAAATTCAGCATGAAGGTTCTTTATTGAAAGGCATGAAACACGAGTAAAATATTTTTCTCAAAAATCATTCCTTAAATAAAAAAAAAACGGTAAAACGGGGATGCAAAGTTAGTATGAAACTTTACGTTTTTGAAGTTATTCGATTGAAATTCAATATTAAGGTGTTACATTGAAAGTCATGAACCAAATGTAAAAGTAATTTCAGGGTTTTCAAAAATTCAACCACTTAAAGTGTGTAATCGGGGGTCAAAAGTATTTTTTGAACTAAAAGTTGAATTGTTAAGAAATTGTTTTTATTTAAAGTGAGTTGCTTTAGACTTTGTAAGTATACTCTCAATCAAGAAATCATTAAAGTAATTTCAGTGTTTTTCAAAAGTCCACCTTCAGGGGGCTGAAAATGGGGTTTACAGTTTGTATGGAGCAGAATAATTTTTTTCATTATTATATATATAATTAAGTTAATGACTTGAAACTTTGCACACATAATCTCTATTAGAATTCATAAAAAGTGATTTCAGCGTTTTCAAAAATTCCACCTCTTAAAGGGGGCTCTTAAATGGGGGTGAAAATATTTCTTGAACTAAAAGTTGAATTGATTAAGAAATTGTTTTTTTTTTAAAGTGACTTACTTTAGACTTATTTCAGCGTTTTTCAAAATTCCACCTTTAGGGGGCTGAAAAGGGGGTTAACAGTTTGTATGGAGCGGAAAATTTTTTTGAAGTTAGTGACTTGAAACTTTGCACAGATACTCTGTATTAGAGTCTAAAAAAAGTAATTTCATCATTTTCAAAAATTCCACTCCTTACAGGGTGTAATGGGGGTCAAAATATTTCTTGAACTAAAAGTTGAATTGTTAAGAAATTGTCTTAGGTTTTCGCGATTGTTACACATTGAAATTAAGTCTTCCTGCGACCACGGACGCTGCAAAGCGTTCGAAACGTCAGATTCAACAAAATAAATAAAACACGCGATACTTCCGTTAAAAATTGTTTAATTTCAAAATTGCTAAGAAATTGTTTTTTTTTAAAGTGAGCTGCTTTAGACTTTGTAAGTATACTCTCAATCAAGGAATTAAAAAGTAATTTCAGCGTTTTTCAAAATTTCACCTTTAGGGGGCTGAAAAGAGGTTGACAGTTTGTATGGAGCAGAAATATTTTTTGAACTTAGTGACTCGAAACTTTGTACAGATATTCTTTATTAGAATCAAAAACATAATACTTGCCGCGTTTTCAAAAATTCTACCCCTTAAATGATGTAATAGGGGTCAAAAGTATTTCTTGAATTAAAATTGTACTGTTAATATTTTTTTTAAAGTGAACTACTATAGACTTTGTAACTATACTTTCAATCAAGACGTCAAAAAAGTAATTTCAGCGTTTTTCAAAATTCCATCCTTAGGTAACTGAAAATAAGGTTAACGCTTTGTATGGAATAGAAGTATTTTTTGAAGTTAGTAACTTGAAACTTTGTACAGATACTCTCTATTAGAATTTAAAAAAATGGTTTCTGCGTTTTCAAAAATTTCACTCCTTAAAGTGTGTAATGGGAATCAAAATTATTTCTTGATCTAAACTTGAACTGTTTAAGAAATTGATTTTTTTAAAGTGAGCTACTTTAGACTTTGTAAATATACTTTCAATAAAGACGTCAAAAAAGTGATTTCAGCGTTTTTCAAAATTCCACCCTTAAAGGGATGAAAAGGGGGTTGACAGTTTGTATGGAGTAGAAATATGTTTTGAAGTTCGTAACTTGAAACTTTGTACAGATACTCTCTATTAGAATATAAAAAAGTAGTTTCAGCGTTTTCAAAAATTCCACGTCTTAAAGTGTATAATGGGGATCAAAAGTATTTCTTGAATTAAAAGTTGAACTGTTAAGGGATTGATTTTTTTAAAGTGAGCTACTTTAGGATTGGTAAATATATTCTCAACCAAAACACCAAAAAAGTCATTTCAGCATTTTTCAAACCCTTAGGTGGCTGAAAAGAAGGTTGACACTTTGTATGAAGTAAATATCTTTTGAAGTTAGTGACTTTGTACAGTTATGTGTTTAAAATAGGCAATGTTGTGTATTTAATAGAGAGGTGCTTTGAGTGTATTCAGTCAATATCAAATAGTTAATGAAAACCGAACAGATCGTGACATATCTTCATTACTACACAAATACGAATATTTAGTACTTTTACTAACTATATAATGCGGACTGTACCAAAAAATAAGAAGTAAAATAAAAATAAGTAAAACTGTCGAAATTCCAAAAACTACGCGTGCGAAGCCGCGGGTATAAGCTAGTTATAAATATACACGTATACAGTATCATAAATATACATAAACATAATATAAGCTAGATAGAGAGAAAGTGTGACTTCACAACATTTTTAAAGGATTCTAAAGATTGTGCACAGCGAATAGAAATAGGCAAAGCATTCCATAATTGCACAGCTCGTACCGAGAACGACTTAGCGTAATATTGCGAAGAGTGAGATGGTGTTAATAGACGAAGGGAAAGAGTACTACGTGTACCGCAATCGCGACGATCCCGTACCTCACTGAGATAGATAAAACGTTCCTTCAAGTAGCCAGGAGAAGTAGGATTGAAAAGAATAGAATAAAGAAGAGAGAGAATGTGCAAGTTGCGACGTAACCTTATAGGGAGCCACTTGAGCTGAGAGCGAAACTCGGAAACATGATCATATTTACGAAGTTCAAATATATATCGAATGCAGAGATTTTGAAGGCGCTCAAGTTTGTTTAATTGGTCTTCAGTGAGGCTAAGGTAACAAGAGTCAGCATAGTCAAGGATAGGAAGGAGCAAGGACTGTACGAGCGAAATTTTGGTGCCGACTCGGATGATTGTTGGGAAGTTTTGAAAGAAAGTTGTTGTTGTAATATCTTTATTGTACGTTATATTCTAAATAAATTACAATACAAATAAAGTTAGTGTATAATATATAAATAAAGTATGGTGGATAGTGCAAAAGAAGCATGTGGATGCGCAAAGAGACGTAAAACAGTGAAAGGAGATGCCTGGTGGGATGCGGAGGTTGAATCCTCCGTAGCAAGGAAGAGGAAAGCGTGGCTGGATTATCTTTGCCCTTAAATTAAAATATGAGAGAAAAGAAGAAAGAAATGTACCGTCTGTGCAAGAATGAAACCAAGGCTTTAGTGAAAGAGAAGCGTGAAAGACAAATTATGAATGAGGAAGAGAGGCTGACGAAAAACTTCGAGGCAAATACCAAACTCTTTTGGAAAGAGGTAAAGAAGTCTCGGAGTGGTTCACCGGCATCCAATGGATGGATGAATAAGATAAAGTCTAAATCTGGTGTTTTTCCTGCGAACACTCAGGAAGTATTAGAACGGTGAAGATCAGCTTAGCGGCAAACGTATATGGAAAGGTGATTGAAATGAGAATGAGGGTGAAATCCGATGAAATGCTGTGGGACACACTAGGAGGGTTCCGAAATGGAAGGGGATGGACGGATCAAGTTTTCTGTATGCATCTGGAGAAACATCTGGCCTTAGATCAGAAGGTTTTCTGCGGTTTTGTGGATCTTGAGAAAGCATTTGATAGGGTTGTGCGAAAGTAACTGTGGGACATATTGCCGAGATATGGGATTGACGGTTCACTGCTCCGTGCTGTGCAGTCCACTTACAAGGATTGCTCAGCATATGTGCGGATAGATGGTGGCATGTCACCCTGGTTTGATATCAAAATTGGTGTCAAACAGGGTTGCATGCTATCTGCTAGGCTGTTTATCTTGTATCTCGATAGTTATCTGCAGAGAATAAGGCCAACAAATGTGGGATTGCGCATGGGTGACCTAGTAGTGAACCGTCTGCTGTTTGCAGACGATGCCGTGTTATTAGCAGATACACCATCTGAACTGCAAACACTGGTCACAACGATGAAAGACGAATATATGGAGAAAGGCTTCCTACTGAATGCGAAGAAAACAAAGATAATGGTATTTGAAAGAGAAGAATCCAGAACTAATGTAAGGATTACGGTTGATGATGAAGTGTTGGAACAAGTGGATGAGATTGTATATCTTGGATGCGCTCTCAACAGGGATGGAAGGTACACCGCAGATGTGGAAAGACGAGTGAGTGCTGGGAATAGTGTGAATGGAGCGTTGGGAAAACTTCTTGGCACAACTCGCTATACACAATGCAATGCTGATCCCAACGCTAACTTATGAAAGCGAGAGTTGGGTATGGTAGAGAGAGCATGAAAGTAGGATAAACGCGGTCGAAATACGAGCGCTGCGCAAAATTTGTAGCGTAACGCTTGTATACCGTATTCGTGATGATGATGTTAGAAACAGAGTTGGTCTAAAAGAGAGCGTCGGTGTTAAAATAAGAAAAGGCATGCTCTGTTGGTTCGGACATGTAGAAATAATGCAGGATGAAAGAATGACCAAGCAGATATACAATGCAAAAGTGGAAGGATATAGAAGCCAAGAAGGCCAAGACTTACCTACCATGACCAAATAGGTCGTGTTCTATCAGAAGCTGATGTCAGGAGCCCTAGAAACCGGCGAGCGTGCATGAGAAGGGCAATTAATGTTAAAGAAGCGAATGAGATATATAAGGATTGAGTCACGTGGCGCTCGGTTCTCTCTGCCTATCCCGCAAGGGATTTGGCGTGAAGTTATATACAGATAGATTAAATTCAAAACTTATTTCGTTGCTCAAGTTCGTGCGTTGCTCGGTTTGGGGATCGAACTGGTGTTGGCTGGGCGAGTGAGTATGGTTCCTTCCGCTGAGCCACCACGCTAGTGAAGTGCTACGCCGAAATTAAACTCGTATTGCAAACGGTACCTTAGCTACGCCTACTATTGAGCTACGAAGTATCCGCTACGAGTGTCTGCGGGGGCATTGGAATACAACGCTGTGCTACGTTCCATTCCGTGACGACGACCTCTCTTGTGTGAGCTCTCTTTGACCTTCAGCACCGCGCCGCCATCAATTCTAAGGAGCCTATTTCACCTTCCCCCTGGGCTCTGAAACATATTTAGATCATTAAATTAAAATTATAAATTTATTTATTCGAAATTAACTCGGCGTCATATTCGGAGACTTTATAGCATTATTCAAAGGCTCTGCACACGCTCTGCTGTCCTGGTTCAACGCACTGATATTGAAGGTATCGCGAGCCTTTGTTTATAAAGTAACGAATCAGCGCGACAGTAATCGACGCCATCAATAAACTACTTTCAGCGTCCGCCCATCGCTGTCCAAGACGTCGACGACGTGACGGTGCATTCAACGACGCTCCGAAGCAACGCCTTCTGCTTCTTCCATTAGCTGACAAGTAGCGGTCTACTAAAGTAAGGCGTTACTGTGCGGCCATCACCATATTTATTACTCTCGCGTAGAAAAGTGTTATCCAAATAATAAAATAAGATGGAAAATCCTCCAAATCAACATCAGATACGAATTTTGGTTAGTTGTTGAAGTTGGTCTCCAGAGCAGATATTTCATCTACTCTGGAGACTAACTTGGGCACTAAATTGACTTGTCAGACTAGTATAACAACACCACCAAACTACATAGCCCTTCGTACAAAAATACCAAGGGAAGATGATTTGCATACTTAATGATTTTTAGAAGTAAATAAAATGTTTGGGGGTCATGTGCCAGAAGCGTGCTCGTTCGCGACCCCTGCCAATCAGTCGATTGCAATTCTGGACCAAGAGCGCACCGACGTGCGGATTAGGGCGTCCCCCGTAGGCGACGCGCACCGATCCGCCCCCGTCGGTGCGAATACAGCTGCATGCGGCGGTGGGGGCCGCCACCCACCACGCAGCGCCAATCCCGGCGGGACGAGGGGAGCCGAGTGCCGCATAGGCACGTGGAATGTGAGAGGTGGATTGAAAGATAAGACGAATGAACTGATAGACGTAATGAATGATAGACGTTTGGATGCTTTATGTGTGACAGAGACTAAGCGCAAGGGGAGCGACACCGATGATCTGCCCGGTGGTATGATGGCCCTATGGTCTGGGGTAGACCGTGACGATCATGCCAGTGCTGGTGTAGGTGTCGTACTCTCCTCTCGCTTAGCCACTGGTGTAAGAGATTACTGTTTGGTAGGGCCTAGACTTCTCTGGGTTCGTATTAAACTGGGCATCACGCGAGTATTTTTGGTTGCAGCATACGCTCCCGTAAGCTCAGCGTGTGCTCAAGAACTGGAGAAGTTTTGGGAGTCTGTGAGGGATGTTCTGGACTTAGTTGAAGGGAACGAAAGAGTGATTATGTGTGGAGACTTGAATGGATGGGTTGGGACCAAGCGATACAGCTATGAAGCTGTTCTTGGTCCGTATGGAGATAAGAGAGTGAACGAAGCAGGTAAGTCAATACTAGATTTATGTATGGAACGAGGCCTCCTCGTGTCGAATACTTTATTTCATCATAAGGATATTCACACGTATACATGGAGAAGGAATGATCAAAAAAGTGTGATTGATTTGATTTTAATAGATAGACGTCTCCGAAATGTTTTAATGGATACAAGAGCCTTTAGAGGCCCCACTCTTGAGACGGACCACTACCTGGTGGTAAGCCGGTTTGTGGGCCTTTTTAGGAAGTGGAGGCACTGGCGAGTGCGTATCCCTTTCGGAGATCATGAAAGGATAATGAGCGAAAAATTGCAAGATGAAAGTGTAAGGAGAATGTATGTGCATCTGGTAAGTGAGAGACTTGCGAATGCAAGCCTCTCCGACTCAGATGTGGATGATTGTTGGAAAGTTTTGAAAGAAAGTATGGTGGATAGTGCAAAAGAAGCTTGTGGATGCGCAAAGAGACGTAAAACAGCGAAAGGAGATGCCTGGTGGGATGCGGAGGTTGAATCCTCCGTAGCAAGAAAGAGGAAAGCGTGGCTGGATTACGTATCATCTTTGCCTTTAAATGAAAATATGAGAGAAAAGAAGAAAGAAATGTACCGTCTATGCAGGAATGAAACCAAGGCTTTAGTGAAAGAGAAGCGTGAAAGACAAATTATGAATGAGGAAGAGAGGCTGACGAAAAACTTCGAGGCAAATACCAAACTCTTTTGGAGAGAGGTAAAGAAGTCTCGGAGTGGTTCGTCGGCATCCAGAATGGATAAGATAAAGTCTAAAGCTGGTGTCATTCTTGCGAACACTCAGGAAGTGTTAGAACGGTGGAGTGAATATTTTGAGGAAATGTATGAGTATGCCTCGGACGCTGGCAATGAGAGTGAGTCGGATGCTTACTCCACGTTGACGGCGTCCGACGAAGGCATAACTATGGATGAGATCGAATGGTCGATACGAAGCTTGAAAAATGGAAAATCAGCGGGAATTGATCTGATCACAGCTGAGATGATCAAATTAGGTGGCACTTACGTCCGGGACGCCTTCTGGTACCTATGCAACCTATGCTGGAGAACTGGAAGGGTCCCAATGGACTGGAGACGCGCAGTCATCGTGCCCTTGTATAAAGGCAAGGGATCACGCATGGACTGCGCCAACTATAGGGCCATCAGTTTGATCAGCTTAGCAGCAAAAGTATATGGAAAGGTGATTGAAAGGAGAATGAGGGTGAAATCCGATGAAATGCTGTGGGACGCACAAGGAGGTTTCCGAAATGGAAGGGGATGTACGGATCAAGTTTTCTCGCTCCGCAATATCGTAGAGAAGCATCTGGCCATAGACCGGAAGGTTTTCTGCGGTTTTGTGGATCTTGAGAAAGCCTTTGATAGGGTTGTGCGAAAGGAACTGTGGGACATATTGCCGAGATATGGGATTGACGGTTCACTGCTCCGTGCTGTGCAGTCCACTTACAAGGATTGCTCAGCATGTGTGCGGATAGACGGTGGCATGTCACCCTGGTTTGATGTCAAAATTGGTGTCAAACAGGGTTGCATGCTATCTGCTAGGCTGTTTATCCTGTATCTCGATAGTTGTCTGCAGAGAATAAGGTCAACGAATGTGGGATTGCGCATGGGTGACCAAGTGGTGAACTGTCTGCTGTATGCAGACGATGCCGTGCTATTAGCAGATACACCATCTAAACTGCAAACACTGGTCACAGCGATGAAAGACGACTGTATGGAGAAAGGCTTACTACTGAATGCGAAGAAAACAAAGATAATGGTATTTGAAAGAGAAGAATCCAGAACTAATGTAAGGATTACGATTGATGATGAAGTGTTGGAACAAGTGGATGAGTTTGTATATCTTGGATGCGCTTTCAGCAGGGATGGAAGGTACACCGCAGATGTGGAAAGACGAGTGAGTGCTGGGAATAGTGTGAATGGAGCGTTGGGAAAACTTCTTGGCAGTAAAATCCTGAGCCAGAAGGCACAACTCGCTATACACAATGCAGTGTTGGTCCCAACGCTAACTTATGGAAGCGAGAGTTGGGTATGGCAGAAAGAGCATGAAAGTAGAATAAACGCGGTTGAAATGCGAGCGCTGCGCAAAATTTGTGGCGTAAGGCTCGTAGACCGTATTCGCAATGATGATGTTAGAAATAGAGTTGGTCTGAAAGAGAGCGTCGGTGTTAAAATAAGAAGAGGCATGCTCCGATGGTTCGGGCATGTAGAAAGAATGCAAGATGAAAGAATGACGAAGCAGATATACAATGCAAAAGTGGAAGGATGTAGGAGCCGGGGAAGGCCAAGACTTACCTACCATGACCAAATTGGTCATGTTCTATCAGAAGGTGATGTCAGGAGTCCTAGAAACCGGCGTGCGTGCATGAGAAGAGCAATGAATGTTAAAGAGGCGAGTGAGATGTGTAAGGATCGAGTCACGTGGCGCTCGGTTCTCTCTGCCTACCCCGCAAGGGATTTGGCGTGAAGTTATAGATAGATAGAAATAAAATGTATTATTTTATGTTCCGTGAACAAGATACAGAAATTAAAAAAATCATCTCTACTGTGGTACAGATTAACAAAACGAACATTGACATTCAGACCACTTTGTGTTTCCTTGCTGAACAATACAATAAATTAAGAAATATAATAGATAAACTAGAAATTGAATCAAAAAAGATGAAGAATTTTGGAGGACAGGGTAGAAGACTTAAAACGAGCAAATCAAGAGAAAAATTTCGAAATAAAGAATATACCTAAATTAGGAAAAGAGATCAAAGAAGACCTTCTTAAAACTTGTTTTGTTTGAAGGACATTGTAATAAGGACATATATAGAGAACGCAGTAAAAAGGAAGGAGGTAACAATCCGATCATAGTAGAGGTATCGACTACACTGTTAAAAACAAAATTCTTAAAATCGTATAAGATATTTAACATAAAGAACAAAGAGAAGCTCCGTGCCAAATACCTCGGCTGCAAGACCAAAGAAGACACTCCTATCTTTGCATTTGACCAGCTCACCATTAGTGGCTCTCGACTCTACTATCTCGCTCGGGACCTCGCTAAATTGAAAGCCTAAAGTATTGCTAGACTTCCTACGGCAGGGTACATGTCAGGAAAGCAGATGAGTCACCAATCATCTTGATAAAGACGGAATCACAAGTGCAGAAACTGATGCAGGAAATGTGACTAGATTTTTATATAATATCGACCGCACTATTCTGGTATTATGCCTTTGTTATAGGTATAACATGTCAATATTTTGTTAATATTTTTTGTAAACTCAAAAGGTTTTTGCGTGTAACTGTACAAACAATACCTACATAATAATAAAATTCAAGTCACACGTTATACAATTTAGTATAAACATAATGACCATAGTTTAACAATTTGTATATATATATGGCATACATTTGCACGCGTAGGTATATCTCTTATGATTTTAAAATAATGATGATTTCTATTAATTACTGTAATAATTGCATTGTCTCTAATTATGGATAGCACGCTAGCAACTATAACTAAAATAGACGATATAGAGATAGCCCGGGTTAGCTTACGCCATATTGATGATTTAATATCTTGGACCTGGGTTCCCGTCGCCATCTACATGAACTAGTAACTTTGTTCAAACTGCTTCACTCAGTAATTGACTCCCCCTCGCTACTTTCTCAATTACAGATAAATTTTAAACACAATCCTCGTCGGAGGCTCCCTACTTTTGTTCTCCCCACTTATAGACTGAACGTGTCTTTCTCTAACCCATTAGCAAGAATGTGTCGGAAGTACAATGAAGTCTCAAAAGATGGTGATCTTGACATCTTTGGTAACCGATTAAATACGTTTAAAAAGTCATGCCTAAGCATCCTCAGCTCTGCAACTTAATCATGACCCACATAACAATGTATCTAACTGTCAATGTCACTGGCCGCACACCAGATTTTTTGGAGATTCAATTAACTGAATATCCAACTTATACATATTGATTTGTTGGTTCTTAGAGATATTTCTGTGGCATGTTGATTCTTAATCCGCTAGTCTCTTTGAGCATACACGCTTAGGGTACTGAATTGGAAAATTAACTTTTGTGACCAGAATTGTGTAATACTGTATATATTTAGTACCTGTTGTGTTGCCTTATTAAATAAATAAATAAATAAATAAAACAAACTATTTCTATCCATGATACAGATCTTACAATAGTCACGCAAAATATCCGAAGTATGTGCAGTAACTTTGAGGACCTTCAACTTAGACAAATTTTAATTATAATGTTGACTTACTAGTCCTGACTGAATGTAGACTTAATCAAAACAAACCCATACCGCAAATGAAAAATTACGTTTTAATTTTTTACTACTAAACACATAAACCAATGTGATGGAGTAGTTGTCTATATTAAAAGTCACATGAAGTCAAAGCTAAGGAAACACAACTGAGACACGCATCTTGCCTACTAATTAATTTAAATAGACTAGTTATTCTCGGAATTTTAGGTCCCCTTCTATTAATAATGCAGAACAGCAGATTTATCAACACGTTAGATGATCACTTCAATAAAATAAAAACTATAAAAAATATAATAATTACCGGAGACATTAACATCAACATTATAAATAGAACTGGTGCACTAAACTACGAGCGTATTAATAGACTGCATGGATTGCTATCGGGCCACACCTTGCCAACGAGAAATGATAGTTTCCTTGATCATTTTATTATAAAACTGGAACACAGTAATAAGAGGGCCTCAATTAATGTCTTAAATACCTCTGTCACTGATCATTGCATGGTCTTATTATGTTTATCTAACATAATGAATGTTACTAGATACTCAAAAACTAAGATCAACTTGGACCTCGACAAAGCTATCTCTAACAATTAGAACCTATTTTAGTCAATTACAACCTATTAGATTTTTTTAATTAGGTATATTTATCCTAACTTACTGATGGATCATCTTACTCAAAAACTTAAGACAAATTATTCAGGATCCCACTACAACAAAGTTAATTAATTCTAAAAACCGCATTATTAAACCCTGGATTACTCCTAGACTTCTACGTTGCATTATAAATAGAAATAACTTGCAGAAAAAGCTGAGTGCTGATTCTAATAATGCAATCCTAAAAATAACTTATAGAGGGTATATGAACTACTGCACAAATTTAATTAATAAACAAAAGCGTAGTTACGATAGAGAGCAATTAATAAAAGATAAGAAGAATGATAGGTCATCATGGAAATCTATTAATGACATAACTCGTCGAGGTACTACTACTAAAACTGACAATTTAGAACTGTTAGGTAATAAATCGACTCCTAATGAGTCGGTGCATTATAATAATGGGTATATTTCTAACATCGTCAGAACATTGGCCGAGGCCATTGTTCCTGCTGACTGTACGGAAGAGTGCCCTGTCTCATGTGATCTACCAGGCTCACAGGTTTCTTCTTTTGTTTTGTTAGAGATCAATCCTAATGAGGTGTATACAATACTCATGGGACTTAAATCAAGAAGCGCAGCACAATTTTTCAGTCTTATCAAGTTATTGTTCTAATTATTGTGCATCTGGCTAACCTCTGTTTCCAGCAAGGCATATTCCTAGATGGGCTTAAGATTGCCATAATAAACTTGTTCACAAAGGTGGTGGTGGCACACTAACTATAGACCAATTTCAGGACTACCTGTAATTTCCAAAATGTTAGAAAAATTAATCAATGTACACATTACTAACTTTATAATAAATAAATTATATTCTCTAGGAATCGCAATATGGATTAAGAAAGGGTTACTGAACCGAAGATGCGGTTACTCGTTGTTAGTAATATTGGCAAAAATATAAAAAAATATCTAGCTGTCTTTCTTAATTTTAAAAAGGCATTTGACACCGTCTCTGTCCCCACTCTCCTGCGTAGTTTGGAATGCAAGTACTGGTGTAAGAGGCACTATAGAAGAGTTACTCGAGTAACCGCAAACGTGTAAGAATTGGAACGCATGTCAGTAAACTGGCTGATATAAATTATGAAGTTTTACAAGGCAGTATGTTGGGGCCGCCACTGTTGTTAATTTATATTAGCCCATTGTGCAAAATGAATATTTGTGAAAGACACATTTATTCTTATGCTGACGACACCGATTGTGATTGGAACACAGTGCATACACTTGCTGAGGGGGAGCTTTCTAGGGTGGGTAATTGATTGAATGATAATTTCCTCACATTGAATACTCCCAAAACTAATTTCTTTTTTTTTTTTCGTCAAACCATAAAATAAGTCAGCTAAAGCCAGACTACAAAATCATACATACGTGTAGCGATTTCCATAATAGAAGTTGTTCATGTGAAGTTATAGGTAGGATAATTTGTAACACTTATGCGTGTGTCGGCAGAGCAAGAGGGCGTGTGTTCGAGTAGTTTTGGAGATCAAAACCAGGAAGTTAATAATCTAATGTTCTAATAAATATAGATAAGAGAAAGAAAAAGCGCCACCTGATTAAACCTAAACCATCAGGAAGGTATGACAAAATAATATACAAACTGACATAAAGAGAATGTAATCATATATTTATTCTTTACAGTTGCTTCTAGACACAAGGAAGACACACTAGGAAACTAAGTTAACTTTCATATGTACATATTCTACATTGCACATTCAAATATAATTAGAGAGTAAATAAATTTCCTTTCCATAAAGAGTAAATATATGTTGTCCATATAACATATATTTATACATATTCATCTAGTTTAGGCTATCACGCATTAAGCTACTCGTAGATTACACGTACAATTAAATTTACCTACATGCACATAAATGCATAAAATCGCATACTTTATAAGACAGATGTACAGATGACAGATGTATGTATACAGATCTAATTACTTTTTGAGTGCTTTATTGGGTCCAAACGACCAAACGACCCCGTTTCCCAAGGGTGCAGTCCGAGAACACATCGCAGCACGCGGCTGTTATAATCTCGAATTAAGACGTTGAACCGAACCTTACAATCTGCAATGAAGAGAAAATAACCATTAGATCCCTGATACCAAATCACCGGGAATGAAAACTTCCTCTGCTTTACAAATCAAATTATTCAGACACACTCGGAATTGTAGGTTGAACGCCATGCTTCCCGATCGAAGCCTGATGTTAATCATCAGGATTAGAACAATGTGTTAACTTATTAGTTCAAAGTATTTGGATTGACGAGTTTACTACTCAAAAATAATTCAGACACAGTCATTTTTAGGGTTCCGTACCCAAAGGGTAAAACGGAACCCTATTACTGAGGCTCCGCTGTCCGTCCGTCCATCATTCCTCCGTCCGTCCGTCTGTCACCAGGCTGTATCTCATGAACGGTGATAGTTAGATAGTTGAAATTTTCACAGATGATGTATTTCTGTTGCCGCTATAACAACAAATACTAAAAAATAGAATAAAATAAATATTTAAGGGGCTCCCATACAACAAACGTGATTTTTTTTGCCGTTTTTATAGATAATGGTACGGAACCCTTCGTGTGCGAGTCCGACTCGCACTTGGCCGATTTTTCACACAATCTTTCGACGAAAGCGGGACTTAGTAAAAAAACCATATATAATGAAGTTTTTAAGTTTAAGTAAAAATATATTGAAGTGAGTAAATCACTTCAATATATTTTTAAGCAAATAAACTTTACAAAACCATGTACGTACGCAGCGCCACCTATCCAAAATCAAAATCACTCGATTCAAACCTAATCTACTTTCCTACAAAGAATGTTATGCTTATTCATGGTTATAATAGTAATTAATGTAGGCTATATTTGTGTTTGACGAATGTGTTACAATAACTATAATGTTTGTTTTGGCAGTAAATTTTTGGATCATGGGGTCCCTGATAATAGCAAAGAATTTAAAGTAATACCTGATTAATAGAGACAGTAGAAAAATAAAACTGGACACGAAATGTTTGATAAACTGTACTATTTTACTAAGAGAACTAATTCTTATACAGATAAAGTGGATACTTAATAGGAAGTATCTCCATTAATTGATGATTATCCTCATTTCATTATGAATTTCAGACTTCATTCTTCCGATCTGCCTGCCCACCGCCGACATAACACTATCCCCACCGCCCAATTTAAGGTTGCACGTCGCCGGCTGGGGAAAGACACCTAGCGGTAACCACAGTGAAGTGAAGCAACACATCACCTTGTCATTAGTCGACAAACAGGCAAGAGAAATTTCTTACATTAATATTATACAAATAAACAAATCATTTATTTCCTCATTACATAGATCACTTAATTTCCAATATTTACCATATGTGTAATTACCTTGGTAGAGAAATGTCGGTAGAGGCAAGTGGGTGTTAGATTTGAATAAAAGAAAAAAATATTGTAATAATAAACCGTAGCGAGTGATCGATCGCAAAGCAGGATAGGTGGTTGGAATGTGGGGCGAGTGGAGTGACATTGTAGTTGGGGAGGTCTTGTAGTGAGTGTGATTAATACCTGATTCGTATTTTGTACTGTATGTGAATACATGTAGGGCTGGGAATAAAACCAAACTGTATTCTGATCTAAGCTGGTATATTTCTGCTGAATTAAAAATTTGATATATCCAAAGATAAACAACGCAACCATAGTGAGATGCAATGTGACGCTAACGCCATCTATTGATACTACATACTACAAATTTCTTTGCATCGTGAACATACCGCCCACCAAACAAGCTCAAGGTCGCTCAGCGTGCTATGGAAAGAGCTAAGCTCGGGGTTCCTCTACGTGATAGAATTAGAAATGAGGATATCTGGAGTAGAAGTAAGGTAACTGATACAGCCCACAGGATAAGCAAGCTGTAGAGGCAGTGGGCTGGCCACGTAGTTCGTAGAACCGACAACCGCTGGGGAAGAAAGGTTCTCGAATGGCATCCCCGTACTGGTGCACGCAGTGTGGGACGACCACCATTAGATGGACCGATGACCTCGAGAGGTTTGCAGGGAGTCGATGGATGCAGGTGGCACAGGATCGAGACGAGTGGCGCTCTAGAGGCCTATGTTCAGCAGTGGACGAATAAGGTCTGAGATGATGATGATAAATATTTTTTATACTACGACGGATAGCAAACAAGCATACGGTTTGCCTGATGTGAAGCAGTTACCGTAGCCTATGAACGCTAGCAATAAAAAGAATCTCGCTAGCGCGTCGCCACCCCGCTGTCAACACTGCAACCCCTTATCTTCTAGTGATCTCACTCACTCGCTGGAACACAACAACCGTCCAGGGAGTTGTTATTTGGCTGCCGTCTTCTGTGAGGTGGAGGTACTTCACCAGTCGGGCTGACGTCATGCCGTACCTTTCTTTCGCCAGAGCCTCGTCTGTTGATAAGCAGGGTGACATTGATCCACCCCCTCGTGTATGCCCCAGATATTAAATGTTTTTATTACAATCAAATACAAATAATATATATTTGATAGATTGAAAAACATTTAACCTCATTTAATATATTATAAATATCAAAATGAGTTTGATATAGTTGTGCCCCTCAACCCTGACTGGAACACAATGACACCTTGATCATGTTGGCACAGATATAGTTGCTTATTAACAATTTTCCTTTTGCAGCAATGTCAATCTGCATACAGCCAACGACCAGGAGTTCGGACAAATTTATGGGAGAAGCAAGTGTGTGCTGGCGGCGAGAAAAACAAAGATGCCTGCTGCGGAGACTCCGGAGGACCACTCATGTATAAAAATGAAAACACCAGTCCGCGCTATTTTGAAATTATCGCTCTTATCAGCTTTGGACAGAAAGATTGTGGCCTCGAGAACATACCAGGTGTTTACACCAACGTGTACAAATACAACGAGTGGATCCGATCGAATATAAAACCTTAGAGCCTGTTAAACCCGTAAAAACCGCAAAAAATGACGCATAGGAGCATATATTCCAAACAAAAATGTTTCCACTATACCATCGCTGATGACCAGCTAATCCTGGTCAACTTCTAGTGTAGCCTTTCCAAAAACTGTAATACTGATTTCGAAGGGTAATTCTAAAACCTTAAACCCAAAGAATTGAGCCATAAAACTGTTATAATTTGTGGAGACTTTAATATAAATATCTTGGAGAAAAATACTGTTACCTACAACTTTTTAAATTTATTTAAATCAAACAATTTGCATCATATTTTTACAGAGCCAACAAGAGTAACTGCTACAAGTGCTACATGTATTGATAATATATTTAGCAATTTAAAACCTTCGTATCAATCTATAATTAATAAAGTTCAGTCAGACCATTCAAGTCAGTTGGTTTCATTTCCAAATTCTTCAAAAATACAAAGAAAGCAAATAAATTATATACGATTTAGTAAAAGCCGCTTAGAAAGATTTAAGTCTAATATAGCAGAAAAAATTGTATTGTTGCCCTATCACGGTACTCCGGACCACTTGTACAGTTCGTTATTTAACTTAATCACTAGTGAATTGAAGGCTCATTAGAATGTTGTGCTGTAGAAATAATGAATATAGTAATAGTTTGCGTATATAGACCACCCAATCCAAGTAACTTTAATGTATTCTATAATAATCTAGACGTAATACTGAGGAAAGTGTGTATTAACTCCAGTAAGAAAATAGTACTGTGCGGGGACTTTAACATAGATCTTCTTAAAAGTAATAGAGTGTGTATAGAATTTGAACTCTTTCTCCGGAGTTACAATTTAAATTTACAAATAAGACAACCGACTCGTTTAGCTAGTAACACTTGCATTGACAACTTTGCTCTTAACTCTCAGCATAAGTATAAAGCTCGAGTGCTTGATCTTGCCTTGTCAGATCATACGGCCCAAATATTACAGATACCTGTTAAAAATAAATGTAAAACATTTTCTTATCGTGTTAAAAAAAGAAATCTCTCAATAAAACACCTCAAAATGTTTGATGACTATATAAAGTGTCTTTCCTTTAGTGAGATTTATGAAACGGAAGATCCAAATGTTGCATTTGGCTATTTTCGCGAACTTTTTCAAATGTTATATGATCTGGTATAAAAATTTGTGCAAAGAAAAAGAGACAATTACTCTGGAAACTTCGATCATCGCCGTCAAAGGAAAATAAAACTATTTTCCAATTATACTCCAAAAAACTTAAAAAGATCTTAAAACTTACACAAAAAGCTCAAAACAGTCATTTTATAGATAATTCACAAAATAAATCGAAAGCTACTTGGCAAATAATTAATAATCAAAAGACAAAGGAATTTATTACACAGGTTAAAATAGCAGAACGAGTAATATCTAATCCTAAAAGAATATCTGAGGCATTCAATTATCACTTTATAGATCAAATAGAAGAATCTTCAAATAAATCAACCGCAAACGTGAATTTGCCCAAGGAACAACAGTCAATGTTTATGCCACCAGCTTTGCCACAAGATATGATTCATATAATAAAAAAGCTAAAAATAAAAACAGCCTAGGTTATGATGGTTTTGCCACGAAAGTGATAAAGTTTGTTTCTATAAATATAGCACCGCATTTATGTCATATATTAAATTTATGCATTAGACAAGGAATATATCCCGATCAACTTAAACCTCTAATTATAAAACCGCTCCATAAAAAGGGCGATAAAGAGGAAATGACAAATTATAGACCAATTGCTCTGAGTTCAGTATTCAGCAAAATATTTGAACGGTTTATTTATGATGCAATTTATGTATACCTAAGTAGATTTAATATTTTATGTGACGAACAAAAAGGTTTTAGGAAAAATAAAACAATTGACATGGCTATTTTCGACTTACTTTGCAATATATTGGCGAATATAGATAAAAGAATTCCTGTATGTGCAATTTTTACAGATATGACTAAAGCTTTCGATTATGTAGACCACAAAAGGCTTTTACAGAAACTTAATACATATGGTTTAAGGGGAAATGTACAAAAACTTTTAGAATCATATCTCAGTGGACGTACACAACATGTGGAAATATCTAGAGTGTGTTCAAGAACTAAATTTGAGCAAACATACTTATCGAAGGCTAAAGAAGTGACATATGGGGTACCCCAAGGTAGCGTTCTTGGGCCTTTATTGTTCCTTATATACATTAATGACTTACCAAGGAGCATACAGCAAAAATGATACTATTTGCTGATGATAGCACTGCGATAGTAAAATGTAATAACATTAATGACTATGAAAATGACATAAATACAACATTGGCTAATATTTTATACTGGCTTGAAATTAACAACTTGAAAATTAATTTGCAAAAAACTCATATCATTCAATTTCAACAAAGAATACGCGCCCTTGACATTAAAGTACAACATAACGAACAAATTATAGAAAATGTACAAGTAATAAAATTTTTAGGATTGATGATTGATAGTCAGCTTACTTGGAAATTCCAAGCAGAATATATTTGCAAACGCCTACACTCAGCCGCCTATGTCTTGTACAATATATCACAAAAAGTAAAACCTGAGGCACTATTAGTTGCTTACCATGGTATTGTGTCACCGGTGTTGAAGTATGGCGTAATTTTTTGGGGTAATTCGAGTGAAAGAGAAAGCATTTTCAAATCTCAAAAAAGATGTGTGAGATCAATGTGTGGTCTAAAAACCACAGTAAGCTGCGAGCCAATGTTCAAGTCCCTAAACATATTGACCTTACCTTCACTGCATATATTGGAAATGTGTAGTTTTGTCAAAATAAATCAACACTTGTTTCTAAAAAAGTCACAGTTAAGAAACAGAGAAACTCAGTTACGATCACAATATATTCACAAGCTTCGAAATGTTGATCATAATACAGCACTGTTACGTAAGAGCGTAATTGGAATGGGACCTATAGTATATAATAAACTACCAGATAAGTTAAAAATATTGCCTGTGAATTTATTTAGAAATAAATTAAAATTAATTTTGATTGACAAATGTTATTATTCCATTAATGAATTTTTGAATGACATGAATATTGTAATTTGATAATTGTGTTGATTAATTGTATTTGTTGAAATTTAATAATGTGTTGACTAATTGTATTGATTTAGTTTAAGAAACTCGTATGACAGAATTTGAATGACATTGCTAATATTCTTTTTCTTTCATCACTATATTTTAAATTTTTGCATGTCTTATCGAAGGCGAAATGTACTAGGGCCTATCTATACATGTATCATCCGTTATTTGTACCTACATTTCTCGCAAATAAATATTTATGATTATGATTATTATGTTTAATTTAATGCAATCTTTACTCCAAAACAACTGTCTGTAAGTGACCGTATGACATTCAGTGATTGGGCAACTCCTGGTATTTACAAAAGTCGGAATAAATTGTATGAACTTTATGAAGAAAGTAATCACAATCCGACTTTTCAAGAACTTGTAAAAAATTATGCTGAAATATTTAAACGAGCCTGTTCCAATGCTAAGTCTATATATTTAAGAAATAAAATTAATGGTTCAACAAGTATTATTAAATCTGTTTGGAATATGATAAATAATGAGACGGGTAGAGCGAAAGTACGTAGTCGAGACTTTCAGTTAAAGATATCAAAAATGACGTAGAAATTGCGACTGAGTTTGAAAAATATTTTTCTAACATTCCTCTTATTACTACGAGAAATCTTATGTCTTCTTCTATAGATGCTGAACTGGTTCTCAAACAGAGCGTGGTAGAATGCGACACAATATTTGAATTTTCAGCTGTAAGCCCATAAGATGTTTTGAACGCTTTTAAATCAATAAATATGAAAAACACTAAAGATCTGTGGGGTCTATCTGTCAAAACCATATCTTCTATTATTATTTCAATCGCTCTACATTTAGCTACAATTTTCAATTGTTGTGTGGCATCTGGTGTATTTCCTGACTTGATGAAACATAGTAAAATCATTCCATTATTTAAATCTGGTGATAGTTCGGACCCTTCGAATTTTCGACCTGTTTCCATATTGCCCATTCTTAGTAAAATTTTTGAAAAACTAATGCTTAGCCAGTTGCTCAGACATTTCAATACACATAATTTGCTTCATAGGAGACAGTTCGGATTTACGAGAGGTTGTTCAACTATAGACGCAGGGATTCATTTGCTTAAAAGTATATTCGCGGCATGGGAAGGTTCGCAAGATGCCTTGGGAATTTTCTCTGATCTATCTAAAGCGTTTGACAGTGTGCACCATGACACTCTTGTCAGAAAATTACACCACTACGGTATCAGGAACAAGGCTCTCGAACTTCTGTCTTCTTATCTGGGCAATAGGATACAGAAGGTCGATATTAATGGTAAAAGATCTTCGGGGTCCCCTGTAGTTATGGGCATCCCACAGGGGTCAATTCTATGTCCATTCTTATTTTTAGTATATATAAATGACTTACCTTATTATGTAAAGGATAAACATGAGATTGTATTGTTTGCGGATAATACCTCTTTGACATTCAAAATTAATAGACAGTTAGGTAATTATGACGAAGTTAACGATGCTCTCTCTAAAGTTATGCATTGGTTTAATTAACAGTGTGTTGAAATTAGTAGGATAAATAAACAAAATGAATTGCAAATCTATAGATCAGAATATAAAGCAAATGAATTAGGAGTTCCACAGGGAAGTGTCCTGGGGCCATTCCTTTTCATAGTTTATATAAACGATTTTCCTACTATTAGTCACCACAAAAGCATATTATTCGCAGACGATATATCTGTAATTGTTACCAGTCCAAAATAAGCAGCTGCTAAAGAACATGAGAGGGATATAAATAATACAGTGCAGACAGTAATACGGTGGCTTAGAGATAATAGCTTAGTGATTAATATGGACAAAACAAATTACTTAACTTTTAATAAATCAAATGATGCAATGAACATTAATTATAACGTACAAACTCTGCGGAAGGCTGATAAAGTGACATTTTTGGGATTAATTATTGATCAGCAATTAAAATGGAAAAATCACGTTGACAAAATTTGTACCACAGTAAATAGATACGTCTACGTAATTAAAGGACTGCGCAAAATTGCTACACAAAAAACGGCACTTACAGCATATTATGGTTATGTAGACTCCGTGTTAAGATATGGACTGGTAGTATGGGGAAATAGTGTTGATATAAATCGTATATTTATTGCCCAAAAGAAATGTGTTAGGGCTATTTGCGGCGTTTCACAACGCGAATCTTGTAAGTCACTGTTTTTACAATTAAATATACTACCACTCCCGTGCATTGCGTTTGTAAAAAAACAAATGTATCTTTTTAAAACTGCAGCAGATGTATACACACTAAACACGAGAAACAGCAATCGAATTGTATATGATCACGTTCCACGAACTACCATTGTATCAAAAAAATTGCTATGGAATGTGCTTAAAAATATATAACAACATTCCTGATACTATTAAAAATCTGCCCTACAATAAATTCAAAAACATTTTATTTAATATGCTATTGGAGAAAAGATATTATGATATTAATGACTTTTTAAACAATAGATAAATAATTCAATTGTCGTGTAGTTTTAAATAAATTAGAGACAAACAATTTTATCGAATTGACGCTATGATAATTGAATTACTATATGGTGACATTTCAATGTATATTGTGTATTTTTGCATTTCTTTAATGATTATGTTATTTCAACGCATTTGCATGCTATCCATGGTGCTAAATAAGATGTTCTATTATGTTTATGTTTAAGACCTTGTAAATACCTTATTTATTGGCAAATAAATTTCGTTCATTCATTCATTCATTAGATGTTAATAATCTGCTTTTAAATGATAAAAAGACTAAAGTAATTAAGTTCTCAACACCTAATGTAAGACAGGTGACTACCAATGTACATGTTAATGGAACTAATTTAGCCCCTGTGGAGACAACTGTGTTCTTGGGTATAACAATTGACTCCAAACTACAATGGGGCCCACAAATTGAAAAATTATCAGGAAAACTAAGTTCTGCAGCTTATGCAGTGAAAACTATTAGATGGCTTACTGAAGTTGATACGGCTAGAATAGTTTATTTCAGCTACTTTCATAGTATTATGTCATACGGAATTCTTCTTTGGGGTAACTCCGCGGACATTAACACCATCTTTTTATTGCAAAAGAGAGCCATAAGAACTATCTACAAACTTGGTCCCCGGGAGAGCCTTAGAGAAAAATTCAAAGAAATAAATATTCTAACAGTCGCATCGCAATATATCTATGAAAATCTTTTGTATGTCCATAAAAACATAGACTCATTTTGTAAAAAGAGTGATACTCATAACATAAATACTAGATATAAGCATAATCTTGTGTTACATCCAAGCCGTCTCCACAAAATAAGTAATTCTTTTATGGGGCAATGTATACGGTTCTATAACAAACTTCCCAGCAATATAAGAGAACTAGCTTATGCCCGCGGCTTCGCACGCGTAGATTTTGGAATTTCAGCAGTTTTACTTACTTTTATTTTACTTCTTATTTTTTAGTACAGTCGGCATTAAATAGTTAGTAAAAGTATCAAATATCCTTATTTGTGTAGTAATGAAGATATGTCACGGCCTGTTCGGTTTTCATTAACTATTTGATACTGGCTGTATACACTCAAAGCACCTCTTTATTCTCAACATTGCCTATTTTAAAAACATAAAGTTTCAAGCCACTTAAAAATATATCTGCCTGGATAGAAATTCAAAAAAATCTTTCTTATCTCTCATATGCATTACAAAAGGAACCTCTTGATGAGTCAGTGAATTAGACAGGAACTTCATTTCTATTAATATAGATTAGCGTCTCGTTCAAACACAATTTCAACCCCCTTGTCACCTCGCCTCACCTCGCTAAGGGTGGAATTTTTGAAAACGTTGAAACCAATTTTTTTTGGATTCTAATAGAGAGTATCTATACAAAGTTTCAAGTTACTAACATCAAAAAGTTTTCTGCTCCATACAAACTGTCAACCCTCTTTTCAGCCCCTAAAGGTGGAATTTTGAAAAACGCTGAAATTACTTATTTGACGTCTTGATTGAGAGTTATTTACAGTCTAAAGCAGCTCACTTTAAAAAATAACAATTTCTTAATAATTCAACTTTTATTTCAAGAAATACTTTTGACCTCCAATACACCTGGGGTGGAATTTTTGAAACTACTTTTTTGGATTTTAATAAAGAGTATCTGTATAAAGTTTCAAGTCACTAACTTGAAATAATTTTTCAACTCCATACAAACTGTCAAGCCCCTCTTCACTCTCGCGAGGATTATAAAAGTAACCTCTTTGCAAAATTTCAGCTTTCTAGGTTCAAGAGTTTGGCTTCGGAGTTGATGAGTCAGTGAATTAGTCAGGAACTCCAGTTTTATAAATATAGATATCCGCCTTAGATTGTGATAACACGTCCTATTGTAGGCAATTTCTTAATATTACCAATCTCTTAATTTAGTATTATGGAAAGAGGAGTTCTTGTTTCCATAAATATTTTTATAAACCAGCATACGGTCTGCCTGATGGTAAGCCGTCAGCCTAGTCTATGGACATTTGCAACATCAGGGTTGTTACTCGTGCGTTGCCGACTCTTACTAAAAATAGAATAAATAATAATAATTAATCCGAATATTGCAACAAATTGTTTTTGTTATAATAATCAAAGTGATCATCATCTACGCTACGTCGAAGTACGAAATACGAATTAGAACATTCAAATCAGTCATCACTGAGGTGTATACTTTATGAGCTACAAAAGAAACCATATCGCGTTTCAATTTGACTTATGGCGCCATCTCTTAGCAATAATTGGAACTAATCGAAACTAATACATATATATTTTATGCCTCTGTTTTTAACCCCCGACGAAGACACGACGGGGTGTTATAAGTTAGACATGTGTGTGTGTGTGTGAGGGTGTGTGTGTCTGTGTGTGTATGTGATTCTGAGTCTTTCTGTGACAACGTAGCTCCCGCGCGGATGAACCGATTTAGGTTTATTTTTTTTTTGTTTGAAAGGTGTATTAGTCGGGAGTGTTCTTAGCTATGTTTGGTGAAAATTGGTCCAGCACTGAAATGAAAGGGCGAATGACGAACTGACCTTCTGGACTGTCGGGGAGGTTTTAAACTTTAAACAGTTAGATACGAGTATTTTCTGCATTCGGGTTGCACACTTGTCGACCGCGGCACATCCGTGCGCGCACGGCCCGCTAGATAGAAGAGTTTCGACAGGTTCGAATCCGATAATGTAGGTAAAAACGAAAACTACTTATTAGTTTAGAAAAAAATATTTTACATTTGGTTCATGACTTTCAATGAAACACCTTAATATTGAATTTCAATGGAATAACTTCAAAAACGGAAAGTTTCATACTAACTTTGCATCCCCGTTTTACCGCCCTTAAGGGATGATTTTTGAGAAAAATCTTTTACTCGTGTTATTATTTTTTATTTTTTTATTTAGGATAACAAACAATTGTACAGAAGATTACTTAATAACATTACACTAATATTTGAGTGGTTGCACAATCAGCACCATTATCCTCATTTTACTTTAATAAGCAGTTGTGTGAGTCAGTTTACCCACTACAGAAATTATTATAAAAATATGTAAGTAGGAACTTTAGTGTCGGAATCACACAAAGCAGACTAAATCAAATTGCAGATACCATTGAGCTCACATTACTCAGTCAGAAAGTCTAAAATACTCTTCTTAAACAATGCTGGCGACAGTGCAAATAAATCAACATGTTTAAAGCAGTCGTTGTATGATTTCATGATACGCCTTAAAGGAGCACGCTCACCCGCATTCGTTCTGCACTCTTTGGGTGCAAAAAGACGAAAAGTCATAGTGCTGCACGCACGGCCCGCTCTGCTTGGCACCCGATAGTGAATTTGGTTATTAATGTCACCACAATCAAATTTGTTGCAACATATATTGTACAACAACATCTGATCCATGAGCAATCGTCTCTTGTAGAGTGAAAGAATGTTAAACTTATCTAATAAAATGTCATACGAAGATCTACTACAATGACACTTATAATCGATAACACGGAGAAATTTGCGTTGAACCAATTCTATACTATCGCTGTATTTATCATAAAAAGGATTCCAAATAACCGTAGCATACTCGAGTTGTGTCCGAATTAGAGACTGGAATAAAAGTAGGTAAGTAGTAGAATGTTTAAAGGGGGTACACGCTCTCAGGACAAATCCATACAATTGATAGGCTTTGTTAGTAATATAGTCAACATGCGCTTCAAAATGCAATTTAGAATCCAGCAATACACCTAGATCCTTTATTAGAGACACTCGAGCAAGTGGAGCACCACAAAGTCGATACTGGTAGTTTAAAACGTGTTTTTTCTTTGTAAATACAATATATTTCCATTTAGAAAGACTGAGATGTAGCTTATTCCGCACGCAATAATTAGATAATCTATCCAGATCTTCTTGTAACTTTATGCAATCGTTGTAGTCATCAACGTTTAGATAAACCTTCAAATCATCAGCATATAAAAGAAATTTGGCGTTCTGGAAACAACTATTAATATCATTAATGAATATTATAAACAGCAGCGGACCCAATATGGATCTCTGGGGTACCCCAGATGTAACCAGTACTGGATCCGATGTAAATCCATTGATCACAACAGTCTGAACTCTATTTATAACATAGGATGAGAACCAGCGCAACAGATTTCCTCGGATCCCGTTAAAAGCCAGTTTTTTTAATAATAACAAATGGTCAACTTTGTCGAAAGCCTTGCAAAAATCTGTATAAATGGCGTCTGTTTGTTTACAAGCATCGAAACTCTCAAACAAAAAAATTGTATAAACTATAAGATTACTGACAGTAGACCTCTTCTTTACAAATCCGTGCTGTTCAGGAATTATGACATGGTTTATTATGGGATAAACCGCATTGTGTACTAATTTCTCAAGAGTTTTCGATGGAGTGGATAATAATGATATAGGACGGTAGTTAGTTACATCAATTTTAGAACCATTTTTATGCACAGGTGTAACATTGGCAATCTTCCAACACTGAGGCACTATACCTTCTCGGAGACTTTTATTGTATAGGATAAAAAGAGGCTTATTAATTGATTCAGCAGTAAGTTTGAAGAACCGGGGTGGCAACCGATCAGGTCCTGGACCTTTAGTAACATCCAATGACTTAAGTTCTTTAGTCACGGCCTCCAATGAGATATGATTATCCGAAAGTGCATCACAGTAGTCGTTAGCCTGAGGCAAATTCTCTGCTTCAAGATTATTTAATTCACTGTTTTCATACACTGAGCTAAAGAAATTTGAAAACAAGTTACAAACATTTTTAGGGTCATCTGGGTGAACGTCGCTGTATACCACAGTGCTGGGAATTCCAGATCTACTTTTACGACTATTAACGAATCACCAGAATGTGTTAATGTCATTACGCAAGCCGTCTTCAATGGATTTTATATAATTACGGTAACATTCCTTCGATAAAAGTTTGAATCGATGGCGACAGTCAGAAAACTCTTTATAATCCAATTTATTTCCAAACTTCTTCCACTTAATCCACGCTCTCTTTTTATTTTTAAAAATGTGTATGAGAGGTCGAGAAAACCATATAGGAAATTGATGAGATTTAAAAGGACGTTGAGGAACATATTTTCTAACTATATCATAAATTTTTTCATAAAATACACCAACTGCAGCCTCCACAGGTAGGCTCGGTAGTATGGAATCCCAGTCTATCTCATCAATTGCCGTATTTATGGACCTATAATCGCCCTGGGGGAAACAGTATCTATGTGACGGAGAATATGCCATAAGTTTATATGGTAGATTAAAATTTAAAACGGCAGTAAGTGGGGGATGGAAGTTGTCGACAGGGACCAAAGGGTCCGCCGGAGGCCCGCATACACAGTCGTCTGTATTTACTATAAGCAAGTCTAGAATCCGGTTTTTCTCATTTTTTATATTATTATATTGTAAACCACCAGTTACAGACAGAAAATTAACGAAATATTTCTCTAAAGGTGTACTATGACTAAAATGTGAAGGTAGTAAATAAGGTTTGCCGGTGTCTTCCCACTTCAAGCCAGGTAGATTGCAATCACCAAGAATGCAAAATGTATCGATTCTATTACTCATAATTTCATCCTGTAGCGCGTCAAAAAAGGTCTGATAAGTGGCTAGAGGCTGATTTGGTGGAATATACAAACCACACACTAAATGGTATTTGCCACTTATACAAGAAGGCATTTTTAAGATTACATAGTCAATTATAGTAGGCATATGAAGGCAGTTATTACTGTTATCAGTACCAAAACTATGTGATATTTGTAATGAGAAACGTATAGCCCGCAATTCCCGTCGTATCGCAATAAGTAGCCCTCCCCCGTCACACCTGCCAGTCGCCAGGCGAGCCCTATCGCACCGATGGACCACATAACGGGAATCAATAAATTCACTATCGTTAATTTCATGCCTTTCAATAAATAACCTTCATGCTGAATTCCATTCGAATAACTTCAAAAACGGCAAAGTTTCATACTAACTTTGCGCCTCCGTTTAACCCCCTAAGGGATGAATTTTGAAAAAATATTTTACTCATATTTCATGCCTTTCAGTAAAGAACCTTCATGCTGAATTCCATTCGAATAACTTCAAAAACGGCAAAGTTTCATACTAACTTTGCGCCCCCGTTTAACCCCCTAAGGGATGAATTTTGAAAAAAATATTTTACTCATGTTTCATGCCTTTCAGTAAAGAACCTTCATGCTGAATTCCATTCGAATAACTTCAAAAACGGCAAAGTTTCATACTAAATTTGCACCCCCGTTTTACCCCCTTAGGGGATGAATTTCCAAAAATCCTTTCTTAGTGCTCCCCTACGTTATAAAAGGAACCCCTGTGCAAAATTTCAAGTTTCTAACCCTTATAGTTTAGGCCCTGCGTTGATATGTCAGTCAGTCAGCTTCTCCTTTTATATATTTAAATTGTCAATAAACAAATTTAAAACTACCATTAAAGCCAAATTGTGTAGCAGGGCATATTATAAAGTATCTGACTATATTAATGATAAAAATGCCTGGGATTGAGTCGATCCAATTATAATGTAATTAATAAATTATGTAAATTTGTTTGGATACCAAAAGAGGGATGCCTGAGTTTTTTGGCAGTATTTTATCAGTGCTCACCTAGTCATGAACTGCACGGTAGGGAAAAAAATTGTGACGATTACAAACAAATGTAGCCTTTTTACGGAATAAAAAGATTTTGACTTTGACTTTGAGCAATATCTAGACAAATACATATTTTTATCAATGAACAATCATATAAAAATGACAGATTCCAAATTCAAATGTAATATTTTGTTTATTTTTAATTGTAACAGTATTTATGGCCAGACTAAGTACAATTAGTGTTTTATTTTTAATGGCATATGCGGTATGGTATTTATCTAAGGTTTATTGCCATCAATATTTAAGTATTCTTAAGTAGTTTTTTATTGTATAGTATACTAGCGGCCCGCCCCGGCTTCGCACGGGTGGACATTTATTTTTTAAACATTTTGGGATAAACGAAGAGTAAATGTATGTACGAGTATCTTTGGAGAGTTTTTTAAATAGTTTTTCTTAAGTAGCTTTTTTTTCTGACAAATTACTTTAAGTGGTACGTGGTATTTAATTTTTTATTAGTTTTTATCCATAACCCTAATTATAATCGGAAAGTTTATTTTTTATTTATTTATATTGTTTTTAGTTTTATTTTTACATTTCTTTTTTACATTTATTTTAATATATGTAACATATATTTCGAGACTTTATATTAATTTAATTTAATAGGTTTTACTTTTTTAGTTTCCAATATGTCTACCTTAAAGGCTGTATACTATATTGGCTGTGGTATTCGTAGATGGCAACAAAATATATTAATTTTTAGGAATCCTACTCGAAAAAGTGCAACATATAATTGGCTATGAGAAAAGCATTCTTCTCTTAGGTCGATGCCAAAGATCGAGAAAGTTTGTCCCTGGGATTCGTTTATTATAAGGGCAAACAATACCTTTACAGGAAACTGTAACCTTTTAAAAGACATGGGCAAATCTGTTGGTATCATCGGGATCCGCGGAATGTGAGCTAGCTGTCCGGCCGTGGGACCGGTGATGATTGTTGCTATAATCAGATTGTCTCGTAATTCCTTTATCAAAAGCCTTGTGCCATTACACATATTGGGAGGGCTTAAATTTCTCAACAGCATAATGGGACTACCTACTTTTAATTTCAGTTCGTGTGGTGGCAAGCCGGCGGGATAGAGAGAATTTAAAAATTCTTGTAGATAGTGCACTGTATCTTCGATGTTGCACACGTTATCAATAGATTTGTAACATTTAAAATCACCTGGTACTTTTTCAATGATCATTTTGTTTATCTCATTTACTGAGCTGTTTTTCGGTGAGACGATCGCCCTCGAATAAAGCCAATCGAAATTTCTTTCTGTAAGATGTTCGATGTCGGGATAGATTGTCTCTATAAGGATTTCTAGACTGTGAACAGTTTGAGCCAATTCATTATACAATAATACTTGGAGGCTATGTGCAATTGGAGATGGTAATTTTCCGCTTCCAAGTTTAAGTAATTTTTGTGAGAAATTGTCGTTGCCGTCATTACTTAAACGTGCTCTCATATTCGTGCGCAAATTGAGAGTTTCAATTGATTGCCACAAAGGTGGTAATTTGAGGCACGCTTTTCTGAAAAGAACTTTTTAACTGGAACAGAAAAAATGAGGTATGAAAAAGTCAAAACATTCAATGTCGGTAGTGCGCGAATGAGCCGCGCGGGTACCTATCTCATAGATGTGCGCCGCGCCGCCCGCTGCCACGCGCCGTGGCCGCCGGTGTCGCAAGCAAGGGATTGAAACACAGAACAAAATCCGTAATATCTTTGGAATGGAATGTCCGATTTCGTTAATTCAAAGAGTAACCTACAGGCATTGAAACAGTCTTGAATACGAAATGATTTATTTGGATAAGGATTAATACCAAGGTACGAATAATGTGGCTTAGTTTCTACCGGCGTTACTATAGCATATTTTAACATGAAAAAGTAGTGTGTAGTGTATTGTGACGTAACTGTAATAGTTAGACATATGGTATCCCGGACTTTTTTGTAGATATTGATGTCCTCTATAAAACTGTAGTACATTACTTTGCTCTATTGTCAATAGTTTCAGCAGCGTACGCGGTATAAGAATTTTTTGGTATCTTTTTCACACATTATCGAAGTTTTCATACGGATCCCTAACTATTTTCAAAATATTTTATAGCCTATGTTAATCATGTATATTGTAGCATTCTAATGGTGAAAGAATTTTTGAAATCGGCCCAGTAGTTTTTGAGTTTATTCATAACATACATACAAATCTTTCCTTTTTATAATAATAGTATAGATAGTATATATTTAAAGAGTCATATACGTCACAGTATAGGCAACAGAAAGTTACTGCACCCGCACGGCGCTTTGTACAGTCAGATTAAATTAATATTTTAGCTGCGTTTCATATTATATGTTACTTTATTTTAGTTTTAACGATATAATATGTTCGATATTCAAAATAAACTTTTCTCATGAGTTCGATTTCTTTCAATTTCAATTGTTTACATGGAAGAAAGTACCTTAAAATGATGTAGGTGGCTCAAGATCGAGGCAAACGGCTCGCTATCGGGAAGGCCTGCGTCCGGCAGTGGACCGGTGCGGGCCGAAATATGATGATGATTCACTTCTAAAGTAAAAGTTTAAACAAATATAAGAACAATAACAAACACTGGCGAGCCGCCGTCTGCCGGAAGTACCAATCGGATATGGTAGTCGTGGCAGGCGTCCCTCCCTCTTCTGTTATAGCCCAGTACCAATTATCCTTTGAGATCTCATTAAACTTCTATCTATAACTTCATGCCAAATCCCTTGCGGTGTAGGCAGAGAGAACCGAGCGCCATAAGACGCGGTCCTTACACACTTCACACGCTTCTTTACATTCTTAACTCTTTTCAAGCACGCCCGCTGGTTTCTAAGTCCCTGGACACCTTCTGATAAAACACGACCAATTTGGTCATGGTAAGCTAGTCTTAGTCTTCCTCGGCTCCTACATCCTTTCACTTTTAGCGTTGTATATCTGTTTCGTCATTCTTTCATAGTGCATTCTTTCTACATGTCCGAACCAACTGAGCGTGCCTTTTCTTGTCTTAACACCGACACTCTATTTCAGACCAACTCTCTTTCTTATGTTATCATTACGACCGCGGTCAGCAAGCGTTACGCCACTAATTCTGCGCAATGCTCTCATCTCGACCGCATATATTCTTTCATGCTCTCTCTGCCATACCCAGCTTTCACTTCCATAAATAAGCCTTGGGATTAGCACCGCGTTGTGTACAGTAGTGGAATTATTTAAGGGCAAACATGCTTACATCCTCGAAAACATTGGCTTTTACAGCCGTGAACACAAAATTGAAATTCTATTGTGTCGCTTTTCATGGCTGTGCGACACTAGCGCCGGCTGCTAGCAAGGCTGTGTGGCACGTACGGCGTGACATGGTATCACGAATTTGACGTTTCTTGTATGAAATTGGAATTCTACTAAAGAAACAGTCTCGCGTTCGCCTTACAGCCTCGATCTACAGCTTTGATTTCTAATGTCAAAAGCAAAAGCCTTAGATCAACCTTCAAAATAGTATTTGAAGGCTTTTATTTCATTTTGTAAAAATCTCTACAGCGGTAACCGCCTATCAGGCTCATGTGGCATCTATCCTAAGATATGGTATCATATTTTGGGGTAACTCGACAAATAGGGAAACAGTGTTCCGGGCACAAAAGCGTTGCATAAGAGCTATATGCCAACTCAAACAAACGGAAAGCTGTCAACCACATTTTAAAAATCTAAAAATTTTTACATTGCCCTGTTTGTTTATTTATGAAGTTGCTGTTTTTGTAAGGAAAAATATGAATAGGTTCAAAAATTTCAAATCTCTTAGACAGAATGATAAAATTTGTGCGCCACATAGTCGAACATCCCTAAAGAGCAAAAGTATACTATGTATGGCTCCAAAAATTTATAACAAATTGCCTGATCATATCCGTACGTCACAAAATCTTCAAATATTTAAAAAAAGGCTATCAAACATATTAATACAAAAAACATACTACTCGACTCAAGAATTTCTAAACGATAAGTTTTGATTCCTTTTATCATTATTTTGTGTTCCATCCAGCCAAAAGTACAAATTGTGTTTTATGCCTCATTGAGTGTCGGGACAAATATGTAAATTCATAAAAAAAAAAAAATAGTTTATATCAATGTAATAATTTGTCATTTTGGAAATGTGTTATATTCAATTCTAATTTATAATTGCACTATTTTAAATTGATTGTCATGACATCTAATTCTGATTTATTAACATCCTGATTGTTTATGTACAATTTAATGATTCTGTATTTGGTTGACATTGGATATATCTAATTTTAATATGAAATGTTGCATGCCTTTTGGTAGAATATGGCTAAGTTCTATAACAATTTTTTTCCAACACTATAATTATGTACCCGTATTCGCAATAAATATATTTGATTTGATTTGATTTGAAAAATTGAAGCGTTAATTTCGGAATACATCAAAAACAAGTAAGTAAATCAAATCAAATCAAATAATTTATTGGTATTAATGGTGTGACTAGAAGTTAACTATAGTCTACTTCGATGTCAAACGCAAACTCTTACCGAATGCCTTGCCTGCGTATGCTAGGGTCGTCAGTCTCCTGGCAACACCAAGCAAAGTACCTTGGAGTTATTCTCGACCCTCAGCTCACTCTTAACCCACACGTCAAAAAGGTGGCCAGTACCGCTAGATATAACTTAGGCCGACTCAGCGATATGTTGGGAAGGCACAGTAAAATGGCCTTGAGAATAAGCGAACTCTTTACAAAGTTTCCATAAGGCCGGTGATGACGTACGCATTGTAACGAAACATCGGTAACGGTAGACTGCGATGCGGATACCTATTATGGAATTTATAGTGATTGTCGAATGACCATATTATACTTCCGAAGGGTTGTTATGTCATTCATTTCAGACTTGTCTTGACAGGCAGTCTTGATTTGACATATTCCATTGTTGTGCTGTCGGGTAGGTGCGTACTAAAATCTTTTTAGCATGTTTGTTTGTAACATAGATAACAGAAACAATGGGAGATGTGACATACCACGCGAGTTTACACCGGGACGGTTGTCGCCGAGTTTCACCCTACCATAAAACACTCACACACTTAAATAAATAAAAGATGTCATTCTACGCACACAAGTACAACGACACACTTTTGTTAAGACGCTGTCATTGGATGTTTATTTAAACAACACCCAAGTAAGCACGCACTACTATATTTATAAAGCGGCCGTATCTCGAAACTGTACACACAGTGAACGAATAATATTACTCGCTTTACATTGCGTGTTGGTAAACGAGCGGTGGAGACTGCGTAATGGTAGAAAAGCAATGTATGATTAAGAATGAGAAATTTGATATTTATAATTTGTATCGTGGTAAGGCCCTGGTAGAAATGGCGTCAGAGAATTTTTGAAATTAATTCTGTATTTATGCTTATAAAACGTAATATTATTTGTACTTATAGGTGATAAGTGATTCCATTTGATTTAAAGTTAACCACTGCACTTCTATTTTTGCAAAAAGGCAACAGCACAACTTGGAATTTTGCTAAAACAAGGAGCAACGTATCTCAATCGAACTTGATTGCAACTAACTAACTGTTCTTGGCAATGTTCTCGTTTTGAGCATATTGCGGCGACACCAACCACGCCCCGTCGTCACATCTCCCGTTGTTTCTGTTATCTATGGTTTGTAAGCTTGTATTATATGGAGTATGGAGGTATGAAATAAAGAGCATGGACGGAAACTTTTACTTATAGTAAGAACAATGGACATATTCCATTGTTGTGCTGTCGGATAGGTGCGTACTAAAACCTTTTTAGCATGTTTGTTTGTAAGCTTGTATTATATGGAGTATGGAGGTATGAAATAAAGAGCATGGACGGAAACTTTTACTTATAGTAAGAACAATGGACATATTCCATTGTTGTGCTGTCGGATAGGTGCGTACTAAAACCTTTTTAGCATGTTTGTTTGTAAGCTTGTATTATATGGAGTATGGAGGTATGAAATAAAGAGCATGGACGGAAACTTTTACTTATAGTAAGAACATTGGAATGGTAAAATATTTGTTGAATGTAACTTTAAGGGCTTTGCATGGCAATATGGTAAAATAAATATTTTATTTTGTCCCGCCGTAAACAATGGGGCCTGTAATTTGGATACAATTTCTAAGATATTGGAGACAATAGAAGCGGTCTATTCATGGGGTACAATAAAAGAATGGTCTGAGACGAAGCTCGGGGAGGGTATGTCACACAGGTGTGGGTAAACCACCGCCGTGGGAACGAGGTCGACCATTGGGAAGAGGCTGGGGTTTTGACGAAGGAATGGGCATTCATTCGTTTGGTAGACGCGACGCGCTCGGCTCGACTGCACAATATTGAGACTCTGTCTTGAGTTTTACTTTAGTGTTAATTTTAATGTATTATAATTTATGTCGTCGTCTGGGGTAGACTGATGTCATCCAGCTAGCGTTTAGACGGTAATAGTGAGAAACTCCAAAATCGACACACTAATAGCTAACATATTGTAGTTTTGTATCCTTTAATTCGAAATTTAAATGTTCGTTGGTGCGGAAGAACGGTCCAAAATCGTTCCAATTAGAAAAAAAAACATATGGGAAAACGGATGGCCGGCCACTGTGCAGTGCAGAGTCTGCACTGCACTCCCATCAACAGAAAAAGTAACAGCACTCGTCGCTAGATGTCGTACAGGGTTCCATATATTTTAAAAAAATTTAAAAATTAAAAATAAAATATATAAATATTTTTTATATTTAAAAAATATCAGCTCTGCCTACACAGCTTGCTGTTATTTACTAGTTATAGATATTTAGCTTAATCTGGTATATGACGTACTATTATCGTATTTCAATTTAATCAGGCCTAAAGGTTATGGCAGAAAACGGATGCTTTGCCGTGTCGTGACCTTTTTGTATTACTGCAACGCACACATATATATGTATTATACATAGTAGATTAGATTATTTTCTACTCGTACTGTAAAATGCCTTATAAATTATCAAATTCAAATTATTTATTTTGCAAAAACATAAGTACAAAAATAGAGATGTTTTGTGTATCAAAAGAAAATCCGTTATGTTTTGTCTTTCATACAATTAGGCATGCAAAAGTTCAAGCATTCTATGAAATACAAAATTTAATTACGATTATTAAAGTATAATCGTAATTAAATTTCTCTCGAGTCGATTCACTCGAGTCAACTCAACATTTAACTCAAGTCGTCAGTTGTTATTATAGGAACTCATTAATTAATGCATTAAGGGAGTAGAAACATTTGTCAATTAGCCAATTGTGTAGCTTATTTTTAAATTGTGTAACTGTAATCACACAATTAAAAAATAAGCTACATAATTAAGTATATATATATATATATATATATACAGTATGTTATATGAAATTAAGTATATATAGTAGAGAACCGAGCGCCATAAGACGCGGTCCTTACACACTTCACTCGCTTCTTTCACATTCATAGCTCTTTTCATGAACGCTCGCCGGTTTCTAAGACTCCTGACCTGACGTCACCTTCTGATAAAACACGACCAATTTGGTCACGGTAGATTAGTCTCGGTCTTCCTCGGCTCCTACATCCTTCCACTTTCGCATTGTATATCTGTTTCGTCATTCTTTCATCTTGCATTCTTTCTACATTTCCCAACCAAAGGAGCATGCCCTTTCTTATCTTAACACCGACACTCTCTTTCGTACGTCATCATTTCGAACGCGGTCAGCAAGCGTTATGCCACAAATTTTTTGCAGTGCTCGCATATCGACCGCATTTATTCTATGCTCTCTGTATTGTATATATACAGTATCTGTAATGTAATACCTAGAATGTGTTATTGGAGAACCAAATAAACAGTTATCTATATATCTACTTGAAGACGCCATCTATACTTATTCTTAAACGAGAGGGAATAGTGCCTCCGTCACTAGATGGCGCTGTTTACAAAACACGTTTGTTTTATAAAACAGCGTTGTTCTTCACTGGCGAATGACACGTACACAAACATGATCTCCTTCCGAAAATGCGCACAGGCTTGCCCCGTGCCGTGGAGTTCGCCCCGCTTATACCAAACCTCTTTGTGCATTTTATTATTAAAGGCGTCTCAACCATCATTTACCCTCCATTACCTGTTTCATGATATGCGCCAAAGCAGCCCGTCTGGGGAAGTATCCTCACAAAGGAACACGACAACTCTCCAGTCGCGGGAATTGATATCTCGCTGCAAGTAATTATAATGTTATCAATATTGAAGTGGCGGGCTATTGTGCGTGTAGAGTACACACACACTCACAATAGGCCGCCACTTGCTTCTATGTCGCCGCTTTACGACTGTTACGTTTTATAAAATGTAAAATGATAGCGAAATGTAAATTCAGAGCAACGCCATCTATTGGGAGAAATATGGAATAAATTAATGACGATTACGTTTTTGTAATGTTTCTCGTTTTGCACGCGTTCGTAGTAACGTAACCAATTTACAATGAGGTTGGCTCCAAACGATATATAAAAAATATTTCGTAACATGTCTAATGAACCGCTCGGGTCGTCTCTGGGAGTGTTACGTTGATAGCGGAAGTAGAAACGCACAAAAAGTCAGTTCCTGTTATCATTGTCAAAGACTGATATAAATGAAGGGAATGTGCACTGAATAATGAACGAAATGCATCTCCAGTGGAAAAAAAGTAGCCACTTAACGGGCTGCTCCCCAGTTTGAATGCTGGTGTAGACACGTATGCAGCATGACATCCTGCATTGGCAGCAGGAGTGGCTTTGGGATGACAACGCCTGAGTGATTACTATTTCCTGTGTCACCCGCTTTACACCATTTGTGCTGCACGTGCATTTGGCTATCAGATTATTCTGTCTTTGTTATCTGACGGTAATGTAGGAACGGTAATGTTGAAGAGCACGCATCGCGATAACACCGCCGTTGTACTTCATTGTTTTTGTTTTTATTTTTCTTTTGGTGCAATCAAGTGTATTGTATGTAATGTAATTTATTAATTGTTCAGCTTTTCATCGCTAGAAGTCACAATTAAATTACCTTTTCATAGTCATTATTATTTGAAATGCAATGGCACAAATTTATTTATTTGTACGACTGTATTACAAATAATAACCTGATTTTATTAAAAAAATTGCCCGGCCATGGAGCAGCGAACTGAAATTTTCGCAACGATCGGTCTTGTAGGAAAACTCATTCTGTGATTTGTATTCTTTTTGTTGCAAACATTTTGTGTAAAATATAATTTTGAATGCGTCGCTGTCCACCTTCTTCACCGGCGATCACTTCCCAGCGTGTCGGCAGTGAGGCGGCCGGCAGGGCTGCGGCCTCGTGTCGTGGTGACGAGTCACGAAGGCCGCGACGTAGTTCCTGCTCGCCTCCGATCGCTCCCGGCGTGCACAGAGCGCGGCCCCACTCTGGAACGTGCAGGAGGAAAGTCAATGTTAATTATTATTGCAAAAAGTTAATAATAATTATCAAACCAAACACTCACATAATTGAAGACAGTTTCCAGTGAATAAGTAAAGACTAGAAGTACAGTGACAGTGTAGGTAGTGAACAAAGAACCCGTCTGTCTACATTCACATAGCATTTTTTTTAAATTCATCGTTTATTATCGAAATTTTCTCATTGAACACATAGAATATTGATAATTAACATGCATCGTTGTATGTACATTGAGTACCAACCACCAACAAAAGAAGAGGAGTATACTAAAAGAATAAATACTACTGATGGAAGAACATAAACCTTACATTATTATTATATATATTAGAACTGTGCTTGTTGTCCCGATTTTAGCGTTGATGCGAGCTTTGGGAAAATTGTTGTAGTTTATGTACCTTTTACGTTATTTTGACAGATAGATATCCTAAAACACACCAAAAATGTTCCAGCCAATGTTTGTAGCACCGCCCTTAAATGTCGAGTGTAAAAGATCTTAATCCGATTTACACAAGTGTTACCTCTGACTGCTGCTACAAAAATTAAGTATTGTAAGTAGGTATGTCACTATTGTTTTAAAATGTCCGACTCAGATTTATTTTTTGTACTTAATGAGTCAGCTCAGTGTTGTACCTCCGAAAGCGCCCTCTTGTGACGAAAAGGGAAAACTTTTTTTGTTATGACATGACCGTGTCTCACTCACAACTATAAAATAACAGTGATAAGTTTTTATTTCTTCTGTGTTGTCTTATACTATATTATCCTATACCTATACCTTAACCTTAAATACTTCATTCGCAATAAACATGTGTATAACTCAATACGTTACAATGTTAAAACGATATTTAAAATATATAAATATTATGTTTATAATACATAATTAAATCAAAATTCAATGTAATGATATGTAACTACAAAGAATAAAATAATTCAAGAACCGTAATGTTGACGTCGCCGGCTCGAGAGTCTTATTACGTACAGCTTACTGTCGATGAGTCCCGAGACACATGTACATAAATAGATATAAATCTATAGATGTCACACATTTTCATCATCATATATCATAGATAATCGTGACACAAAATATTCAAGACCTTTCTTAACTGGATCAATGGAAAAAGAGGGTGAGTGGACGCTTCAAGTAAAGTGTCTCCACCACGAGGTTCTAACATTTCACTAGGTGGCGCTACATGTACTCCCGTTTCACTTCGTTTCATAAGCTATTGATGGTACGATCTTTGCCCATCTGCGACTTCCACCGCCCCAATGTACGGAACATTGGGGCGGTGGAAGTCCGTGGTCGGCGTACACGTGGTCGCCACAGACAGGCGCGGCCTACAGCGGGACTGACAGTGTCCAGTTTTATAAGTATTGGTTTTGTAGTTGTTTGCAACTCATAACAAACTGCGTCGCACTTTTGTAAACAAAATATTCCGTTCAAAGTAAACATCTAGCGGTGAGTAGTGTCGCTGTCTTGACATCTCTATTGATATGCAACTCGAATTATATTTCATATGTGTACAAATGTTTTTGATCTCAATTCAAAAATATACCATATTTTCTGAGAGACATTATATTTTCTGTGTACTATCCGCCTCAGAGAGCCTCAGTCCAACACTGGTTGCAATCAAAGTTCGCAGCTAACCCAATCGTGATGTCCTCGATCGTTCATGTATAACGTAAGGCTGTTCACGATTTCTGTATGTAATAATCATACCACTCAAACTAAATTGTAAGATTGACACAATGCATTAAAAGGCCTTGTGTGTTGGTGGGCCTGCTGTCATTGTCTCTAACGTAGCGTTCTGAGATACCCTTTTGTTTGCTGTGCAAACTCTCCGTGGATACATTTCTTCCCTCCATCACAAGAGGGCGCTTTACTAAAAATGCAACGCGTGACTGTTTGCAACCATTTGAAATATATACATTGTAAACAGAGCAATATGTACATTGTGTTGTGGTCTAAGTTATTTTTGTAGCAGCAGCCAGAGGTATCAGTACTTCTGGAACTGCCGCCGCCGTCTTTGCAACAAAACGTTCGATATTTCGCAAGTAACTAATTTATTTGAAATGGCAGTCTGTTTATTTTCAGTTCTTTGTATTGCAAATTATTTAATAAAATGTTTTAAAACTAATTCAAGTTTTCATGTAATACTGATAATTTTTTATAAAATTTAGATTTGTTTGCTTATTTTCACGCCTGCATTCCAACTAATGACAACTGTGAAAAGATAATTAAATTCTGACATCTAGCGGTAAATAGCAGAATTATTGAAAATATAATAAAAAAAATAGATTTATTTTTTCTTTTATACCACTATGGTGGCAATCAAGCAACGGTCTGCCTGATGTTAAACAGTCACCGTAGCCTATGGACATTTGCAACACCAGGAGTGTCACTCAAGGGTTGCGAGGGAATTGCGGGGAGTTCCAAAGGCAGTCGCTTCATACCAAAGTCAGGGTCGTCGGTAAATCCTTGGCTTGGCTAAAGGCTTGGATATCGGACCCAGCCAATCATAATCTAGTTGATAAAGAACCAACCTGTTGACCTACTGGTCTCAGGTTCGAAGCCAGGTGTAGGCGGACACATTAAGATGCGCAGCGTTGGCAGTAGGTGTGGCTTTGGGATGGCAATGGCTCCGTGATTGGTATTTCATGGTTTACCCGCATTACAACGGTAGGCCTGTACGCTTATTTGGCTATCAGAGAATTCTTTCTTTTCGGTTTCCGAGCATGATGTGAAAGTTAATTTGTGTGGAATGTAATGTGAATGTAGAATGCACTTACTTGTTTATAGATAAGAAATAGATTTGTTGCAATAAATAATGTTTTATTCCAATCAAATATATTTCTGTTCGATAAACTGTCACTATTTACCTTTACACTGTCCTCCCGAACAATATACAGCGACATGTACATCAGGAACAGCGCCATCTGTTGACAGGAATACTAAAATAATGAGACAAAGACTTACCTGCTATTATAGTATTATAGCATACGAAAAGGGCAGCCAGCTTCCTCTACCTTTGTTGCCAAAATTGAGGTTTGTTGGCGTAACTGCACGTGGTGCACTCGGGCATTAACAACATGTATTACATACGGACGAGAGGTGAACTGCAGCATTCTGGTTCAGTCTGTCTAGGAGAGGGCAGCTGCAGCGCATGGAATGAAGTATGGTGCTCGGTGCTCGTGAAGCAGTCTGACTCATTTTGTGAAGGAGTAACGGTCAGTTCATTAACTACTATTATCTCTCGGTAGCTCAGTCGTGAATGACGTGACTTTAACACCAACGCTCGTGGGTTCGATTCCCACACAAGGCAAACATTTGTGTACATGAACATGTCTCTTTGTCTTGGTCCGGATGTTTTAAGAGAGGTAGGGCGCATCAAAGCAGCCCGTCTGGGGAAGTACCTCCACCTCACAGAATACCGCAGCCAAATAACAATTCCCTAGAGGGTTGTTGTACTTGCGTGTGAGTGAGGTCACCAGTGAGGTCCCAAGGAGTTCCTGTGTAAGCGGCAGAGGAGGTATCGCGCGAGTGATACTTAATAAATATATCGCAAGCGTTAATAGGCTACGGTTACTTGCTTTACATCAGATGGGCCGTATGCTAGTATGCCTCCCGACGTGGTATAAAAAAAACGAGTAAACGCCAACAATTTCATGGCGTTTACAACGTTTTGGTCGCGAGAAAATAATACCCTATGAACGATCTAGCGCTTCATGTTTTAATTGTTTAATTAGAGGTAACTAATGTTTTAGCGCTGCAGCGAACTTAAGTTTTCACTTCAAAAATCTACCGCCCACCAGAGGGAGCTCGCGAACCGCGCAGCCCTGCTGCTCCGACGGCAGACCTCTCCCAGGCGTTGCCGTCGTCAACACACTACATCTTTTATAATTTTGATCAACGTGTCTTTCAATAGTTTGTCCATCACCACGTCCAACTACCAATCCACGGAACCCTCTTATTAACTACAGTACCCTTATGCCCTTATACCAGAGGTAGTCTATGTAAAAAAGTCGTCTGCGCGGATACCTCTGTCTCTCCTATTTCTACCGCCAAGCAGCTATATATATATAGCTGTGTTCCGGTTTGAAGGGTGAGATATGGCAGAGAAATTACTGGGTACTGCGACGAAACAGTCTTAGGTCACAAGATTGATTGGCAGTGCGCTAGTGACATTCCCGTGGTGTTGCGAGCGTCAATAGGCTGCGGTGACCGCTTACCATCTAATGCGGGCCTCATGCTTGTTTGCCAATGTAGTTGTATTAAAAAAATGCCACTTGTCCTGTGCCATAACCCTTTGACCACACGATGTCACCAATAGAAAGATCTCGAGACACACCGCCCGCGAGTCGCGTCTGTTTGTTGGGTGGTGTGCGTACTCGGTCGGCGCGTGCTCGTTACGGAATAGATCCCTGTTATGTTCTTGCGGGTAATTGAGGTACTAGTAAACTCGTAAGTGAAAGTATCGTTTGCATGTTCCACCCCCGCTGCTTCCGCAGCAACACGTCACGTGCCTACTGGCGAATGTCCACACACGGAGAAACACAACAGCTCTCCAGTCGAGGGAGTTGATATCTCGCTGCAAGTAATTATAATGTTATCAATAATGAAGTGGCGGGCTATTGTGCGTGTAGAGTACACACACCCTCACAATAGGCCGCCACTTGCTTCTGTGTCGCCGCTTTACAACTGTTATATTTTATAAAATGTAAAATTATAGCGAAATGTAAATTCGGGGCAACGCCATCTATTGAGAGAAATACGGAATAAATTAAAAACTCTTTCAATGCGTTTTTGACGAGGTCAGTGACGTAGACTGTAACAGCCGTAACTTGTTCACTATTGAAGCAGCGCCGACACAAAATGATCTATTTTTTTTTTTTTTTTGGCGGGTAGCTTCAAAATAAGTGACATACAAATTTATTTGTCTCCGTTTATTTAATTAATATAAAATAGAATAAATAACTTACGGAATTATTTATTGTCATAAATGAGTTAATATTGCTACACGCACCCACTGGAATATAAATCTCAACACCACTGTCACCATGGACTCTGCATCACAGTTGAGCAAACACTTTGATGAGCTAACAGCACTGTTTAACACCAGGATGGATGATTTTGAGAGGGGCCTGCAGCAACAGAGTACATCCTCCAGCGGGTCCACTCAACCCACAATCAAGAGCCTCTCTGCCGATTACTTGCAGTTCAAAACATTTATCTGGAAGGCTATTTCTATGATGAAGGCGCAGATGGAGCTAATTATTGCAAGTTTGGATCGTCAAGAAAGTTACGCTCGTAGAAAGGTCCTTCTATTTCATGGCATTCCTGAGGAAAGGGATGAGGCGCTGCAGGAAAAGCTGCAGAAGGTATTATGTGACCGACTGAAGGTGACATTTGCTGACACTTTGCGGCCCCCTGTATAAGCATGTTACCGCTTAGGCGCAAGAAAGGATACGCCACGACCCGTTTTGGTGAGATTTGTTGATGTGGCCCACCGGTCAGTGGTTTGGAGCGCCAAGAAGATGTTAAAAGGCACAAAGGTTTCTATATCTGAATTCTTGACTAAAGCACGGCAAGAAGTCTTCGTAACAGCCAGGAAACACTTCGGTATGAAAAACTGTTGGTCTTCTGATGGGCATATAGTCATCCTTCTGCCAGATAATACACGTCGTAAAATTGCCTCCCTGACTGAGCTCCGTCAACTACAATGCGAACATCCCATCAGTGTGCTACAACAAGCAGATAAACCACGGCGTCCTGCGGCTCGCCGCGACCAATAGGCCAGCAGCGGGCGTAAGGTAAAATGTTGCAATGGTGTTGTCAATGCATCTTTCACAGTTTTGCCTGTGTAGTATTCACTCACAAGTTTTATTCATGTGTATACAGGTAGTTTATTAATTGTTATTTGTGGGTATATAATTTGAATTTATAATTAGTTTTACCTACCAACTTTTTCAAATTTTCAATGTCTCAAGTCTAACAAACAAATGACATTAGTTTGTTGACACTGACAAGCAGGAATCTGCCGAGCATGCGTTTTCGCTGCTGGCAACCACATGAGACAAAATGCTTTCCATACATGATTTTAATTAATCGTGCTAACTTAGTGTGTCAAATGATACTTTAATGTACAAAACTTTGCCAGTGATGCGTGTAGTTAATAAGTATATTAAGAAAGAAATATTCATATAGGTAATACCTAAGTATATATAATTTTGTATATAATTATTTATTTTATATAATAGTTATTTATAGTATTTATTTATGTCATTTAACTGGAATACAAATGATGTTATTTTCTCATCCAGTTCTGATGAATACGAGAGTGCCCTCAGTGACACATCAACAACTTCAGACGGCACATGCCTCGAATCTAAATTGCAAACTATATTCGGTGGTAATTTATCCTATCTTAATCTTGTGCACATTAATGCCCAGAGCATTCTAGCTCACTATCCAGATTTTCTTGCGTCTTTTAGCAGCGACGTAGTCGATGGTATATTAGTTTCTGAATCATGGCTAAAGCCTTCACTCCCTTCTACACTCTGTTCCCTTCCCGGTTTTCGGCTCTACCGTAATGATAGAACCGGGGCCGGAGCTGGTGGAGTGTGTATCTACCTTCGTGACTATATTCCATGTGACGTTGTGTCTCAATCGCCTAGTGAATACACATCTTCTATCGAATACCTGTTTCTAGAAATTACACTCCACCACACAAAAATCCTTTTGGGCGTGGTTTACAGCCCTAACGACAAGGTAGATTACTTCCGGTCTTTAGAGTCTACACTGGAAAATCTATGTCCACGATACAGTCATATGATTTTAATGGGTGACCTCAACACCTGTTTGCTTAAGAGTGATATCAGGGCTGATAAATTACGAAGTTTAGTTTCTGGAATGAATCTCCACTGTCTCCCACTGTCTGCAACCCATCACTTGCCCAATTGCAGACCTTCTCTCTTAGACCTTATGTTTGTTTCTGATAAAGACTCTGTAATTTCACACGGACAACTTTCTGCGCCTTTCTCCTATCACGACTTAATGTTTCTGTCTTATAAGGTGCGTCCTCTTAAACGTAAAAACAAAACTATCTTTCAACGTAACTTTAGAAATGCGGATATGAGTCGCTTGAGGTGTGACGCGTGTAATATTGACTGGTCCACACTTGTTGCAGCGTTGACAATTGATGAAAAGGTAGACATTTTTACATCCAATTTAATATCTCTTTATGACAGACATATACCACTACGACCGGTCAGAGTGAAGCATGTACCCGCTCCCTGGCTGACTCCGGAAATTAAAAAGACAATGCGTAAACGAGATAAAGCGAAAAGCAGATTAAAAGAGTCGCCCTCAGAAGAAAACCTTTTCGAATATAAGAAATTGCGCAACATTTGCAATAGGATGTGTAGGGATACTAAACGCAAATATATTCACTCTTCGATTGAAAACATGCCCCCTACACATATTTGGAAATTCCTTCGGTCACTGGGTGTAGGAAAACAGCCTGAGACTCTTGATAAAATTCCTGACTTAAACTCTCTTAACAAACACTTTTGTATTCCCCCTGCTTCTGTGGATGTTCCGACTAAAGTCTCTACTCTATTTTCTCTTTCTCAACAGGCTCCACCCAACTGTGACTCTTTCGTATTTCGCAACATCACAGAGGATGAAGTAAAAAAGAGCATTTTATCCATTTCGACCAAGGCTGTAGGTAGTGATGGTGTGAGTCGTGATATGCTGATCCCGATCCTCGACTGTGTTACGCCAGTGATCACACATATTCTTAACTTTTCACTCACAACTAATGTATTCTCTTCAGACTGGAAACTGGCTCATGTCATCCCCCTCCCTAAAATTCCGAACCCAAAATCTTTCTCCCAGTATCGACCCATTTCTATTCTTCCCCTGCTGTCTAAAGTTCTTGAAAGTGCCGTATATAATCAACTCCATGCCTACCTGTCCCGTAACAACCTTCTTTTTTCTTTTCAATCTGGCTTTCGCCCCAATCATAGCACAGTGAGCGCGCTACTGAATGTCACCGACGACATACGCCATGCTATGGACAATAAAAAATTGACCTTACTCATTTTATTAGATTTTAGTAACGCTTTCAACTCTGTCGATTTCGATATTCTTTTAGGGATACTTCGCTCGATTAATATCTCTCCCTCTGTGATTGCATGGTTCAACTCCTATCTTCGTGGCCGTAAGCAATGTATTAAAATCGACGAGTCACTGTCAGACTGGACCGATCTATTGGCGGGTGTGCCACAGGGCGGCGTGTTATCCCCACTACTCTTCTCAGTTTTTATTAATGAACTATCTAAAATTATAAATTCTCCTTACCACCTATATGCAGATGACTTGCAGATCTACAGACATTTCTCTCCTTCAAATATTATTGAAGCATTCAACGACATTAACAGGGACCTTACTGCTATCAAAGAATGGGCTAACAGATATGGACTACTGGTAAACCCAACGAAGTCTCAAGCTATAGTGATTGGTAGCAGACAGTTAAGAAGTAAGCTGAATTATGACGATTTTCCGACTGTTCGTTTTGATAATAACAAAATCTCTTTTACTACTAAAACCAAGAATCTCGGCCTAATTATTGACGAAACTTTGTCCTGGACCCCCCATATTAACGATGTCAGTAAATGCATGTATTATGCGTTTCACTCTCTCAGGCGACTCCAAAAATTTTTACCTTTCAAAACTAAAGTTACGTTAGCACAAAGTCTCTTACTCCCAATTCTCGACTACGCCGATATCTGTTATTTAGATGCGTCAGAGGAGCTGTTGAACAAGTTGGAGCGCCTGCAAAATTTGGCGATCCGGTTCGTGTTTGGTCTCAAAAAGTTTGATCATGTGTCCGAATTTCGTTCCCAATTGAAATGGCTCCCTATTCGCCTTCGCAGAAATGTGCACCTGTTAACTTTTCTTTATAAACTCTTCAATAACACCAGCTCTCCCCAATACCTCAGTTCCCGCTTCCCACTATTACCACCCCCCACGCGATCCCAACGTCCCTGTCATATCCAAACCTTGAATTATCCCATGTCACACACTAATTATTTCTTCAACTCTTTCACTGTTCGTGCCGCGCTGCTCTGGAACAAACTACCACCACAAATAAGGGACTGTCCATCAGCCACGACTTTTAAAAAAAGGTTAAAAGATTACTATATTTCTCAAACTCAGTAATTAAATATGTATATATGTATTGCATGTATTTATTTATTTTTATATAAGTATATATATGAAATATCCATCTATTGTATTTGTAGGCTATGAATGAAATTTGTAAATATTACGTATAATAAGTATAGTTTGTTTTTTATTCATAGTGCTATTTTTTACCAACCATTTGTTTTTTGTTTCTTTTTGTACCCAGCCAACAATGATTTCTATTACCGCCTATGGGGTTGGCTGGAAGAGATCTCTTTTAGAGATAAGCTCACCTTTGTACACCTTTAATGTAACTATTGTACGTGTAATAATAATATGCAATAAAGAATATATATAGACACTACTCGTCCAAGAATTCCAAGACACTACTTTGGCCTCATACTCTGTCAAGTTTAAATTCTAAATTATAAACAATAAAATACACATTTTACTCGGTGAGTTGTAAACAATACCACCTGACAATCCAGAGGGAGCATTTGGCCACATTTTATTTATGACCAGTTCTTTGGTTTCGGTTTTGAATACATATTCTATATAATATATTCGAACTTCAAGCGTAGAAATCCGCGGTTTTCCCAAGGGACTACTGCAAACTGTAGTTGAATCATTATTTTAGTGTTTCTGTCAACAGATGGCGCTGATCGTAATATACATGTCGCTGTATATTGTACTGGAGAGTAGAACAACGGGACGTAGTGACAACTGAACGACTGAATAAAATTGTTACAGAATTTTTGTTGTGGCTCCGACAACGCGGGACTCCGTTGTTCGTCCACGCCGCTTGTCACTCTCTGACAAATACCTACTGCAATGTCGACCTCCACTGTCCTCGTGTTTCACTTCACCTGACAACACACAATGAAGAGCACGTCGAGTCGTCTGTGATGGTCTGCTCGTCCGGACTCGCCGTCTGCAGGAAGACACGCCGCTCTCTTCGTGTGTGAACTGTGCCGCGGGGAGTGCTCGGACTCGCCGTCTGCAGGAAGACACGTCGCTCTCTTCGTGTGTGAACTGTGCCGCGGGGAGTGCTCGGACTCGCCGTCTGCTGGAAGACACGTCGCTCTCTTCGTGTGTGAACTGTGCCGCGGGGAGTGCTCGGACTCGCCGTCTGCAGGAAGACACGTCGCTCTCTTCGTGTGTGAACTGTGCCGCGGGGAGTGCTCGGACTCGCCGTCTGCTGGAAGACACGTCGCTCTCTTCGTGTGTGAACTGTGCCGCGGGGAGTGCTCGGACTCGCCGTCTGCAGGAAGACACGTCGCTCTCTTCGTGTGTGAACTGTGCCGCGGGGAGTGCTCGGACTCGCCGTCTGCAGGAAGACACGTCGCTCTCTTCGTGTGTGAACTGTGCCGCGGGGAGTGCTCGGACTCGCCGTCTGCAGGAAGACACGTCGCTCTCTTCGTGTGTGAACTGTGCCGCGGGGAGTGCTCGGACTCGCCGTCTGCAGGAAGACACGTCGCTCTCTTCGTGTGTGAACTGTGCCGCGGGGAGTGCTCGGACTCGCCGTCTGCAGGAAGACACGTCGCTCTCTTCGTGTGTGAACTGTGCCGCGGGGAGTGCTCGGACTCGCCGTCTGCAGGAAGACACGTCGCTCTCTTCGTGTGTGAACTGTGCCGCGGGGAGTGCTCGGACTCGCCGTCTGCTGGAAGACACGTCGCTCTCTTCGTGTGTGAACTGTGCCGCGGGGAGTGCTCGGACTCGCCGTCTGCTGGAAGACACGTCGCTCTCTTCGTGTGTGAACTGTGCCGCGGGGAGTGCTCGGACTCGCCGTCTGCTGGAAGACACGTCGCTCTCTTCGTGTGTGAACTGTGCCGCGGGGAGTGCTCGGACTCGCCGTCTGCTGGAAGACACGTCGCTCTCTTCGTGTGTGAACTGTGCCGCGGGGAGTGCTCGGACTCGCCGTCTGCTGGAAGACACGTCGCTCTCTTCGTGTGTGAACTGTGCCGCGGGGAGTGCTCGGACTCGCCGTCTGCTGGAAGACACGTCGCTCTCTTCGTGTGTGAACTGTGCCGCGGGGAGTGTTCGGAAGAGCTGCTTAATTTCATACAAACCTCTGAATTTCGCCATCCATTTATACATATTAAAATGAAATAAAACCGGTAGGGCGCATCAAAGCAGCCCGTCTAGAGAGTACCTCCATCTCATAGAAAACCGCAGCCAAAATAACAACTCCCTAGAGGGTTGCTGTGTTCCTGAATGAGGTCACCAGTAAGCTCCTAAGGAGTTGCTGTGTAAACAGCAGAGAAAATCGCAAACGTTAATAGGCTACGGTACCCGCTTTACATCAGGGGGGCCGTATGCTTGTATACCTCCCGACGTAGTATAAAAAAATATATATCACTCGGGCGATGCCTCCTCTGCTGCTTACACAGCAACTCCTTAGGAGCTTACTGGTGACCTCACTAACACACAGGAACACAACAACCCTCTAAGGAGTTGTTATTTGGCTGCGGTTTTCTGTGAGGTGGAGGTACTTCCCCAGATGAGCTGCTTTGATGCGCTCTACCTCTCTTAAAACACCCGGACCAAGACAAACAGACATGTTCATGCACACAAATGTTTGCCTTGTGTGAGAATCGAGCCCACGAGCGTTGGTGTCAAAGTCGCGTCATTCACGACTGAGCCGCCGAGCTCGTCAAAACAATTATTTGGCCGTGGTTTTCTGTGAGATGGAGGTACTTCCCTAGTCGAGCTGCTTTGATGCACCCTACCTCTCTTGGAAAAATCCTGGCCAAGACAAAGGACACGGTGGTGCACACAAATGTTTTTCCTGTGTGGGAATCGAATCCACGAGCGTTGGTGTAAAATTAGCACAGCCCTGCTAACCACACCACCACCGAGCTCGTCAAAACTCGAAACACATACACGGCCAATCGGCGATCGGATAACATTTCAAAACATGACTCAAATTAATCGCAACGCGTGACGTCATCAGTGAAAGTTATTGATTGATTGTCAAATAAGAAACAAAACAAATTACGAACAAGTTGGTTAAGTGATACAAACTTACAATCAGCTCTAAATGTTAATGTCGGTATCGCTTGCAGAACGAGTCAAGTTACAAAGACATATTGAAAGCGTCGTTAATTTATTCCGTATTTTTCTCAATAGATGGCGTTGCTCCAAATTTACATTTCACTATAATTTAACATTTAATAAAATATAACAGTTGTAAAGCGGCGACACAGAAGCAAGTGGCGGCCTATTGTGAGTGTGTGTGTACTCTACACGCACAATAGCCCGCCACTTCATTATTGATAACATTATAATTACTTGCAGCGAGATATCAACTCCCTCGACTGGAGAGCTGTTGTGTTCCTGCGTGTGAGTCACTGAGAACATTCAGAGACCAGTAATCTGGTAATCTCACTTACGCGCAGGAACATAACAGGGAATCCTCTAGGGAGTCGTTATTTGGCTGCAGTTTTCTGTGAGGTTATTTCCTTAGACGGACTGCTTTAACGCATACTGAAGCTTAATAACACCTAGACCAATACAATTAGACATATAGATAGATGCACACAAATGCTTGTCCTGTGCTGGAATTGAACCCACGACCACTGGTGTCAAAGCAGCGTCCTTATCGACTGCGCCATCGAGCTCGTCATAGTTTTGTTTTAGCCCCCCGCGGTGTCGGTGCAATGTGATCCGTGTTTGGCGTTTGGTTCACAAAATGTCCCCATTACCATTTTATATTTTTATAATTAATAGAATATAGCATTTCTGGTACAGCACCCTCTTGTGTAACAGGATATTATCACTCTAGCGACAGGCAATTTCATGTCAATGACAGAGGCGCTACTCACCGATAGATGGCAGTATTCTGAGATATATGTAAATAAAAATAACAATATGGACACAAAGTAACTATTCGCTGTTATTTTATATTTGTGGTAAAAAAAAATAATCTGAGTTGTATATTTTAGAACAATCACCTACGACTAATTCTGTAATTTTCATAGCAGCAGTCCGAGGTGACGCTTCTGTAACTGCTGACATTAAGGTCTTTTATACTCGGCATTATTTGAAACCGTTTATTTAAAACCATAGAGAATCGTTATTTGACCGTGATCATCCACGAGGTGGAGAGAAGTAAGACATACACCCATATTACATACGTAATTTATGTATACAGTCAGGCGTATTCCAAACAGCTCTTAAAACAACTGTGGTAAAACCAATGTTTAACCAGTTGAGAATGCGCAAGCTTGCATTGCCAGAGGAACACCTGGCTCGTTAATTATAGTCGTATAACATTTCAAAAATTATTTTTTTAAATTTGTCGGCCATTTTGACCATGTTCCGAGATAGGAACGGTGTTCCTGAACATTCTTATTCTACTTTTCTATGCTGAATCCCAATCTGAAGTCAAAATTCAAATATTCTAAAAAAAGCAACAGTCACACGCACAACAGACATACACACAGACAAACATATAGATTTCATATAGGAACGGTGTCCCTGAAAAGGAAGATAAAGAACTGACGGAAAACTACAGACCTACAGCTCTCATCTGAAACATTTCAAAAATATTTGAAAATTTAATTCTATAATTATTTTACACGAAATAATCTATTTTGTAAGAAACGGAAGGGATTTAGAAGAAATATAACCACTACCGAACAGCGCCATCTAGTGACGATGATGTATCCAATAGACGTATGTGCACTAAAGGTGTCCGACCGCGAACAACCACTGTTGACGTCGTACTTAGAAGGTTCCTGGTTCATTGACCACAACCCTACAGGGAATTGATATTTAACAAAGGAATTGTAACGTCGAGGATTTTCCAGTCATTTGTATACAAGCAGGCTGCACCACGGGCAGGATGCGACGTACAGTAGTTGGAAATAATATGTCAGCAACGTTTAACGAACTATATTTACTTAATGTACTTGAGGGTCGTGCGGCTTGCGGTCCGCCTGATTCCTTCCTGTATTGACCAGTGGGCAGTAGTACAGAGCAAAATAAAGTATTCTACTATTTTGAACGGTATGGCTGGCAACGTAGTGGTTAGTTGTACTGATCTGTAACTCCAGTCTTCGCGGCTCACTCCTCACTCTTGTTTACAACACTACAGAGTACAGGTGTATTTACTACATCCATCCATCCATCAGTCACTCGATGCCTCCATGAACGGTGTGCTCAGGACAGCAGCTGACCGCGCTCGCCGGTGTCGGCGTCTGAAGCCCACGCAGTCGACTTTTGTACAAAGTTTCCCTCTGGTTAAATTGCAGTATGTCTAGTTCCTTAAAAAAATGTTTTGTTATTACTATTTTTACAACTCATTCAAGCAAGTAGTAATTAATGTGAAACTTAGTGAAATCTGACATCTAGAGGTGAATAGCGGAACTATTGAAAGTAACATCATTCGATAAAAAAATTAAGTATTACTAAGTGGATTTTAATTGTACTAACCACTCCGGTATACCAACAAGCATGTAGTTCGCCTCATGTTAAACGACTAAATACCCGAAGTATATTATCACCCTGGCCTTTCCACCTCCAAATCGTTCCCGCTGCCGTCCGCGTAATGTGTCGATACAGAACAACAATACTCCAGTATATATAGAGAGAAGTGTGTCAACAGACGGACGGACGTCTTCTGTCACGAGTCGAGTCCTCTTCGAGGTCAGTGTACTCACTCCTCTGTACTCACTCGACGACTTGTACGTTCCACTGTAGTCATGTTACTGGACGATCACTACAAACGGTTACCATCTCTATAACTATGTAACAGTATTTGACAATAATAACGGTAACTGACTTTTTACCTACGCTACCAACATAGTACCCTTCCAGAGGCGAGTCCAAGTTGTTTGCACTCCGGGAGCGGTGCGGAATTCATGACACGACATATTTTTATATACCTTTGAGTGGCAAACAAGTATACGGTTAACCTCATTATGATTGGTTACGTAGCCTGTAAACACTTGCAATGCAAATGTATATTCGCACGTTGCCACCCCTTGCTGCTAACACAGCGATACATCACGAATTTACTGGTAAATGTCTTCATTGATACACACGCAGTAATATGTACAACAGCTCCCCAGTTGAGGAAATTGATATTTCGCAAGTAATTGTAACATTATCAATAAGGAGGTGGTGGCCAGCTTCGTGTGTGTGTGTGTGTGTGCTTGGTGACGGTCCACAGTCGTCAGTCAGTGAGTTTACAAGCGGCATGGAACGACAACGGACACACCTCGTTGTCGGAGCCACTTCAAAAATATGACTAATAAATGACGATCTATGCTAGATAAGCGAATACTTACGGTACCTTAAAATATAATTAAAGCACCTGTTATTGCTACTTATCTTGATGACGATGTCACCGCTCCACGATTGTTATGTTTTGTAAAATGTTGCAATTTGTAGCGAAATCTAAATTTGGAACAACGCCATCTATTGAAAGAAATGCGGAATGAATCTCTGCGGCTGCGATTTATTTCTTCCTCAAAGAACCATCCGGTGTAGTCTTATTTAAATGTTATGCGGAGGCAGTGGCCGAGAGATAGTACCTTAGTGTGATAATGTGTCCAATAAGGTAGTGAACAAACATGGGACAGGCAGGACGATACCGAGGCTGTCCCGCTCCGGAGACGGCGGACGGGAGTGCGGCGTAGGCGCTACGCGCACCTTTTGCCGCCTCCCTAATATGTGGGACTAGGGGTCAGGATGGGAACGTGGCCCCATAGTGGTCCCGCCGCCGGAGGGGCCGTCCCAATTTGCCGGGATGGGGCTGGCCAGTCGCAGTGGTGCCCTGTTGCTGACAGATCCGGGGCACCACACCAACACGGCCGATGGCAATTCTCGGGGTTGTTTAGTGAGTATACCGTCGGGCAGCCGACGGGGAGTCCCACACTACCACCGGAGGCCACCCAGGCTTCACCGGTGGTGTGCGTAACGCATTTTTCCCCGCGTCACAAAAAAAAAAGGTAGTGAACAAATATACGACCCGCCTGATAGTAAGAAAATTCCTACAGAAATTTTCATGAATAGAACATGTGGCTTCTTTTACACTGTGTGACGCGAGTGTAGCACTTTTTTAAATATCAGGGTGCACCATTTATAGGTGACATTGTATATATATATATATATATATATATATATATATATATATATATATATATATATAATATAATGTGAATAGTGTGAATGGAGCGTTGGGAAAACTTCTTGGCAGTAAAATCCTGAGTCAGAAGGCACAACTCGCTATACACAATGCAGTGTTGGTCCCAACGCTAACTTATGGAAGCGAGAGCTGGGTATGGCAGAAAGAGCATGAAAGTAGAATAAACTCTCTTGAAATGCGAGCGCTGCGCAAAATTTGTGGCGTAAGGCTTGTAGACCGTATTCGCAATGATGATGTTAGAAATAGAGTTGGTCTGAAAGAGAGCGTCGGTGTTAAAATAAGAAGAGGCATGCTCCGATGGTTCGGGCATGTAGAAAGAATGCAAGATGAAAGAATGACGAAGCAGATATACAATGCAAAAGTGGAAGGATGCAGGAGCCGGGGAAGGCCAAGACTTACCTATCATGACCAAATTGGTCATGTTCTATCAGAAGGTGATGTCAGGAGCCCTAGAAACCGGCGTGCGTGCATGAGAAGAGCAATGAATGTTAAAGAAGCGAGTGAGATATGTAAGGATCGAGTCACGTGGCGATCCTACCCTGCAAGGGATTTGGCGTGAAGTTATAGATAGATAGAGACTATATATATATATATATATATCTCCAAAAAACCAATTTTAAAGGAAGACATATTTTTATTACTAGCGCCATCTAGTTATAAATAAGTAAACCGTTATTCATCGGAGGTAGTATTGTCACACTATCAATATAAACTACTTGGATAAGTCATCGTCACTAGATGGCGCTGTTCGGTAATGGATATATTTCTTCTAAATCCCCTTTGTTTCTTGTAGAATAAAATAATTGTAGAATTAAATTTTCAAATATTTTTGAAAAGATTGAGATGAGCTATAGATCTGTAGTTTTCCGTCAGTTCTCTATCTTTCTTTTTAAAGATTGGTTTTATTTACTACAGTCGTTTTCAAATTCTCTATGGTTTTAAATAAAGGGCTTCAAGTAATGTCGAGTACAAAAGACCTTAATGTCAGCAGTTACAGAAGCGTCACCTCGGACTGCTGCTATGAAAATTACAGAATTAGTCGTAGGTGATTGTTTTAAAATATACGACTCACATTTATTTTTTTAATCTCATAAGTCAGCTGACAGCAAAGACACTTCGTTGAAACATGGCAACAAATGTAAAATAACAGCGAATAGTTACTTTGTGTCCATATTGTTATTTTTATTAACATATATCTCAGACTACAGCCATCTATCGGTGAGTAGCGCCTCTGTCATTGGCATGAAATTGTCCGTCGCTAGAGTGATAATATCTCTGTTACACAAGAGGGCGCTGTACCAGAAATTCTATATTCTATTAATTGTAAAAATATAAAATAGTAACGGGGGCGTGAAAACTAACGTGGTCGTGGGTTCAAATCCAGCACAGTAAAACATTTCTGTGCATCAACATGTCTAATTGTATTAGTCTAGGTGTTATTAAGCTATAGTATTCGTCAAAGCAATCCGTCTAGGGAAATATCCTCATAGAAAACTGCAGTCAAATAACAACTCCCTAGAGGGTTCCCTGTTATGTTCCTGCGCGTAAGTGAGATTACCAGTACACCTACACATCACGAGATTACTGGTGAATGTCCTCTCTCACGCAGGAACACAGCAGCTCTCCAGTCGCGGGAGTTGATATCTCGCTGCAAGTAATTATAATGTTATCAATAATGAAGTGGCGGGCTATTGTGCGCGTAGAGTACACACACACTCACAATAGGCCGCCACTTGCTACTATGTCGCCGCTTTACAACTGTTATATTTTATAAAATGTTAAATTATAGCGAAATGTAAATTCGGAGCAACGCCATCTATTGAGAGAAATACGGAATAAATTAACGACGCTTTCAAAATGTAATGTATGGTGTTAATTTCGAGCTGCTTGTAAGTTTGTATCCCTTAACCAACTTGTTTCTAACTTGTTTTGTTTGTTATTAGACAATCAATTAGTCATAATAGTTTTCACTGATGACGTCACGCGTTGTGATTAATTTGAGTCACGACCACCCATAGACATCAGCAACACCAAAGGGTCACCGATCTGTTGTCAGCCTTTTTAAGGAAACATAGGCTCTTTTCTTGAAGGCACCCATATCGTATTTGTCCGGGAACACCGCTCAGGGTAATTTATTCCACAATTTTACCGTACGTGGTAGAAATTGTCTCAAAAAGCGTACCGAAGCGGATTGCCTCTCATCGAGTTGTAGTTTATATTGATAGTGTGCCAATAATACCTCCAATGACTAACGGTTTACTTGTTTATAACTAGATGGCGCTAGTATTAAAAATGTGTCTCGCTACAAAATTGGTTTTCTGGACACATATATATTTTTTGATGAGATTATTTAAAACAGCAATAAGTAGAAACGTATGATGTATGTCGTTTCTACATAACTGTTGGAACACGCACAATTGATCACACGTGATGTAAGACTGACTATTTAGTTTTGTTATTTTTTTGTTCGGGTCATTGTTTACCGCAGTGGCCCACAGACTCTGTCACAGACGAGCGTGGTCTGCTGCCGCCTCGCGCTTGTCTAGGAACCAGAACGGTCAATCTGGTTCCTACGCCTCTTCGCGGACCGCGGAGTGAGTCTCTACAGATGTTAAACAATAAACTTAAAACGGTCGATTCGGCACTTTCACGCTATAACATAATAAATGTTGGAAAAGTGACATAATAGTTTGTGATTTTTGTAAAATAATTCGTCGCTTCAAGTTCGTGTGCCGCCATCATTTACAAATTTTCTCAAACAATTCCATTTGTTTCGTACGACGGCTTCCTACTGCCTCCTGGTCTGCCTCACAAGAGGGTGCTTTGCTACAAATGAAACTAACAAGAGATAGTCAAAACAGAAATATAAAGCATTTGAAGCAGCAGTCGGACTAGTGAATGCTCTCGTCTGAAGCCCCCCAGACACCTCTCATCTACCACATAATTAATATGTACGTCATAAACATAATTCGTCCTGTCCACAATGTACTTTACAATTATATTTCATGTTGTCACAGTTAGTTACGCGTTGCATTTTAAGAACAACGCCCTCTTGGGACGAAGGCAAGCTAGAAAATGAATAAAGCTTTCAACTGAGAGTTTGCCAAAAAAAACAATCGAGTATCTTAGTATTTAGCAAAGCGTTCGAAACGTGAGATTCAACTAAATAAATAAAACACGCGATACTTCTGTTAAAAATTATTTCATTCAATGTGTAACAATCGCGAAAACCTAAGACGAGTATCTTAGTAACTCTCCGGTTGGGAGACACAACATCCAGCCTGTCTAGTGCACAAGGTTAGTTCAAGATTTAATTTCAGTGTTACGGTTGTTACCACGGAACAGAAACACTTGTTTCATTGTTACATATAAGAGTGGTGAATAGCGAGTTGTCTTACGTAACACATGTACGGTCGCTTCGAGGACGCCGCGACTGAGGACCGCGGACTTCGCTCACAGTCAGTGTTGGACTGAGGCGTCCTGAGACGAATGGTACACACAGAGTAAAAAGGTGTATTTCTCAAATATTATTGTATTTTTTAAATGGCAAAAAAGAAAAAAAATACGTTTAAATCTTATAATCATATTATTGAAAATAGTGAATAGCTACAACGATTAATTGAAAACACACTGGCACATTAATTTCCACACCGGCGAGTTGGGGATTTACCATGAGGAATGAATATTCTAAGGACAAAACTAAATTGTCACTCTGTTTGGACCTATTTAATTGTACAACATACAAAGAAGCGCCGAAAGTTAATGACAAACTCAGAAATATTAATACAAAAATGTATATAGAGCCACAACAAATTATTTTGGGGAAAGAATGCTGAGGTGCTTGGGGCCGAGGTTATTTAATCAAATCTTCTGTTCAGAGTGATTGTAAAAAGAATATTTTTTTAAATAATTTCAAGTTGTCGTCGTTTGTCGTTCGCTTCTTGACACTGATCACTGTAAAACAATGTGAAAGCACTTCGTGCTAGGAATGTTGCCTATATGACACAATACAAAATTACTATTTAGTTATAATACATAATAACGAATCAGTGTGAGTATTTAAAGTTAGCAATTAAAAATAGTAAATACCGTATATACTCCGCCAAACTGTTATAACAGTTTATATGGCATAAACTGTTATAACAGTTTGACGAACATAATAATTTGAACTAAATAAATATAAATAAAAATAGTACATAATAAGAATTTTATAATTTTACCGTGAACGTCCACGGCAATACGTCAACACAGTAAAATGTATGGAAGTACATGAAAACGTTTTTCAATTCCGTCCACAGTGACGTTACGTCGTGCACGTCCATCTGTCCGTCTGTCCGTCACCAAGCTGTATCTCATGACATTTTTCGTGGTGATAAATATTTGTTTATAATTAATCTGAATCACATTTTGAAATGTTGCCCGATCCTCTAATAGGTTAGGAGTCCTTAAATTGAAATAGCGCCCTCTTGTGATGAAAAGCCGTCTTTCCGTTCGGGTGTGTCTCTGGCCGCTGCTGCGGACATGTCATACCCCATATTGAATATGATAAATTGAATCACATTTTACTTAAACTATGTAGTTGTCAACTGTGGTCTCTTACTACGCCACCCGGTGACAAATAACGCGATTTCCAAGAGATTTCCTATGCTCAGGACGTTTCATCATGAAACTGATAATGGAGGGTAGATGGACATGGAGATCAGCCACTCTGTAACAGTGGGCGCCAATCATAACTGGATTAAAATTAATAGAAAGTTGTAATTCTGGAACAGCGCGCTCTTGTGTTAAAAGGAACTACAATTTTCAACAACATGCAGTCACATTATCAAATGCAGTTCCATGCCAATGATTACCGGCGATTGAATTGATTGAAATAAAAGCATCGCCACAAAGTAACTTATCGCCAGTAATTTTTATTTGTGTCATCAAGTTTCAACGAAAGGTGTTTCTTTTCATCACAAGAGGGCGCTTTTCGTAATGTACATCTCTTATATTAAGAACATTTCGCTGGCTCACTAAACATATAAAATAAGTAAGACATTTTAAAACACAATATAATTCGTTTTCCTAATTTTTGCAACAGCAGTCAGAGGTGACACTTCTGGAACTGCTGACATTGAGGTCTTTTACACTCGACGTTATTTAGTGAATAACTTCATCTGGTTTTTGAGTAAGAAATACAGTCGTGTCAATGGTGTGTGTCTCACTCCCTTCAAATATGTATATCGTCGGTAAAACCAGAAGTGTCCGCGAAACGTGACGCGAGATCAGTCTCAGAGACAAGGGGAATAGAGTTTTAGTTTAGAAATACATAAAATCATAAAAACACTACATGTATATTGCTAATGAGCTCGCTAACACAAGACAAACGAGCACAGAGTGGATGGACCTGCTGTAAACCATTGAGGAGGACCGCCCGCCTCTTCTTATTTTAACACCGACGTTCTCTTTCAGACCAACTCTGTTTCTAACATCATCATTGCGAATACTGTCTACAAGCGTTGCGCCACAAATTTTGCGCAACGCTCGCATCTCGACCGCGTTTACTTTCATGCTCTCTCTGCCATACATTTTGCCAGCATTTGCTTCCATAAGTGAGCGTTGGGACCAGCACTGCATTGTGTACTTATAGCGAGCTGTGCCTTCTGGCTCTAGTTTTTACTGCCAAGAAGTTTTCCCAACGCTCCATTCACACTATTCCCAGCACTCACTCGTCTTTCCACATCAGCGGTGCACCTTCCATCCCTGCTGAAAAACCATCTGAGATACATAATCTCATCCACTTGTTCCAACACTTCACCATCAACCTTACATTGGAACTGGTTTTTTCTCTTTCAAATACAAGAAATATTTCAATAGTAAGCCTCTCTGCATACAATCATCATTCTGATCTCATAATAATTCAGTTCTCAGACGACCCTCGACGAGACCACGCGCACTCGTGTCAATGTAACATCAATATCATTAATTATAACTTAAATAAATAAATAGTTATTAATAATTTATCAAAGATTATCATTTGTCGACGTCACATCGAACAGTAACTAACTGAGTCCTTGAAGGCGTCTCCGAGTTGTTCACGCGCCGGGAGCGGTCCGGAGCCCGCGAGACGTGCCTCGCAGCCCCCGGGACTCGACGACGCCGCCACTCGGCTCGGGCCGCGCTCGGACAGTAGACAAGCGGCGTGGGACGACGACGGACACGACGCGTCGCCGGAGCCACTTCAAAAATTAATACGATTGTAGAGCGATGTCACGAATGAATACACTAACAACAACTCACGGCACACTTAATCTAATTAAGGCACCAGCTATTGCTTCGTAACATTATGACTATGTGACCGCTTTACAATTGTTATATTTGTTAAAATAATGCAATTGTAGCGAAACTTAATATTGGAGCAGCGCCATCTATGGAGAGAAATAAAGAATAAATAATGTTTCATCTGTCTCTTTGTCTCCATTTTATTCTCAACGATCATAGATGGCAGCACTGTGACACACCGATTTAATTAATTTATATAGAGGAGAGTCCCGTGGTGCTTGCCCTCCACAGAATCGTCTGGTGTTCACTTCAGCGTGTTGAATTACCAGAAAAACCCTTTGAAAGAAATGAATCAATGTTTCAGAAATAAACAAAAGGCACTCTTATGAAGGACAATTCTTAAGTCAGTAAAATATCAAGACATATTAGTTTTCATCCTCAATACTCAGATGGAAACAAGCGCACGACCTCCAATATAAGCAGTCTCTGTAACTATTAACGACTGCAATAAACAAAGGATCACTTGTATCTCACTCCTGCTCCGACACAACTCCTCCTTAAATGATCTGGTGACCGAACTCACTCGCAGGAGTACAGACACTAGATTTAAATTAGATCACTTGATAATGTAATTTTGTGCATGTACATATTTTTTAAGATGTAAATATTTCTCAGTGGAACGGAGCCAAAATGTTGCCCTGCACCTCTCGATCGTCTGTACAAATAAACCTTTGTTTTGGCAACAAAGTAAGAGTAAATTTCTTGTCTCATTATTTTAGTATTTCTGTCAACAGATGGCGCTGCTTCTAATGAACATGTCACTGTATTATGTACTGGAGACCAGTACAAAGCGACCTAGTGACAATTGGACATCTTAAATTAAATTCTTTTCATTTCTAATTTTTATTGTTGTTCCGCCATCGCGGGACACCGTTGTTCGTCCACGCCGCTTGTAACTCTCTGACGGTATTACAAATACCTACTGCAATGTCGACCTCCACTGAGATCATCTTCCACTGTTCTCGTGTGCGGTCACTTCATCTGACAACATACGGTGAAGAGCACATCGAGTCGTCTGTGATCCGGTGATCTCCGATCCTCCTCCAAGGAGTTGTAATTTGGCTGCGGTTTCCTGTGAGGATAGCGGACACTTCCCCAGGCGGGCTGCTTTAATGTTTCTTAATGCAACTTAAAACCACCTGAACCAAGACAAACAGATATGTTCATGCACACAAATGTTTGTCCTGTGTGGGAATCGAACCCACGAGCTCTGGTGCCGAAGTAGTTCGGCTCTGCCATAGTTCTCGACTGCACTACTACCCTGGGTGGTTTTTTTTTGGCCAATAACAATGTGCGCAAATCAAACAGTAGCTAGGCATTCTGTTAGATTTGCGCGAATCGGCTTACTCTATAAATATGCCGCTAATGGTGCGGCGGCTTCGTAATCTTTATTGTCTTAATATCTACGTTACATGATATATTTTGATATACATATTCTAAGATTTTAACCATATTACAAATTCGTAAGATAAACAGATAAGATAAAATATTAATAAGAAAATATACAAATTAATGTCACAATGCTTAATAGAATCTTGTTAGTATTATCATTGGTTTATATCATTTCAAGAAACATTATGTCAAAAATTAATTGTCAAAAAATAACACTCTATTACTGATTGAATCAGCGAGTTAAGGCTACTGTGGAGGCATTTCCTTCTGTGAGGAAGTAATGCGTAAAGCCCGCGCGGCACTACTTCCTCACAGAAGGCAAGGAGTAAAGCTCTGCAACAATGATCCCTGAACATCAATTTTATGTTGTAATCGGAGACCTCGCAGCCCACACCCCTCTCAAACTCAAACCGGAGCCTCCCGAATCTGGGGCAGTCTATCAAAATGTGTTTTACTGTCTCAGGTGTCTCGTTGTCACAGATGCAGTTCGGGCTGGAAGCTAATCCGAACCTATGCAAGTAAGCTCTGACGTCACCGTGCCCCGAAAAGATTTGGGCCTGTAGATATGTAAGGCGCACTTCGCACATTGTCAGTGAACATTTTTGTGGTCGCTCCGGTATTGGTCTCCTCATACCGTTTTTGCCAAGCTTGTATTGTTCGGTCCGGTCGGAGCTCTCGGCGCGCGGCGCTCTGGTTCAGTCCACTGCGGTGTCGCCGCGGTGTGGTGTTCTGTCCAAATTCTGATTCAAAGTAACGGCTGAGGTTCATATCTCTCGATCTCGATGTCGGCAGTGCTTCTCTCCACCTCACCGATGACCGCAGTCGAATAACGTTTCTTTACGGGTTGACATAAGTGGTTTTAAATAACGCCGAGGGCAAAGTACCTTATGTCAACAGTTACAGAAGTACCTCCTCTGACTGCTGCTGCAAGAATTAGAAGTTAGTCGTTGGCGAAATGTTTTAAGAAATCGAACTCAGATTTACTTCATAAGTCAGCCGCGAGTTGTTCCTGAGAATAAGCGCCATCTTATGATGAAAAAAAAAATACTTTTCGTTGAAACATGGCCACAAATATGAAATTATGCGTCGTCCCGTATCCCTGGGGCGATCGCTTCCGATGGAGCCCGGCGGTGTTTTAGTCAGTAGAAATGTGACATAATCAGTTCGGTCTCTCAAAATGTTATCTTATGGAAGATCTCACCACCTCCCTCCCACTGTCCGGAGGGCGCCCCTCGCGGAGGAATGACTAACGCACACCCGCGAAAAAAAAATACAATACAGCGTTTCATTTCCCCAGCCAACACCCTACAAGCGGGGTGCGAAGAATTAACCCGCCAGTACCTACCTGTATTATTTGATATCCTCGTGTACGGGTCGTATCGTATCGTAAACATTTGAAATAGTAGAATACTTGTTTCCCTCTAGACTACTGGCCAATGTTCAATATTTATTGTAATATCTATAAATGATGAAAAAATGACCCATATTGGCAAGTTTCTTTTGGCATTTCTTCGCCAATGGTCATTTTCGAAATGCTGGTAGATTAAAAAAAAGAAATTAAAAGTAAAAAAAAAAACTGGACAAATATTAAGATGCAATATTAAAGAATGTAAGACGTGTCTAAGTGCCCGTAAATTGGCAAATAAATGATTTTTTTATCTTTATCTTTAATAAACGAAGGAATTCAAAACTATGTTTTGACAACTGTACAGAAAACGTGTCACATGAAACAATTTTAATTCATTTTTTTTTTTTATTGTAGCGACCGGCAACCGAAACTGGTGACACCGACAAAACATATAGAACCCGACAAATACATATAGAACCCGACAAAAAACATATAGAACCCGACAAAAACCCGACAAAAACATATAGAACCCGACAAAAACATAGAACCCGACAAAAACATATAGAACCCAACAAAAACATATAGAACCCGACACAAACATATAGACAGCGACGTATCAAAGGTAGACACGTTATACACGAACATTTTTGTATTTTAAAATGGCGCAAGTACTACTATATCTACGTACAGTTATTTATTATCACACTCTGCTCTAAAAAGAGACAACTGATAGGGAATACCTGCCGTTAGAAAGAGATGAATATACATCTTTAGTTACGTATTGATTGCTGCTGAGCGCTCATTGGCGCGAGCACTGATTTACCGATATGGAGGAGACTGGGGAAAAAGCTCTAAATTTAATTAGTGTTTAAAATAATAAAACCAATTATGTACAAAACATCTATTTTTGTAATATGAATTGTGAACAATGAAATTATAAAATAATATCGAGTCAGTTTGTGAGTGAATAAAAAAAATACGTATTTGATAAAATATTATTCAAATAAACTTAACTTATTCCTTTTTTGTCTTTTTTAATCAGTTTTCTAATCTAGACTATTTTAACGCGCGAAATATATTTTAACTTCACTATAATAGCGCGTATTAGGTGAAGCCAGTGATTATAAGTCGGATATTGCTCTAGGAAATGACAATTTAAAGAGTAAAATACATCATTGCGATATAGGAAACACTTTAAATGACGACTCGAAATTTGACGAGCTCGGTGGCTCAGTCGTGAATGACGCGACTTTGATACCAACGCTCGTGGCTTCGATTCCCACACAAGGCAAACACTTGTGTGCATGAACATGTCAGTTTGTCTTGGTCTGGATGTTTTAAGAAAGGTAGGGTGCATCAAAGCAGCCCATCTGGGGAAGTACCTCCACCCCACAGAAAACCGCAGCCAAATAACAACTCCCTAGAGGGTTGTTGTGTTCCTACGTGTGAGTTTGGTCACCAGTAAGCTCCCAAGGAGTTGTTGTGTAAGCAGCAGAGGAGGCATCGCGCGAGTGATAATTAATATATCGCAAGCGTTAATAGGCTACGGTACCCGCTTCACATCAGGTGGGCCGTATGCTTATATCCCTCCCGACGTAGAATAAAAAATATTTAACCATTTTTTTTTCATCAAACAAAAAAAATCATTTATTTCTTTCCATTTTAGATTAATTAGATGAATTAATCTAAAATGGAAAGAAATAAATGATAAGTAATATTCTATTCGCTTCATTCTTTTCTAGAACGTCTAGTATTATTAGTATCTAATAATTGAAAATAAGGTAGGTAGGCGTATTACTTAATATAAAACAAAGTTAGGAATAAATTTAATTCACAATTCTGTGTTCATAACGTGATAGTTAAATTTTCCTCAACTTCCCCTAGCAACGGCTGCCACTAGACCCGCTTTAATATTGCTAAAAACTAAATACATTTACTATGTTTTTAATAAAAAAAAACTGTACTTACAAATGAAATGACACGTTTTCCTTGTCTTTAACAGTTGCCGTGTAATTTGTGGACCATCTAAAAACACAGGAAGACATTTTTGCCAGAAATAACTTATTTACGCTTTGTGGCGAAGTACGTATAGACGGGACGCGAGAGCGTGCCCAACTGAATGCGAGGTGGGCAATTACCTTACTTTCGTATTGCCATTCTAGAGCGTGTACAACGTATCTATGACTATAAAAACATCTTAGCATATAGACTGTGAACTTTTAAATTTATCGTCATTTTTATTTTGTAAGCGACTCACGGGACCTGACGGAGGCATAACTTTAGTGCGCAGTGGCGTACCAACAGGCACGTCTACTACGAAACTCGCATTCACTACGAATCTCATTCACTACGAAAGATGGCTGAACTAGCGAAGAACACAGGTGTGACGGATACCGCGCTGAAGAAACTTTGGATGAATAGATTACCACCATATTCTACTTATTGCCAGCACTGCGCCGCCTGCACGAAGCGGGCGCATACTTACACAGCTTAGTGCCGCTACGAGCAAGCGGGCATGTCTCATCGCGACAGCACGCAGCCATCAGCAAGCGGACGAGTGTTAAGTGGATATACTATGGAGTATCACCATGTCGCTGCTGATAACACAGCAACTCCTCAGGAACAAAGTAATCGCTTTGAATGAACTAGAAAAATCAAACTCCACGCGGTCGTAGCCGCGGTATCTGGTACTGCTACTGGCCGCTAGAGGTCGCTAGGTGTTCCATAATGTACGATCACAATGACACGTAATCTTCACGGCCGAGGGCCGACGGTATGTGTTCACAAGCTCCACACTTGTCACATATTTTTAATATATGTATGGATATGGGTATGTTCCCTGACTTGATGAAATTCAGTAAACTTATTCCTTTATTCAAGTCAGGAGAAAAGAGCGAGCTGGGGAATTACAGACCCATATCTATACTACCAGTTTTGAGTAAAATATTCGAAAGGATAATGCTTGATCAATACGGTTTTACAGCTGGTAAATCTACTACGGATGCAGGAGTGGCATTAGTTAGGCATATCCTTAACGCATGGGAGAGATCACAGGATGCTATTGGGGTTTTCTGTGATCTCTCTAAAGCTTTTGATTGCGTAGATCATCAGATATTGTTACTCAAACTGAACTATTATGGAGTTAGAGGTAAAGCCCAGAACTTGATTGCATCTTATTTAAACAACAGAGTGCAGACAGTTGACATAAATGGGGTTACATCTGAAGGCCATAATGTTAATATCGGGGTGCCCCACGGTTCTATTTTGGGTCCATTTTTATTTTTAGTATATGCAAATGATCTGCCCTACATGGTGCAGAAAATGGCGGATATAGTACTATTTGCTGATGATACCTCTTTAATTTTTAATGTGGCCCGCTTATGTGAAAATATTGACAAGGTAAATGGTGTTGTGTCTGCTATTTTATACTGGTTCACATGTAATAATCTGTTGCTAAACTCAGCTAAAACCAAATGCATCAAATTTCGTCTTCCAAATGTGAGTTCTGCCAATACAGAAGATCTTATTGGGAATAATAAATTATAATTTGTTAATAACACTGTGTTTCTTGGAATTACAGTAGACTCCAAATTACAATGTAATTACAATACCCCACATAAATAAACTAGCCGGTAAGCTCAGCTCTGCTGCATATGCAGTTAGGAGAATCAGGCAATTGACGGATGTGGCTACTGCGCGCTTAGTCTACTTCAGCTACTTTCACAGCATTATGTCGTATGGTATACTATTGTGGGGAACGGCGGCTGACAATGAGACAATTTTTATCTTACAAAAAAGAGCCATTCGCTCTATTTATAACATGGGCTCCAGAGAATCCCTCAGGAAACTGTTCAAAGAAATAAATATCCCCACTGTTACTTCTCAATATATTTATGAAAACATAATGTACGCCCGTAAAAATTTAAAGTAGTCTTCAAACTTCAGTGAAAATCTTAGAAGTAGAAATAAGTTGTGTATGCCGGTACATCGGCTTGCTAGGACTGGTAGATCTTTTCTTGTAAATTGTATTCGATTTTATAATAAGTTGCCTGAAACAGTTCTGTCCTTTCCTGACAATGTATTCACAAAGCACATTAAAAATACTCTCTGTAGAAGGACTTATTATAGAATTGATGAATATATAACTGACAAAGATGTCTGGAAATAATTCAGCACAGACTACCTGTTCTTAATAATCTTTAATTTTACCATTCGATATCATTATTGTACCAATATGCTTACGTATTTTTTGTTTTTGTAATATCTAATTGACAATTTTAAAAGAGACCTATATTGGCAAGTTTCTTTCGGCATTTCTTCTTAGCCAATGGTCATTTCTGAAATGCCAGTAGATAAAAAAAGGAAAAAAATAATTAAATAAGATACAATAAGATTATACTCGTATTTCAATAACTGTAAGACGTGTCTAAGTGCCCGCGAGGGCCCAATGACAAATAAAGAATTTTTATCTTTATCTTTAATCTCACTGGAAAACCACAGTCTTCCTGGACGTCAATATTTGGTGCGATCTTCTGTAAGGTGGATAATTGTAGTACATTGCACTGCTCCTCTTCTGGTTGTACTGAACGAGATATAGTAACCCCGAGGAGATCCTGACAGTCAGGTACCTTGTCTCGTTGACGAGTGAAAGTGCTCCAGTTGTATTCTCACTTTACACTTCTCTAAGAGACTTTGAGGAACTCGACAAATGTACGACATTGAAGAGACAGAGACATAGACATCCATATGATTTAAACTGATAGAATACTTATATTATTAAAAACATAATTCCGGTAGAAAGAAATACTTAGAAGTAAATTCGGTGCCGCGACATCTGTCGGCGAGTTGATATTGTTCGATGGCCTCGTTGGTGAGCTGCTTGTTGTGATTTTGTTATTATTTGCTTTTTTATTGGGGCCCTTGCTTATAAATATACAACTGTAAGGTAAACTAAATCCTAAGCCTCCTGTACTCACGAGCGGCAGTGTGGTCCTGATAGCATGTTGATGTGAATGCTGTTTATGAAGCGTGCTTTTTACCAGAGGGAGACTTTGTACAAAAGTAGTCTGTGTGGGTACCTCTGTCTCACCTATTTCTACCGCCAAGCAGATATATTTACATAGTTTTGTTCCGATTTGAAGGGTGAGATATGGGAGAGAAATTACTGGGTACTGTGACGAAACATCCTTAGGTCACAAGATTGGCAGCGTGCGAGTAACATTTCGTTGAGTTGCGAGCGGTAAGGCTGCGGTGACCGCTTACCATCTATTGCGGGCCGCATGCTTGTTTGCCAATCTAGTTGTATAAAAGAAATAAAAGTGTTACACTGGTAAACATCCACTTAAGAAATTTGCATATGAAATTATTATTTTCGGAAATATAAACAATGGAATGTCTGTAATAGATCATAGATGGCGCTAATATGAAAGATAAAAGACTATTATCACTAAATAATTATTTTATTATATATTTTTGAAGTTACACATACTAACTAGAGTCCAAAATGTATTTTTGCTAGGCTCAAGTATTGTGATGAACGGCCGCCGTCCTCATTTATGTATACCTCATGTATGTATGTCATGAGTACATCGTACTACTCTTATCTCACCACACAAGATGTCCTCTAGATGGTACGAGTACGATAGACCTTCGAATATATCTAATTATATTTTAATGATTCGACTTGATTTGTTTAAGAGGTAATTAGTTTCCCGCCGGCCAAATGATAGATAGATAGATAGATAGATAAAACGTTTATTCGATCACTGATTAACACACACAAACAAATGTAAAAACAATAACACAACAAGTCTAAAAACAATAATATAATAATTATGATGTACAAAGGTATGTGTGTGCTGCAGCAATACGAATGGGCCACAGCTCAGTGGTGAGATTGCTCAAGAGCAAAACACTGATTTTCAGCCGCAGCCTGTAGTGGGTACGAGTGCGTATCTGCTTGAGTTGTTACAAATGAATATAAGTTAATTGAAAATAATAAAATAGGCGATTTGATAATTATGCGATGAATAATTGAAAATTAGCAAATATAATTCATTGTGAAATTATATATAAAATTAAATTATAAGTTAAGTATAATTGACAGTGCCGCTAGTATCGAGCTTCAACAACATCAATCGCTACAGGTACCGTGTTGGAATACCAATTTTTTGACTTTCTAGTAAAAAGGATTTGATATTTTTTTTGAATGAGAACATGGATGTTATATGTCTGATAGGAGGTGGTATATTGTTCCAACATTTGGTAGCCTGATAGCGAAAGCTGCCCCTGAAGGCGACGGTTTTATGAGCTTGCACTGTCAAATAGGCTCGACAGAATCTTCTACCATATTTATTTGACGTCTGAGGAAATTTTAATTTGTCGAAGAGATACTGTGGACGATGGCAATTGATCACTCCGAACATCATACACGATAGGTGCAATTTTCGACGCGATTCCATATTGAGCATATTAGCTTTATTGAGGTAAGGCGAGATATGCGTACGAGGAGGAATATTGAAACAATAACGACAGCATGCATTTTGAACACGTTGTATTAAACGCTGTGTTTTGCATAGTAAACGAGGTCCATAAACTAAATCACCGTAATTAAGTCTGGACAAAACCAGCGATTCACACATTTTGATACGAACTTCTTCTGAAAGCAGATTGCGAATTTTATATAATACTTTCAGACGGTAAAAGCAGTTCCTAACAACACCTGCCACATGGGCCTCGAAGCGCAATTGACTATCGAAGATTATACCGAGATTTTTCGCTTCCTCTACCCTATCTACAGGCTTGCCGTGTATGGTGATAACAGGGTTCTTACATGTGATATTATTTATCACCGTCTTCGATCCAAAAAACATGCTTTTCGATTTAGAAGGATTAAGCACGAGGGAATTCCTAGCAGACCAATCAGCAATGCTATTAAGATCCTCGTTCATCCTTTGAACGGTTAGTGAAGTCATAGAAGGAGACACAGATATATACACCTGCACATCGTCGGCATAAATATGGTACTTACAGTGTCTGATCACACGCGATAGATCGGCGCTGTATATTATAAAAAGTAGCGGTCCCAATATGGAACCCTGTGGTACACCACGATTCACGGGTTTTGATTGAGAATAGCAACAAGATCCATCACTTTTCATCAGCTTTACTCGTTGTGTTCGGCCATTCAAGTAACTATAAAACCAACTGATGGCGTGATGATCCAACCCATAATAGGTTAATTTTGACAATAAAAGAGATATATCGATGCAGTCAAATGCACGGGAAAAATCTAGTAAAGTCAAGATAGTACCACGTCCGTTGTCCTGTTCTTTAAGAATATTGTCAGTTACATCTAACAACGCTGTGAGTGTGCCACGGTTTCTACGGAATCCCGATTGGAATTCGGGTAATATATTATTTTTTTCTACATATCTCATTAATTGTGTGTGTACAGCCTTCTCCAAAACTTTGGAGAGGAAAGGCAATATGCTTATAGGTCTAAGATCTTTGCATTCTGTTGGATTATTTGTTTTAGGAACAGGAGTCACTAGGGAGTCAATCCACTGTGAGGGAACGATACCAGTGAGAAGTGATCGATTTACTATCTTTGTTATAATACCAAGGGTACAAGGGAGAGTCAATACAATCATATCCCTGCTAATACCATCCCATCCGATAGCGTTCGACTTTATAGAGGTGATATAATAAAAAACTTCTTTCTCTGAAACAGGCTGCAACTGGAATTTTGAATCACTGTATCGGTGATGCTCATAAAATGCATACTCAGAATTTGGTATAGTGTTTTTGATTGGTAAATCTAAAAAGTGATCATTAATATGATCAGGGTTCTCAAAACAACCAGGCAATACATCGTTTTTACTAGGGTCCACTAGAATCTTTTGTTTTAAATTTTTCCAAAATGTTTTACTATTGTTGATCTGAGAGTTGATGTGGTGATTAAAATATGCACGCTTCTCAGAAGCTATGCTCTTTTGAACCAACTTCTTAAGGTCAAAATAATATTTTTTATGTGCTTCTGTTCTTGTCTTCCGGTACCTTTCATGTGCATCATTACGCATTTTAATCATTAGCTTACAGTTATCAGTTATCCAGGGTAACGAATGGTTAGACCCGATTTTAATTTTTTTAATAGGGGCATGGTCATCATATATTTCAAGTAACATTTTGTTGAACTTATGAACCATCAAATCGACACCTGACAAGTCAGATAACGATTCCCAGTCCGCTGAATATAGGTCCCCATTAAAGGCATCCATATTCATGTCTTTGATTGGACGATATGAAACGCATTTCTGTACTGACTTTGGTTTCTTTAGCATAAGTTCAACATTAATCATGGCGTGTCCAATAGAGCCCGTGATATTGTCAACCGACACATCCCGTACCGGAGCATTGGTGCAAACAAGGTCTATCAGGGTATTCGTATTATAAGTTGAATGAGTAGGCACAGTGACCACCTGTTTAAGATCAGTACAGCGTAGAAACTCGGTGATTTTCCCAACGTTGACGTTCAACACATTTAACATATTTACATTAAAATCACCAAGTAGTATTAAATTATCATGGTTAGAAAAAAACATGACAGATTCCGTTAGAGCATCAATAAAAGTGTCAATGCTCAACCATTGTGGTCTATAGGCCGTCCCTATTGCTAGATTTAGACCACTTGTTCTATACTTACAGGTCCACGACTCTGAGAATAGAACTGATCCAAGTCTTACATTCCAGACAAGACAGAGCCAAGCTTCAATCCTCTAATAAGAGTATTATCTGCAGCCGTACCGTCTTATTTAGTAATTTATCTCCAAATCATCGCTAAATCTTTACGCTAGTTACCTGGAGTCACCAAAAGGGAAATTACTTTCGTGAACTATTACTATCAAAATCCGTATGAATTATCCAAATTAGTTTCCAGAATCGACGAAATGTACGTGACAAAAGAAATACATCTTCACGCCAAGTCCCTTGCGGCGTAGGCAGAGAGAACCGAGCGCCATGAGACGCGATCCTTATACAGTTCAGTCGCTTCTCTAACATTCATAGCTCTTTTCATGCATGCTCGCCGGCTCCTCATTGTCTCCTGACATCACCTTCTGATAAAACACGACAATTGGTCATGTCATGGTAGGTTAGTCTTGGTCTTCCTCGGCTCTTACATCCTTCCACTTTCGCATTGTATATCTGTTTCGTCATTATTTTGTCCTGCATTCTTTTTCTACATATCCGAACCAACGGTGCATACCTTTTCTTATCTTAACACCGACACTCTCAGACCGACTCTTTCTCTCACGTCGTCATTACGAAAAATATTTTTACGACGAAAATAATGTTAATAATAAAATGACATATTGCCAGCAGTTCCACGAGAGTGCTCCGCGGCTGCTGTTACAAACGTTACGTTAATGACGTGGTTCTCTAACGTAAATTTAATCTATTTACGTATCAAAATCAAGAAGCAATAGTTACATTTCTGAAACAGCGCCCTCTTGTGACGAAGAGAAAAAACTCACAATAAAATATCGTAAGGTCTACTTACGTCGCTGCTACATAAAATAATTTACAAGAACTTCTGATACGGTTGTATACATCACATCATGTACACACGGTCGGTGCGAGTTAACGTCGTAGTTGTAACGAGTGATGGTAGATGTCGCTGTAGGTACAAATAAAACTCGCTGCTCATACGAGTATGTCCCGCGACATTAATAACTTGTGTCAGTTCTTGTTAATTCGATGGCAATTATTTGCAAGGCACAATTTTTGAAAGTGGCTCCGGTAAATAATGTAAACCGTCGAGGCTACTTATTCAATACGAACTCTGTTTCACAAACGAAAGCATGCATTCTCTCCGCTATGAGATATACAATAATATAAGTAAAGTAAACGTTACTCGGGGAACGGAATGTCGACCAATTCTACTTGTCGTCTGTCACGAACCTTGTTAACTGTGTGCAGTTCAGACGATAAAACAATGTCCAGGTGCCGCTATGCCGCAAGTGATATATATCTTATATTGTAAATGTTCGTTTTTAATAAATTTGTTATTTTGTTAGATCCATTTTTTTCTTTTGTTAGGTCCTTTTTTTAATCAGTAACATTACATTCTGCACATCTTTATGTGGTGATACCGAGCAGCAATACAAGTCTACACCAGCATTCGAACCAGCGGCCGCTCCGTTAACACGCTGGTTCCTTATCACTAGACTATCACAGCCTTCCGTTCATTGTTCAGTGCACACTCCATTCATTCCTCATATGTCAGTCTTTGACAATAATAGCAGCAACTGACTTTTTTGTGTTTTTACCTCCACTATCAACGTAACACTCCCCAAGGTGACCCGAGCAGTACGGAGGATTCACATTATTAGATATTAAGTATTACAAAATATTTTTTATATATCGTTTGGAAGCAAACAAGCATACAGCCAACCTCATTGTAAATTGGTTACGTAACCTACGGACGCTTGTAAAACGAGAACAGTTACGAAAACACATTGAAATCGGCATTAATTTATTCCGTATTTCTCTCAATAGATGGCGTTTCTCTGAATTTACATTTCGCTATAATTTAACATTTTATAAAATATAACAGTTGTAAAGCGGCGACACAGAAGCAAGTGGCGGCCTATTGTGAGTGTGTGTGTACTCTACACGCACAATAGCCCGCCACTTCATTTTTGATAACATTATAATTACTTGCAGCGAAATATCAACTCCCGCGACTGGAGAGCTGTTGTGTTCCCGCGTGTGTGTCACTTAGGACGCTCACTAGTAAACTCGTAATGTGCTGCTGCGTTAGCAGTGGGGGTGGCAACGTGCGAATGGTAATGTTATTTAGGAGTTTACTGGTAACCTCACTTACCCACAGGAATAAAACAGGGATCCAGGGAGTCTTTATTTAGCTGTGGTGTTCTGTGTGGATACTTCCCCAGACGGGCTGCCTTGACGCATGTCATGAAACAGATAATGGAGGGTAAACGACGGTTGAGACGGGTCAATAATAAAATGCACAAAGAGGTTTGGTGCAAGCGGGACGACCTCCACAGCGCGGGGCGAGACTGTGAGCAATGTCGGAAAAAAAGTAATTATTAATATAAGATCAGTTCAATGCGCATTGATCGCGGCATATGTCCATGTATGACGTCACAGACAATACCGAGTTTTTTTTTTTCTTTTTTATACCACTAAGGTGGCAAACAAGCGTACGGCCTGCCTGATGGTAAGCAATTACCGTAGCCTATGGGCATTTGCAACACCAGGGGTGTCACTCTTGCGTTGCCGACCCTGTAAGAACCTCTTCACGCCTTTCTTGAAGAACCCCATACTGTAGTCCCTTGGGAAAATCTCGGCAGGGAGCTCATTCAACAACATAATAGTTCTCGGTAGAAAACTTCTCGTGTAGCGCACAGTGCGCGACCATTGCGGTTCCAGTGTGTGCGGATGAACTCCCAGCCGCCGGCGAGCTGTGCGATTGTAAAACGAGGCTGTTGGTATAATGTCCACTCTCTCCTTACGTGAGTGGAGTCCTCTTGAAGAGGCCGTGTTTGTGCACGAGTAGTTGTAGGCATCGCGCGAGAGATGATTAATATATTACATGCGTTCAAAAGCCACGGTAACTGCTTTACTATGAAACAGCTCTTCCGAACACTCCCCGCGGCCCAATGACCCTGGAGTGAGCAGACACACAGACATGGAAGGTTACCACGGTGGAAGTGGACATTGTAGAGGGTGTTGTGAGTCGGAGGGAGCGTCACAAGCGGCGTGGACGAACAGCGGTGTTCAAACGAGTGCGACGACCACTGCGGTATACTGCGTCGGGGACGCAGGACACCGCTGTAGCTTCACAAATTGTGATACAAAGTATTATGAACTGAGGAATGTGACTGCGTCGCTTTGGACTAGCCTACGGTGCAGTACTCAGCGACATGTATTTTGAGAACAGCGCCATCTGTTGACAGAAAGAAGAAAACAATAAGACAAGGAGTTTAATGGTCAGTAATGCTCCGCCCCGTTTTGTTACCAAAACAATAGTTTGTTGGTGCACCTGCACGTGGTACACTCCGACATTCACCACGCGAACTACTGATTTAACGAGAGGTAGTAGTGCAGCGATCTGGGTCATTCCGACTGAGTAATATTGACACCTAAAAATATGCCACGTAATATTTGGACATATGAAATTAGCGTTTTGCATGAAAAAAGTAAAACGAAAAATTAAATATGAAATCATATATTTAATCAATGGAAGTTTGGACTATTATATCTGTGCACTTTAGCTATTTTATAGGTAATTTGATTGATTCCATTATTGAAAAAAATGTGGGAGCGAGAATCAATAAAATCTTTGAAGGCGATTTGTACTGCCCCATCGGATTTTTTTTCTTTGCCAGTAGTTGTCCAAATTGCGAAAAAAGTGGTTTTCTGTTAAAGCCATGTTTGGAGAGTATGGTAGGTGTCGGAGACACTAGGTATATCACGGTTTGCAGTTGTAGACAATACAGATCTGCCGCAACGTCTGGCTAGATCTTTAGAAGCTGTAGTGTATGACACAAGTGCTTATCCACCAAACACTCCCCAGGACCTTTCGCTTTTGAGATGGGATTTAGCTGGTTCTCCTGGCTTCAACCGCCGTGATTCCGATGGTCGTACAGGATCCATTTTTCATCACAAGTAACAATACGACCAGTAATACCTGTCCACGGTGTTAGTTCAGTGTTATTTGTCCGTAAATATGTATTTATTTATCATTGCGCCTCCACTACAATCATCAGAAGCGAAAGACAACAGTCTTTTACATACTTTATATATATAATACCTCGTCGTTGTTAATCATCGTCCGTCTTTTCGAATACACAAGGTCAATATTTATAAGTTGTACATTTATTTCCAAACATATTTGATATATACATGTATTATATTGTTCAGTTTTTTAATTTGTCTCGTTTATTACTAGTTGGTGACGATGTGTCCTCGATCGGGAGCGCCACTACCGGGACTATAGCATCTTAGACAATAGATCACAGCAGGAGGATTTTAGTTCGTTCATTTCAAAACTAGATGGCGCTAATACGCCTTACTTGCTTTTGGGAAGTACAGGATCTATTCATTTATTTTAATGTATGTATAATGGATAGTGAAACTCAGCGTTTTGTATGAAATGAAACAGCCCTTCCGTACATTCCCCGTGGCATAGTTTGGAGAACGTATCTTCCTGCAGACAGCGAGTCCGGCCGATCGGAGATCACTAGATTACAGACGACTCCATGTGTTCTTCGTTTTAAGTTACCGAGTGAAGTGGCCGCACACGAGAACAGTGGAAGATGATCACAGCGGTAGTCGACATTGTAGTAGGTATTTGTAATACCGTCAGAGATGTTCGCGTTGTTCCGCGTTGTCGGAGCCACAATAACAATTGGAAATAAAAAGGATATCATAAAGTTGTTAAATTGTCACAAGGACGCTTTGTACCGGTCTCTAGTACAATATATACAGCGACGTGTACATTAGACGCAGCGCCATCTGTTGATACAAATAATGAGACAAGGAGTTTACTCTTTCTTTGTTGCTAAAACTAAGGTATGTCACCGGCACATGGTGAACTCTGACATTAATAACACGCACTACAGACATTATATATGGGACTCTCCTCTATATAAATCAATTTAAAAAAATAATCGACATAGTGTGTCACAGTGGTGTTATGTATGGTTGTTGAGAAAAATATATACATGATCAACCATTGCTAATTTGTTCCGTATTTCTCTCAATAGATGGCGCTATTCCAAATTTACATCTCTCTACAAATTGCAGTATTTTAACAAATATAACAATTGTAAAGCGGTCACATAGTCACAATGACACGAAGCAATAACTGGTGCCTTAATTAGATTAAGTGTACCGTAAGTCGTTGTTAGTGTATTCATCCTTGACTCATATGCACTGTTTTCACATATTTTTGAAGTGGCTCCGGCGACGCGTCGTTTCCGTCGTCGTTCCACGCCGCTTGTCTACTGTCCGAGCGCGGCCCGAGCCGAGTGTCGGCGTCGTCGGGTCCCGGGAAGCTGCGACGCACCGGGGCGTGAACAACTTCAAGGACTCAGGTACTATTCGATGTGACGTTGATAAACGGGACAGGCCCACCACTCATACCCACCACTGTGTCTCCTGTGTAGCCAGTTTTGGAATTGACTTGACGTCGATAAATGATAACCTTTGATAAATTATTTATTTATTTAAGCTGTAATTAATGAATATTGATGACCGAGTGCGCGTGGTCTCGTCGAGCGCCGTCTGAGAACTGAATTATATGAGATTAGAATGAGGATGGTCAGACTGATGAACGATGTCTGTCATATAGGTATGTACTTGCTGTTGTAATCGACAAACACTTGTATATGTACATATAACGTCGCGAGAATACAAGCAAGCATACGACCCACCTGATGTAAAGTGGTTACCGGGGCCTGTAAAGGCACATTAAGTATTGGTCGCGCGATGCCACGTCTGCTGCACTGCGGTTTTCAGTGAGGTGGCTGTACTTGTCCAGACGGGCTACTTGATGCGCCCTACCTCTCTTGTAGATATATGTACTATATCATTCGAACATTATTGAGATAACTTCACAGAAACGTAGACAGTCATCGTGTGAGTACACAGACAAGTCGTCTGTGAAGTCGGTCGCGGCTGGTGCGTCACCGCCGTCACCGTCCTGTGGCTGTCGAGCTGGGAGTGGAGCGCTGACAAGTGTCGTGTGCAGTCACGACGTCCGTCTGTCTCCATACTGGACGACCACGGAACACGACATCGTTATTCTGTATAATATTTGTATTTTTTGAAATGTTATACGAGTATACGGAAACTAAAACCATGGTCTCTTATACTCGTGAGTGACGGCGTGGTCCCGACGAGACGCGGTCCCGACGAGACGCGGTCCCGACGAGACGCGGTCCCGACGAGACGCGGTCCCGACGAGACGCGGTCCCGACGAGACGCGGTCCCGACGAGACGCGGTCCCGACGAGACGCGGTCCCGACGAGACGCGGTCCCGACGAGACGCGGTCCCGACGAGGCGCGGTCCCGACGAGACGCAGTCCTGACGAGACGTGGTCCTGACGATACGCTTGTCACCGTCAAGGAAATAACCTACAGAGAACCGATGAGACAGTATCACGTAGTCAATCAATTCACCGCTGCGGGTCTTAGGGTAAGAAAGAACGCGCACTTCTTATTGGCTGGGTCACTGATGAACATCGCGTCACTTGTCATCTATTGGTTACAATACTCTCCCATCGGTCGGCAGTCTCGAGTCGCTGAGACATGACGCCGCTGAAACGACGTCCTCGGGCGTACGTCTTCGTGCACAGTCAACTAGTTTCTGGTGTGTGCTCTTTACGTGTTACCTCTCCATTTATCAAAGTCAAAGTCAAAATCTTTTTATTCCGTAAAAATGGCTACATTTGTTTGGAATCGTCACAATTTTTTTCCCTACCGTGCAGTTCATGACTAGGTGAGCACTGATAAAAATACTGCCAAAAAAACTCAGGCATCCCTCTTTTGGTATCCAAACAAATTTACATAATTTATTAATTACATAATAATTGGATCGACTCACTCCCAGGCATTTTTATCATTAATATAGTCAGATACTTTATAATATGCCCTGCTACACAATTATGCTTTAATGGTAGTTTTAAATTTGTTTATTGACAATTCTCTTATATTGCTGGGAAGTTTGTTATAGAACCGTATACATTGCCCCATAAAAGAATTACTTATTTTGTGGAGACGGCTTGGATGTAACACAAGATTATGCTTATATCTAGTATTTATATTATGAGTATCACTCTTTTTACAAAATGAGTATATTAGTAGCTGGTTTGTTTTGTAAATATATTTAGATATTAATCACATACAGATGTAATATGAATATATATCGATCTGGAACTGGTTGTTTAAATAAAACATCACGAGTGCAATTAGTTTATCATTTTATTAAATAAATAAAATATTAAATATTGTCGGACAAATTACACAGCGCCATCTAGCCCCAAAGTAAGCGGAGCTTGTGTTGTGGTACTAGACAACTAATAAACATACGTAATTACATTTTTTTTTGTATGTACATTATTATACATAGAAAATACCCAATTTATTAGAAGCAAGTTCTCACTTTTGATAGTTTGTCAAACAATTATGGAGTAACAACAAAGTGACGGTAAAAAAATATGATCAGAGATTTGAGACGGCACGATTTACAAAAGGAGTTATTATAGTTTTGTTCATAGTCTATAGTTACGTTCGCATTCTAATGATATTGTAGTGTTTCGTTGTCTGACAACACGGATAAAAGAACGACTTCAAAATGAAACCTGGCGAGGTCGACTGATCGCCCCGCCATGGCCATACTCAATTTGATGAAAATCGTTGGAGCCGTTTCCGACATTCTGATTATATACAAATATACAACAATTGTTCATGTAAAGATATTACATCGTTATATCTTCACCTACATAGTACATAGGTACATGAAAAAAGAAGCATGCGCGAACAACACAGACTCCTTACTTGAAGTCGGTTGAACATAATGTCGACAACAAAACATCTCACTCGCACCAGTCACAGGAAGGTCGTCTGTGACTTGTGCTACAAAAATTTGAGTGTATTTGCTTGACCGGTTTATTGCTTACCGATATTGCTTGACCTCGTCAAATTGTCGGCTTGTATTTCATTTCCCGTATGTTACAAATCATTGCGAGTTTAGTTTCCGGAGCAGCGCCCTCTCGCGGCGGCAGGGAGAACGCTCCACGTCGAACTCTCAGTGTACAATGAGGGTACGAAGGCGAGTGTTCGTCTCTGAATGATGAACGGCAGAGTTGTAATTATCGTGAGTAATGTTTAAATAATACCAGTTTCAAAGAGAACACTCTCGACCACATTCTCAAACTAAACTTAATCAAATAATACATACAGCACGTTCGAGTGTAAATATATCGTTTATGAAATAATATTATATTGTACGTGGCGTGAATGTGAGATATGTTTTAATCTAATATGTCCCAAAGTTTTATTGAACTGAATATTAAATGAGTTACTCACAAGTCGTGAATGAGTCGAGCACATCGTTCGTGTCGCCAGCCCGCCGCCGCCCGCCGCCCGCCGCCCGCCGCCCGCCGCCCGCCGCCCGCCGCCCGCCGATCTCTACTAGTATAAAAAAAGACGAACAGCTGTTTGTTTGAGTGCGATCACTCTCTGGAACTGTCAGTCGGATTTGATAAATTCAACTATCTCTGTATAATAGATACTTAAGGAAGGTTACATGAGACATCACGACCCTCAGTAGTCGAGCAACAGGCGGCAGCGAGGAGTGCGGGGACCGCGGAGCGCGGCTACAGTGTATGTGTATTAACCGGAGTTAGCGATGGCCGTCCGCGAAACTAGATGGCGCTGTTATTAAAAAGAAACTTGTTGTGTTGTAGTGTACAAATTGAATACATCATGTTACATAATACTGTTCATTGCTGTCTCTCACTGATGTCTCTCTCTCTGTGTGTGTGTGTGTGTGTGTAGGTAAGTAATGCTGCGCTCACTTCTTCCCAGTAGGTGTATCTCGATGTAACTCGGTACTGACTGATCACATTATTAATCTCTCATTACCCGCGGACCGCTTTTCCGCCAAGAAATGTATGGGAAAACGTATATAACGGGGTCTGACAGGTAAATAAAATTGTGATGTAGAATCTGTACAAGTGAAAGTATTAACATTAACGCGATGTCTTCAAAATTCCACCAAGCGCCTACAATCAACAGTATCGACATAATAGTTATTATAATTTTATGAGAGTAAATCCAAGGTTTAAAGATAATTTGGTTAAATTTGGTTCCAAGTCAAAAATTGGCTGATTACGATTTACCTTGAAGACGCCATCTACACTTATTTTTAATAAAGTATAAGCAACGTTAACCGACAGGGAATAGCGTCTCTCGTTCTCGTTCACTAGATGGCGCTGTTCACAGAATTCACCTCTCATAGTTTTATAAAACAGGCTTGTTCTTCAATAGTGATCGACACGTAGCAAACATGGCACTCGATATTTTCTTTAACGGCATATATGGACATGTGCCGCAACAAATGGGCATAGCACAAGTCTTATTATTTATATTTTTCTCAAATTGATCAAACGATGGCCCGCGCTGTGGAGGTCGTGTTCGGCTCGTACTGTGATAATGACCTCACATCTAACATCTTCACAGCTGAGTCTCGTGAGTTGTTGTGTGAGTATATCTCTCTCTCGATGTCGGCAGCACTTCTCTACACCTCACTTCGAATAACGGTTCTCTATGGTTTTACATAAATGGTTTTAAATAACCAGTTAGTTAGTTTTAAAGCAGCAGTTACAGAAGTGTCACTTCTGGCTGCTGCTGCAAAAATTAGAGGTAAGTCGTAGATAATTGTTCAAAAATTCCAACTCAGATTTATTTTATATATTACATAAGTCAGCCGCGAGTTGTTTCTTAGAGTAAGCGCCATCTTATGATGAAAAATAAAACTTTTAGTTGACGCATGGTTACAAATATAAAATAGCAGCGAAGAGTTACTTTGTGTCCATATGGTTATTTTTTTTAACAAACCTAACGGAATACTGCCATCTAGCGGTGAGTGCCGTCTCAATCTTTGATATGATATAGCCTGTTTGTTGCTGTCTCATAAAAGAACTTGTCTTTCTCACACACACCCACAAACGCGATGGACTATAAATGCTACGTTCTATTAATTGTAAAAATATAAACTGTATGGTAAACCTACCTCCTGACTTCTTCTGATAAAACACGACCAATTACTCCTTTATTATTGAATAGTACATGTGATGTATGATCACGACGCGGAACACATATACATCCTATATCGCAAAGGCCTAAGCTACGGTAACCACTTTCCATCAGGTAGACCGTATGCTTGCATGACTCCCGACGTTCTTTACGTTGATACGAGCTTCTTGTGAGATCCTGAACTACACGAACAGATGTTCCAGGGTGTGTTTGTACACCGCGTGATGTTCACTACACTGTGTATCGTCTGAACACCGGGCCGCGACGACTGCTGGATCCATTACACACAACACTTGTTTGTAACTCGGACATGATACGTAGATAGAGTTCGCCTTCTCTCCGAGGTGACGGAGCGTGTGACGGACACTCCACTCCCGCCGTGCGCAGAGGAACATCTGATCACCGACCGTCGACACGGCTTTCGTCACTGTCGTTTGACTGGTGGTCTTCTAGCGTGTCTCACACACCGTTGACGTTGGCGGTCAGCCTAGAGATGGCGAGGGCGTTCGATCGGTTCACCATGCCATGGTCTTCCTCGGCTCCTGCCTACATCCCGCCACTTTATTTTGTGTGCAAGTTGTTTGTCGATGTAATCGCCTATCAATGTCACACGGGCTGAGATGATGTCTATGATAACCGCCTTAGAGAATGTCACGTTTTACTACTTTCATGTATGTATCTGCCGCCAGCTCCTTGCGGGGTAGACAGGACTAAGGTATCTACCTAGTAGCTTAGTAAAAATATTTGTACTCTAATTACCTCCATGTATGGTGATAGGTTCCAAAATACACAAAAAGTAGCAGTCTCAGTGAATAATGTCGCACCCTTAATGTTTAGTTACTTTCGTACGACATCAGGAGACATGCAAGCAACCGGCCCACCTGATGTAAACCAGCCCGCCAGAGAGTTGCTATTTGGCTGTGATTTTCTGTGAGGAGATACTGCCCGAGACGAGCTGCATTGATGCGCTCTATGTCTCTTTAAAATACGCAGTACAACACATGTTCATGCACACAAATGTTTGTCCTGTGTGGGAATCGAACCCACGAGCGTGTGTTATTGAATTAAGTCGCGTTATTGACCAAAGAGCTCGTCAAATGATTACATCGTGTGACATCTGGACAACCATCAACGACGGTTGTCGGAGCCATTACAAAATATATTTTGTTTGTCAGTCGGAACACTATTATGTTAGACTAGTGTTCACTTTTTTTTTACCTGACTATGTAGATGGCGCCAGTGGGCCGTTATTACGTCACCGGAAGTAGTAATAGTGTTCACGTACGAGAGTCGTTCACAACGGGAACGAAGTTATAGCGAGATCTACTTTACGGACAGCGACATCTATTGGTGGCAGAGTAATGCGAAAAAATAATCGTTTATTTATTTATACAACGTCGGGAGGCATACAAACACACGGCCCACCTGATGCCAAGTGGTCAGGCTATGAACGTTTACAATACAGGAAGTGTCGTTTGCGTACTGCCGCACGTTCTAACTCAGTAACTGAAACAATGGTACCACAGTGGTCGCGTTGTGTGCTATTCCAAGGAACTTCTATGAGGTCATGTCGGTTTAGGAACAAGCCACCACATGGGGTTTTCGAATACAAATACAATTTAATACAAATCGTTGTCGCCGTTTCAGAGATACAATATATATGTGTGTATATACAGGAATTGTTTGTTTAAAGCAAAAATAAATTTGAAATTGTCTATGACTTCGCCGCGCAGCGACTGTTACAGGAGCATTCCCTAGTCTGTCTGCTACTTCAATAATAACATGTAACATGTAGGAACATCACACACATTAATTATAGAGTTTAAAATTGTATACTTCTGTTCTTACAATCACTTCCTAGTTACATTTGTAGAACAGCGCCCTCTTGTGACGGAGACTGGAGAAGGAGTCATACGAAACAACTGAAATTGTTAGAGAAAGTTAGTAAATGATGGCGGCACAGAGATATAGCGCGAAATTGAAACGACGAACTTTCGAATTGTTGATGATCACTTGTCTAACATTCATAATGTTACAAACAGAAAATGCCGAATAGACCGTTGTTAGTACTTCAGTAGAGACTCACGCCGCGGACCGTACGGGGCGGCAGCAGATCACGCTCGTGTATGACAGAGTCTGTGGGCCACTGCGGTAAACAATGACCCGAACAAAAAATAACAAAACTTAAACTTCAGACTTACATCACGTGTGATTGTGCCTGTTCCAACAGTTATGTAGAAACGACATTATTATACGTTTCTACTTATTGCTGTTTTAAATAATTCAAATCGTGTAATATGAATGTGCAGTAAACCAATTTTGAAGCGAGACGCATTTTTAATACTAGCGCCATCTAGTTAGAAACAAGTAAACCGTTAGTCATCCGAGGTGTTATTGCCACGCTTTCCATTTTTTTTTTATATATTGCCGGACAAATTACACAGCGCCACCTAGCCCCAAAGTAAGCGAAGCTTGTGTTATGGGTACTAGACAACTGATAAACATACGTAAATACATTACTTTTTGTAAATACATACTTATTATACTTAGAAAATACCCAGGCCAATACAAACAGACATGTTCATGTACACAAATGTTTGTACTGTGTGGGAATCGAACCCACGAGCGTTGGTGTCAAAGTAGGGTAACAGCGCGTTTCACCACTGCGCCACCGAGCTCGTCAAATAAGAAAAAAATAAGTCGCAGCTGCAGATATTGATTCCGTATTTCTTTCAATAGATGGCGCTGTTCCAAATTTAGATTTCGCTACAAATTGCAACATTTTACAAAACATAACAATCGTGGAGCGGTGACATCGTCATCAAGATAAGTAGCAATAACAGGTGCTTTAATTATATTTTAAGGTACCGTAAGTATTCGCTTATCTAGCATAGATCGTCATTTATTAGTCATATTTTTGAAGTGGCTCCGACAACGAGGTGTGTCCGTTGTCGTTCCATGCCGCTTGTAAACTCGCTGACTGACGACTGTGGACCGTCACCAAGCACACACACACACACACACGAAGCAGGCCAAAAGCCGTCCGTCCGTCTGTTGACACACTTCTCTCTATATTTACTGGAGTATTGTTTTTCTGTATCGACACATCACCTGGACGGCGGCGGGAGCGATTTAGAGGGGGAAAAGCCAAGGTGATATATACGTCCGGTATTTAGCCGCTTTACATGAGGCGGACTACATACTCATTTGGATACCGGAGTGGTAAATACAATTAAAAATACTTAGTATAATATTTATTGTTGTTAATCAATGCCGTTACTTCAATAGTTCCGCTATTCACCTCTAGATGTCAGATTTTAATCATTTTCACATTAATTACAACTTTAAATTTAATCTAAGTTGTAAAAATTGTAACATTTTTTTAATAGAAATGAACTACACATACCGCAAAGTGAACTGAAAATGTCGATCTCTTATCAAATGCATTGACTCTCACTATAATAGGTTTTACACGGTACTTGGACTGAATTACCGTTTCATAAATTATATTTTTAACTGTAATTATTTTCGTGAAAGGAAAATGAATACTTGTATACGACATTGAGCCACACACCCGGGTGTGCGTTACTCATTCTTCCGTGAGGGGCGCCCTCCGGGACCCGAGGTGGTGAACTCTCATGAGTACCCTTTCAGACGGCCGAATGAGTTATGTCAGACTCCTATTAACTAAACACTGCCTAGGGTCTGCCGGCCGGGAAGGCTTTAAAGGCTTCATCGGAGGCGATCGCCCCAGGGAATGCGGAGCGACGCAAAAGTTACAGAGCATTACGCTTAAAAAATGACGGCGGGTCTTAAGGACCGCGGGGTGCTTAGTTGGAGGACTTTGGCCCTAAGGAGGCTTCGGCCACTGCAAAGCGGTCCAAATCTCTCGAAAGTTTGTTTGGAGGATCTAATAGGACACTTGGCCTCCAAGTACGTACGTACGTCAGGAGAGAGGAGGCGGGGGCGGGTCGCATGCCGGTGCCGCTTGGTAAAAGGACTAGGATGGGTGTCTGACGAATCAAAGAATCGTTTAGAGAGTTTTTGTATGTATTGTTGGATACAAGGAAGCGCTATATCTCGGTGTAACTCCGCATTGCGGACGTACCAAGGCGCGTTGGGAGCTCTTCGGCAGAAGAGGTTTTGAAGGGTTTTGAGTTTTTTTAATGGTATTTGGACTTCACATCACAAGCCTTATGCAAACCTTGTACAGGGTTCGCTTATTTCTCAACGACATTTTACTGTGCCTTCCCAACATATTGCTGAATCGGCCTAAATAATATTTAGGGGTACTGGCCACGTTTTTGTACGTGTGGGTTAAAAGTGAGCTGAGTGTCGAAAATGTATCCAAGGTACTTTGCTTGGCGTTGCCAGGAGACTGACGATCCTAGCATACGCAGGCAAGGCATATGGTAAGGCAGTTTGCGTTTGACATCGACGTAGACCGCGGAACTTTTGTCCGGGTTAACTTCTACACGCCATTTACGAAACCAACTTCCTAACTCAGTGACTGAGATTTGAAGTTTGTTGAAGGCTGACTTGTTTTGAACACTCTTAGTATAGAGTGCCGTGTCCTCGGCGAAGAGGGAAAGCTTTGCGCCGTTTTTAGGGATAGGAATATCGTTTGTGTACGATATGTAAGGCATGGGAGCGAGCGCGGAGCCCTGTGGGACCCCAGCCGTGAGTTGACGTGGAGCAGAAAGGGTTCCTTCGTGTCAAAACTGAAAGGAACGGTCTTTGAGGTATGAGGACACTATTCGGCCTAATCTGTCCCGCAGATTTAGCTTATAACGCTTGTAGAGGAGTCCTCCGTGCCAGACTTTATCAAAAGCCTTGGCAACGTCGAAAAAGACAACTAGTGTCTTATGACGTTTCGGATAGAAACCGCTCAAGATATACTCAAGTATGCGGCGGACTTGCTGCGGGCAAGAGTGTTGTGAACGAAAGCCGCATTGGTTGTCGATGATAAGTCCGTTTGAAAAGAGATCCTCTCTCATACGAGAGAGTATAACCCTTACGAGAGGTTTGCTAATGAGCATTGCCTTGAGTAGGTAACACGAAGTGTACATATAGGCCGCGGACAGCTCGAACCTACACAACTTATGAACTGCAAACAGATGTCTATGTACTATATTTACACAAGTTGTTACTTACTACGATAATACTAAGTGGATGAAACATTACATTTAACAACTTAAATCTAATCATTACAAACTACATTAAACCGGGCCGCCTGCCGCCAGTCCGCCGGTCCGCCTGCCCCGGGCGACATTTTCAGTGGACACCAAAATCACAAATAATATGTTTTTTCAAGTACCCGTTAAAACTCATGTACATGAGTAAGTACGTACGACACGAGCCTAGCTCTCTTTACTACTACTGGGGTTATTGGGCCAGAATACGTTTATAAATACTATCAATAATCACTTTTTATTGCATTTTTAAAGATTTTTTATAAAATTTATTACTTTTACTCACAATGATTCATGAATTAATTATAATTTATTCGTATCAAATATATTAGACCACGTTTTAAAATCATGTAAATGTTTTCATAAAAGATTTACATTTCGCCATTTATCTTGTATGTTAGGTAGGTACCTCAATAATTAAACAAAGCACGGATTATGCATATCCATTCTATATAATATACTCTGTGAGCAAAATAAAATATATTTATAATATGATAAACAGGTCGTTGGTAGTATAACGTAAACAAATAATATAGAATCTTTTGGTAGCCACTTATTTGAAAATTGACTTTAACTTAAAAGCTTTTCTTGCCAGAATTATACGGTCGGTATTGAAGTTAAATTTATAGAAAAAGTTTTTTTTATTTTCTACTTTTTAATGACTGTTAGTACAAATGCAAGTACTATATAGCTCAGTAGAAAATTAAAAATGGAAAGTTAGCTTTTGTACTCGATGTTGTTCTCGTTGTGTGTTGTCAAGATGATCACAGTGGAAGTCGACATGTTCCGCGTTGTCGGAGCCACAATAACAATTGGAAATAAGAAGTAGTAAGTTGTCACTATGCCCCTTTAATCAGGTCTCTAGTACAATATACAGCGACATGTATATTAGAATCAGCGCCATCTGTTGACAGGAATACAAAATAATGACCTTGTCTCATTATTTTAGTTTTCTTTTTTAGGGTTCCATACCCGAAGGGTAAAACGGAACCCTATTACTGAGGCTCCGCTGTCCGTCCGTCCGTCCGTCCGTCTGTCACCAGGCTGTATCTCATGAACCGTGATAGTTAGACAGTTGAAATTTTCACAGATGATGTATTTCTGTTGCCGCTATAACAACAAATACTAAAAAATAGAATAAAATAAATATTTAAGGGGGCTCCCATACAACAAACGTGATTTTTTTGCTCATTTTTGCTCGGTATTGATAACGGCAACAGGTAGATGCTTGAAATATTCACAGAATATTTAGTTATATATTCACTTTAATAATAAATAATTAAATTAGAATAAAACAAATATTTTAGGGGGCTCCTATACAACAAACGTGATTTTTTTGCTCGATATTGATAACGGCAACAGGTAGATGCTTGAAATATTCACAGAATATTTAGTTATATATTCACTTTAAGAATAAATAATAAAAATAAAATAAAACAAATATTTAAGGGGGCTCCTATACAACAAACGTGATTTTTTTTGCCGTTTTTATAGATAAGGATACGAAACCCTTGTGCGCGAGTCCGACTCGCACTTGGCCGGTTTTTACTTTAAATCATTTTAGGAAATCTTGATCAAAATATCGTCAAACGTTCATCGCAGATAGGTATACGAAATTCGTTCATAACCAAAAGAAATTCACAAAGTAGTTTCTTGAAAGTGTGAACTCGCTCATTTTATTTATTCACAACTAAATCATTCGTTCAACAGCCGCACTCGTATATGCGATCTATTTGGAGACTGTCATAACAAGACACAGTTTGAATTATCAAACTCCTTGGCGCCGCCACCGGCACACGAGGACATATAACAAGCACAACGACCATGTCATCAGGAGCTGTGTTAGCAGCAGAAGTGGCATCGCGCGAGAGATGATTAATATATTACATGCGTTCAAACGCAAAACGGTAACAGCTTTACATCAGGTGGGACGTTTACTTTCTACCTCCAGAAGTAGTGTAAAAAAATAACATGGTTTTGGGAAATTAACGATTTATTTATTTTCATAAATGTATAACGCATAGGTAGTGAAAATCAGGAGTTGGCATGATATGAAACAGCTCTTCCGAGCACTCCCCGCGGCCCAGTGACCCTGGAGTGAGCAGACAGACATGGAAGGTTACCACGGTGGAAGTGGACATTGTAGCGGGTGTTGTGAGTCGGAGGGAGCGTCACAAGCGGCGTGGACGGACAGCGGTGTTCGGACGAGTGCGACGACCACGGCGGTATACTGCGTCGGGGACGCAGGACACCGCTGTAGCTTCACAAATTGTGATACAAAGTATTATGAACTGAGGAATATGACTGCGTCGCTTTGAACTGGCCTTCGGTGCAGTACTCAGCGACATGTATTTTGAGAACAGCTCCATCTGTTGACAGAAAGACGAAACTAATAAGACAAGGATTTTAACACCAAATCCTGAAAAAGAAAAAGCTTCTGCCTAAGGGCTCCCCGAGGGGAATGGACCTTGGCTTAGGGCGTTGCGGAGTTAAACAAAACAATCGAACACGCGGGGGTGGGCTACTCGGTACCTGGTGTAACCTGTACAAATTGTCAGATTGTATTCAATTTCACGTATCTTAAAAATGATAGTTTAATTTGTGGAGCAGCGCCCTCTTGTGACGGCAGGAATAACACTTCACACTAAAACATCCCAAGAATGTACAATGAGTGAACAAAGGTCAGTGTCAGTGACTGAATACGTCGCTCACTCTTCGTACTCGGCACTTCCAGCGAAGCGTATATCTTATTGTGCGTATTGTTTTAGGAACTCATCAACTTCCGATATTCGACGCTAGATGGCAGAATTTGTAACATTCTCATTTATAACTTTATAGAAGAGTCCGGATTCGAACATCCTCAAACTTATTGTATTATTATGTTCATGGAAATAAGAATAGTATATTTTAAGTGACGTACATAATGAGACAGGTATATTTGTAAACTACTAAGTACCAATGGTATTATCGAGTTGAAAGTTAAATAAGTAATTTACTAATAAGTATTTGTATCGCCACGCCACCACACAGCCGCCATATTTACGAAGTGTTCAATAACACAATCCTTACACGAAACGACACTTTCTTTTTGTAATTACGCCATCTAGTTCGAAAGTAACGAACAAAAACTACACCGGTTCATACGAATTGTTTCAAGAAGGCGATAGAAATTTAGCTCCCATTATATTCTATATTACTTGCTTACAAGTTGTAAAACCAATTTATGAAATGAAAGCTTAGTCAAAGACACCGATAAGTTTTATTATTTCGTACGTCCTGACGAATAGAGGGCGCCACTTCGGCCACGTGGTATAAAGTGGATACTGAATACATACTCCGTCGTACATACATAGTACGTCCACAATATGATTTGGTGGTAAGTTGGAACAGTCTATAGTAACCATTAGTACACAAGTACTGCACAAAACAAACAAATTTATGGAGTCCTAATTTTAGAGCACAGCGCCATCTATTGTTTTGTATTAAACAATTTGAACAAGCTTTGTAACGCTGCAAAGCGTTCGAAACGTCAGGTTCAACAAAATAAATAAAACACGCGATACTTCCGTTAAAAATTGTTTAATTCAATGTGTAACAATCGCGAAAACCTAATACAATGCTATCTATTGTTTTCTTATAATATAATATAAGACAAAGATACGAACTGCCTGATGGTAAGTAGTTACCATACCGTACCTTGCGGAAGTGTCACTCGTACGCGGTCAATCTTGTAAAAACGGACGGAATTCGTCCTTAAGGACTCGAGTGTCGAGAAGACGAGTCATTTTAAGAAGACGCCGCCATTGAATCCGACAGACCGCTCCACGGCGCGTTCATATTGTTAGATCGTGCGACCTTCACACAGTCGACAAGCTCCGTGACGTAGTAGCGACCAGTAGAAGTGGTCGAGGTCCTGTTCCTGAACACCATTACATAGTCACCAACAGGGCGACGTGGTAACGATCTTCATACGACGAGTTTTAAAATTTACTTTGGCTACATCATCACATATCTGATAACGGAGAGAATGCATGTTTTAGTTTGTGAAACAGAGTTTGTGCAGTGGCATCGACGGTTTACATTAGTTACCGGAGCCACTTTCAAAAATATACACATATGTGATTGTTTGCGGTACATATGTGTGCAAGCAATAATGTGATTGTTTGAGATCTGTCTGACACGAGCTATTACTGTCGCGGTGGTCGTAAGAGCAGCGAGTTGTATTTGTACCTGTAGCGACATCTGTTGATCACTCGTTACAACTACGTTGTTTCCTCGTGACAACCTCGTGGAGTTTGAGAGCTATTGGATTGTCTGTATGTCATATAATATTTTGATTAAATATTATTATACAACCGTGTCGGCCGGAAGGTAATAAAATATTTTATATGAAGTACAAAAAAAGTTATTCTAATTTATTTTATGTAGCAGCAACTTCGCGCTGTTATTTTGTAATTATTTGTAATATATTTTCCTCATAAGAGGGCGCTTTTCTGTAACTGTAACTGATTTATTAAATACATAAAATGTTAAAACAATAGCATTTGTCTACTGTCTGTGGCTGTCTACAACTGAGAGGTGACACTTCTGCAACTGCTGACATTACGGTCTTTTACACTCGACAGTATTTAGCGAATGGTGCTTCAATTATCAGTATGATTTAGGATTCTTGTCGTGTTCGTACGCTGTCTCGTTGGTAAACGGGACACGCCCAGTACTCATTCCCACCGCTGTGTCTCCTGTGTAGCCAGAATTAACAGCGGCGACCATCAAAAAGGCAATGAACAAAGAAATTCATTGCTGTCCCGGGGGTTAAACTACAGCTGCCTTGGAACTCCCAACGAATTTAATCAGAAGAAGTTTGTAGGAGTAAGAAGTTTTGGAATTGACTTCCTCTCTTGGCAAAGTGAGAGACAGCATTAAGACAAATAAGGCATTTAAAAACCTCATAGAGATGGCTAGTCAAGTAAAGCTCAACTGCCGTGCACCACAGTTTATCAGATATCTGACACTATTGGGACCTAAATTGTGAGTTATTACCTAACACATCGTTTCCAATAATATAGATTGTAGAACCGCCTAAACGCCTGGTAATTCTCCCTTGTGGCATTAAATCAGAATAGTATACTACCCCGGATGTGACAAGCAACGAATTTAACATATCGTCCCGCTCCCGACGCCAGAGGTCGCACTCCCAGAGAACATGATGTGCTGTTTGCTCGAATTCATGATTTGTCGTAGAACACTCACATAAAGGCGATGACAGATGTCTAAATGAAAAGAGCTTCGCCCTAAAGTTTCCATTTCTTGTTAAAAATTGCGCAACGGGATGATCGACTTCTAACCACTCTTTACTTAATCTGTCTCGCACTGATTGAAAGAACAGATAAATCTCCCGCTACTGGAGCATCGCGGATCTCCGTCTCGACCTACAGTTACCCTCCGTAAGTTCGTTCTGTTTTATGAGTTTGATAACTGGAGTGGGATAGAATGCCCAATTCCATTGGTAACGAGGTCCGCCTCGCGGATTGATGCTAGGAACTACCGCAGACCCCGGATTTGTCTCCTTGATTCCGATGGCCGTATTAGTATTGAGAACTCGGAGCACACCGCTCTGGCTATACGGAGTGTGAAGAGATACGACTTCTTGGCGACACACCATACTAAAGGACCACAGGTGCCAACTACGTTGTTAAACTGTAATATGATTCGACTAGTTAGCTCGTGTGACATGTTCTCAGCAGCGGCCAGAGACGCCGTGCCCGCGTCAACGAGTCTGTGATTGTCGCCGTCGTTGCGCACATACAAAATTCGTCCGGAATGGATTTTATTAATTCACACTGTGTTTTGTTACGATATTCTCGTATTAGATCACATATACGCCTGTTGAACGCATGGTTTAGTTGTTGTGAATAAATAAAGTGATAAATCAGGAGTTTACACTTTCAATAACATGCTTTGTTTTGATTATGATCAGAATTTGATTTTCATTTTCAGAGAAATAGTCTTTTGTAGTTTCCGTGTTACTGCGGTGAACATTTGACGATATTTTGATCAACATTTCATAAACTGATATAAAGTAAAACGTAAAAACTTTCAAGTGACATCGCGGTCGACTTCAGTCGAGATGAAGCAGCGACGTGAACAAGTGACGTCTTCAATGACGACGGTGACACATCCTTATTTAAAAATGTTTTGTAGCTTTTTCTACTTGTGATCAAGAAGTCATATTGCGTCACCTTCCTACCTTTGAATATAGAAATAATGTTTACTCGCAGTCTACTGTAGCCCATGAACGCCTGTAATATAATAAATCGTCCTTTCTTTGACTTTAAGACTCATTCTGTATTTCATTCAATAGATGGCGCTGTTCCAAATTTACATTTCGCTACAGATTACAACATTTTACGAAACATAATAATTGCAAAGTGACGACATATTCATAATGTACGCAGCAATAACTGGTGCTTTAAAATTAGTTTAATGTTACCGTAAGTCTTTGTTGTGTATTTAGTATAAATAGCACATTTTGAGCCGTTATTTTTGAAGTGGCTCCGACAGCGCGTTGTATCCGTTGTCGTTCCATGCCGCTTGTAAACTCGCTGACTGACGACTGCGGACGCAGTAACGGCCCACAGCGGCCAACTGTGTCGTGCTTTAGTACGAGTCGGGTACAGCCGTGTGTTGTCACATGTTCCATTTGCTTTGTTGGTAATGGAATAATTTTAAAATAAAACTTATTTGGCATTCGACTTAGATGTAATAGAGAGGAGTGCACATAAACAATGTTTCAAACAGGAACGTCGCATCCTCTCCGTGGTGCAGCCCGCTTGTATACAAATGACTGGTAAATCCTCCACGTTAGAATTCCACTGCTAAATATAAAATCCCTGTAGAGTTGTGGTCAATGAACCAGGAACCGTCTAAGCACGACGTAAACAGTAGGAGTGGCTGTTGATGGCGGGACATCTTTAGTTCACATACGTGTATAGGCTACAACTACCAATGACATCATGCGGGCCGTATGTTTGTTTCTCAATCGAGCGAATAGTTAGACGTTGTCCATTAAAATGAAAAGTTCATCCGGCCATCACTACAAATGGGATGCTTTCTCCTTGATAGTTGTCTGAATAAAATATATTTAAAACATGTTTGTCGGTCGTGTATACGAAGTCTGCACACAGTACTCCGACTCACACTTGGCCATATTCTATTTCATGAGAGTAAACTCATGCTAATTTGCTTAAATTAAGTTACAAGTCAAAAATTGACGGAGTTATAATCTACGTTGAAGACGCCATCTACACTTGTATTGAATGAAATTAAAGACGCGTTAACCGAAAGGGAATAGCGCCTTCGTCACTAGATGGCGTTGTTTACAAAACATGCCGCCAGTCTTGTTCTTCTCTGGTGATAATATGCCGCGATCAATGCGGTCGTATTCCTCATAGTAAGTGAGGTTACCAGTAAACCCCTAAGTCAGAGTATCATTCACACATTGCCACCCCCGTCGCTAACGTAGGAAAACAACAGCTCTCCAGTCGAGGAAGTTGATATTTCTCTGCAAGTAATTATAATGTTATCAATAATGAAGTGGCGGGCTATTGTGCGTGTAGAGTACACACACACTCACAATAGGCCGCCACTTGCTTCTATGGCGCTGTTTTACAACTGTTATATTTTGTAAAATGTAAAATTATAGCGAAATGTAAATTCAGAGCAGCGCCATCTATTGAGAGAAAAACGGAATAAATAAATGACGCTTTCAATACGTTTGTGTAATTTTATATGATATCTAGTCAGGTATAAGTTACCGGTTCATACGAATTGTTTCAAGAAGGCGATAGAAATTTAGCTTCCATTGTATTTTAAATTACTTGCTTACATACAAGGTGTAAAACCAATTTATGAAATGAAATCTTAGTCAAAGACACCGATAAATTTTAAGGATTTTGTTTTTTATTTCGTACACGTCCGGACGTTACCGTCGATAACGACCGAATAGAGGGCGCCACTCCGATCACGTAATATAAAGTGGATGCCGAATACATACTCCGTCATACATAGTACGCCCACAATATGATTTGGTGGTAAGTCGGAACAGTCTATAGTATATATATATATATATATATAGTACTGAGCCATCGAGCTGCTGTGTGTGTGTGTGTGTGTGTGTGTGTGTGTGTGTGTGTGTGTATGTGTGCTTGGTGACGGTCCACAGTCGTCAGTCAGCGAGTTTACAAGCGGCATGGGACGACAACGGACACACATCGTTGTCGGAGCCACTTCAAAAATATGACTAATAAATGACGATCTATGCTAGATAAGCGAATACTTACGGTACCTTAATTATAATTAAAGCACCTGTTATTGCTACTTATCTTGATGACGATGTCACCGCTCCACGATTGTTATGTTTTGTAAAATGTTGCAATTTGTAGCGAAATCTAAATTTGGAACAGCGCCATCTATTGAAAGAAATGCGGAATGAATCTCTTCAGCTGCGACTTATTTCTTCCTCAAAGAATCATTCGGTGTACTCTTTATTTAAAGTCTAAAGGTAATGCGAAGGCAGACCAGGCCCAGAGACAGTAACTTACTGTCATAATGTATTCATAAAATATGCACTAATTTCGAAGTCAAGGAAATCTGTTCCTTGACTTCGAAATTTATTGTATTACTAGCGATCATGGGCTACAGTAGCAAGATGCCTTCTTGCTCATAAGTAGATGTTATATATGTAATATGTAGGTAGGTGTGCGTGTTGTATCCCCACACCACCGTCGTTACTTGTGTCTCAATAAATACTCAGTGCGCTGTTAGCCGTTGTTTGATTGACACCTGCACTACGTCTCTTGTTCTCATACATAACAGTGGCGACGAGGGAACTACAAGACGCGTGCATTAAGATGGCGTCAGCTGGGAATCAAGGTTTTTTTGGAATACTTTCGACATTTGACCATAATTCCCAAAGTTGGGAAACATATAGATGTCGGCTGAAACAGTGGTTTTTAGCAAATGGTATCGAACAAGATAAAGCGAGTATCAAACGCCGGGCTATTTTGCTCAGTGCACTCAGCGAAGGAGCTTACCATCTGGCGAGAGATTTGTCGTTGCCGAAAAAATTGGAAGAGAGGAGCTACGAGGGAATCGTCAAGCTACTCGACGACCATTTTATTCCGAAACGGTGTGGATTTACTCAGATGGCAGGTGAAGGACATTCGCAGTGGGCGGCGAGGTTAAGAGGCCTGGCAGCGCATTGCAGCTTTAGTAACCTCGAAGAAGCTTTGTTGAATCAGTTCGTGATGGGCCTGGCGGCGAGTCCAGAGCGCGAGAAGCTGTTCGGGCAAGATGTTAACGGACTGACGTTGTCCAAAGCGGTGGAGCTAGCCGAGAGTGTGCGGTGCGCGCGCATGGGCGCTGCCGCAGCCGTGGACGCCACGGGCGCTGGCGCAGCTGCCGTGCTTAAGGTGCAACAGAAGCCCAACGTACCCGGTGTAAAGTGTACAGTGTGTGGTTTTAAAAATCATAAAGCGGCACAATGCCGTTACGCCTCCTATAAGTGTAACAAGTGCGGTATTAAAGGCCACTTACGAAGGATGTGTCGCGGTAAAGCGGTCAACTACGTGGAGGAAAGTGCCGAGGAGGAGGACGACGGTATGAATAATTTTTTTAATATTCGTTGTGACGGTACGAAACCGATGTTAGAGCGTGTTAAGGTAAATGGTATAATTTTAGAATTCGAAGTCGATAGTGGTTCGGCAGTAACGGTTATGTCCAGTTACACGTTCAAAAAATATTTTCCTAACGGGCCATTATCGTCGTCGAACAAACGCTTGACAAACTATACTGGTGATAACATACCTACAGTCGGCTGTGCGCGCCTGGAGGTGTCGTATGAAGGTCATACGCGGTCGCTTAATTTCTTTATAGTGCACGGTGGTGGGCCACCGTTGTTAGGCCGGGATTTTATTAGTTCATTTAATTTGGAAATGTCACCTATTAAATATTGTACAGACTCCGTCAGTATCCAATCATTAAGTGAAGAGTTTTCCGCTGTATTTTCGGAGTCCTTAGGCTGTTTTAATAAATATAAAATTAAATTAACGTTAAAACCCGATTATAAACCAGTTTTTTGCAAAGCCCGGCCCGTCGCATTCGCGCTGAAGAATAAAATAGATAAGGAGTTAGATCGTCTATTGAAATTGGGTATAATCGAACCAGTCGACTATTCGGATTTTGCCTCTCCGATTGTGCCGGTACTAAAAAAAAATCAAAATTGGATCTCTCCATGGCATATAACCAGTTTTGTTTGTCAGACGAGGATAATAGCCAGCTGTTAACATGTATAAATACACACAGAGGTCTTTTCAAATTTAAAAGGTTAATTTTCGGTCTCTGTAGTTCGCCGGCAATTTTCCAAAAAGCCATGCAGGGAATCGTAGCTGACATAGAGGGAGTTTTATGCTTCCTAGACGATATTTTAATTACAGGGTCGGATAGGAAGCAGCACATGGAAAGACTAAAATTTGTATTGAAACGATTAGAACAAGCTGGGCTAACCTTAAGACGAGATAAATGTGCGTTTTTTCAAAATCAAGTTGAGTACTTAGGTTATGTGATTTCTAAAAATGGCATTAGAAAATCACAGGAAAAATTGCAATCATTTCTGGGCCTAACTAACTACTATCGTAGCTTTGTGCCAAATGCTTCTTCAGTCTTGCATCCATTGTATAAATTATTAAATAAAAAGGAAACATGGTTGTGGACGGCTGAGCAACAAAAAGCCTTCGTAGAAATAAAGAAGTGTTTAGCTTCCGATAGGCTTCTCGTCCACTTCGATAGTAATTCAAAAACCGTGCTGACTGTCGACGCCTCTCCCTATGGGCTCGGCAGTATATTATCACAAATAGATTGTAATGGCATAGAGAGGCCGGTCTCATTCGCTTCTCGCTCGTTAACGGTAGCTGAAAGGAAATATTCTCAAATTCAAAAGGAAGCAACTGCAATAATTTTTTACACCATTGAATACATTAAAAGTACTGATAACAGTGCAGATTTTCTATCTCGTGCTACATGGCCGGCGCGCGAGCTGGACGTGCACGCGGACTCCACGGCGGGAGAGGACCGCGCGGCTTACGTCCATTTTGTTTTAGACGGAAGCTTACCGGTAACCCACATGGAGTTACGCAACGCTTCCGAAACCGATCCGAAACAGGTTAAAGATTTTACTTTCAAGGGATGGCCGCGCAAGATTTCGGATGTGAGGTTGAGACCGTTCTATTTATGTAGAAATCAAATTTCTGTTGAAAACGGCATTATCATGAGGGGCCATAAAATTGTCGTACCAGCAAACCTTCGCCAGAGACTGTTAGATGAACTTCATACGACTCATCTAGGGATAGTTAACATGAAAGCGGAGGCCCGCGCTCGGTTTTGGTTTCCGGGAATCGACGCCGCTATCGAACAGACAACAGCCGCGTGCTCCGTCTGCGCACAGCTGCGGCCGTCGCCGCGCGATCTCCACTATGTGCATGGCCTCACCCGCTCACCGTGTTCAGCCGGATACACATTGATTTTTTAGGGCCGGTTAATAATAAAAGTTATTTAATTGTCGTGGACGCATTTTCTAAATGGGTTGAGTGCTTTCCGATGAAATCTAATACGTCATAGGAAGCAGTGATAGACAAATTAACGGAATTAATATCTAGAATGGGCATTCCACAAACCATTGTCAGCGATAATGGCACGTCATTCACTTCGGAGAAATTTTCAAATTTCTGTAGTCAAATGGTATTAAACAAATATTTTCTCCTGTGTATCATCCTTCTAGTAACGGCCAAGCCGAAAGTGCAGTAATAATAGTAAGAAATGCCATCCGAAGTATATTATTGTCCAACCAGAAGGATAAAAAAATTGATAACGAAATAAATAGATTTCTTTTCAATTATAGAAATTCCAAGCACGGTGCAACGGAACAATCACCCGCTTATCTAGTGTACGGGCGCGCACTCAGGTGCCGCCTAGACTTGCTCTCAGCGGAGCGCGAGTCATCGCCGCGGCCGGGCGTGTCGAACTCCTCTCGGCACATTTCTCATGTGGTGGCGCGCAAACAGTGCTCGCAGGCTAAATACTACGGTGGAAGGAAGAGGGCGGACTTTGAAATTGGAGAAACCATTTTATACAAAAGATTTAAACAAAACAAAAAGTTCACATGGTCTATTGGAAAAATCATAGAAAAAAAAGGGCGTGTACTTTACGCCATTTTTATTCCGGAGCTAGGGTGTACTATACAAAGACACAAGAATCAAATCAAAAAATACTACTCTGTGTAAAAAGTATCGGGAATATGTCAATAAAAAGACCCGCGTAAAAGAGGTCGTTCTAATTTTTTTACTGCATGTTGGTAGCACTGTACTGATTTAGCGCGCAAAATTTGAGCGGGATCTGTCATTTAATTTGTTTTAAACTACACTTTTTGTTGGTCATAGTTTTGAGTCCTCGGCGATTTTTACAATGGAAAATATTGTTGAACAAAGAGTGTGCCTTAAATTTTGTGTTTCAAATGATATTTCATGTGGTGAATCACTAAAAATGTTGCGAAATACCTACGGCGAATCGTGTATATCGAAAACAAGGGCTTATGAATGGTATAAGGCTTTTAAAGAAGGCCGAGAAGTAGTAGTAGACTTGCCTCGTTCTGGTAGACCTTCAACCGCTACGACCAGAGAAAACATCGACAGAATCAAGAAGCTAGTGCTCGAAAATCGACGTATGAGTCTGAGAGAGTTGGCTAGTGAGGTGAACATATCTTTTAAGTCCGTCCACAACATTCTCATTGACATTTTAGGCATGAAACGCGTCGCCGCTCGACTAGTTCCAAAAGAGCTCAATTTTGTTCAAAAAGCGCAGCGAAAGCATGTCGCTGAAGACATGGTTTCCCGAGCTTCTACGGATCCGACCTTTATGAAACGTATAATAACTGGCGACGAGACATGGGTTTATGAGTACGACATGCAAACAAGCCAACAGTCTTCAGAATGGCGTCTCGAAAACGAGCCGAAACCCAAAAAACCGCGGCAAAGTCGCTCCAAAATCAAGGTGATGCTGACAGTTTTTTTTGACTACCGTGGTGTGGTTCACTCCGAATTCCTTCCAGAGGGAGAAACAGTGAATAAAGAATATTATTTAGGCGTCATGAAGCGTTTGCGTGAGAGTATCCGCCGAAAACGTCCAGATTTGTGGCAACACAACTCATGGATGCTGCACCATGATAATGCACCATCACACACAGCCATTATAGTGAAAGAGTTTTTAGCGAAAAATTCAACAAAAGTTCTCGACCAAGCACCGTATTCACCTGATATGGCTCCGTCTGACTTTTTTTTATTTCCCAAGTTAAAATTACCACTTCGAGGAAAACGTTTTGAGTCGATAGAAGCCATAAAAGAAAATTCGCTGAATGAGCTAAAGGCCATACCGCAAATAGCCTATGAAAAATGTATGGAAGACTGGGTGAAGCGGTGGAGATGTTGTATTGCAAGCGATGGGGCCTACTTTGAAGGCGATAAAATAAATTTAGATGAATAATTTATATTTTTTGTTTTATTGACAAATTCCCGATACTTAGTACACAGAATGTACACCGAGGCCGAGAAGCTAGCCTTTTGAACCAGCCATCGGGAGCATTTGAGATGATTCCTAGCCCATCAAGACCTGAATCAACGGCGGAGGGAAGGGGCAGAGAGACCTTATGTGTGACACCATTACAAGCAGCCGGTGAGGGGAATAATGATGTTACATCCCCCGCAGATGATAATCTGCGTTTCACGACCCCGCCGCGAAATACAGATTTGGTACAGGCGTCACCCCTTGCGACGCCGATACCTGAGGCGCCCCCGACGACGTCACATCATGAGACGCCTCTGTCGATGCAGCCTCCTGAGGCGGCACCGACAACGCCGCCGCCGCAGCAACGTAGTCGACGCCCTCGGCGCGTTGTCACTTATTATAAATAGTAGTGCTAGGTAAGGATTTAAAGGGGGAGGAATGTTATATATGTAATATGTAGGTAGGTGTGCGTGTTGTATCCCCACACCACCGTCGTTACTTGTGTCTCAATAAATACTCAGTGCGCTGTTAGCCGTTGTTTGATTGACACCTGCACTACGTCTCTTGTTCTCATACATAACAGTAGAAAAAGTTACAAAATATTTTTAAATGAAAAATTGTAGCCCGACCACGTCCCTGCTTCATCTCGACTGGAGTCGACCGCGATGTCGCTGAACGTTTTACTTTTTAGGGTTCCGTATCCAAAGGGTAAAACAGACCCTATTACTGAGACTCCGCTGTCCGTCAGTTCATCCGTCTGTCACCAGGCTGAATCTCATGAACCGTGATTCTCGTAGTTAGACAATTGAAATTTTCACATTTGATGTATTTCTATTGCCGCTATAAGAACAAATACAAAAAAACAGACTAAATAAATATTTAAGGGGGCTCCCATACAACAAACGTGATTTTTTTTGCCGTTTTTATAGATAATGGTACGGAACCCTTCGTGCGCGAGCCTTGGCCGGTTTTTACTTCAAATCGTTTTAGGAAATCTTGATCAAAATATCGTCAAACGTTCACCGCAGATAGGTATACGAAATTCGTTCATAACCAAAAGAAATTCACAAAGTAGTTTCTTGAAAGTGTGAACACACTCATTTTATTTATTCACAACTAAATCATTCGTTCAACAGCCGCACTCGTGTATGCGATCTATTTGGAGGCTGTCATAACAAGACACAGTTTGAATTATCAAACTCCTTGGCGCCGCCACCAACACACGAGGACATACAACAAGTACAACGACCATGTCATCAGGAGCTGTGTTAGCAGCAGAAGTGGCATCGCGCGAGAGATGATTAATATATTACATGCGTTCAAACGCCACGGTAACAGCTTTACATCAGGTGGGACGTTTACTTGTATACCTCCAGAAGTAGTGTAAAAAAATAACATGGTTTTGGGAAATTAACTATTTATTTATTTTCATAAATGTATAACGCATAGGTAGTGAAAATCAGGAGTTGGCATGATATGAAACAGTTCTTCCGAGCACTCCCCGCGGCCCAGTGACCCTGGAGTGAGCAGACAGACAGACATGGAAGGTTACCACGGTGGAAGTGGACATTGTACCACGGCGGTATACTGCGTCGGGGACGCAGGACACCGCTGTAGCTTCAAAAATTGTGATACAAAGTATTATGAACTGAGGAATGTGACTGCGTCGCTTTCAACTGGCCTTCGGTGCAGTGCACGGCGACATGTATTTTGTGAACAGCTCCATCTGTTGACAGAAAGACGAAACTAATAAGACAAGGATTTTAACACCAAATCCTGAAAAAGAAAAAGCTTCTGCCTAAGGGCTCCCCGAGGGGAATGGACCTTGGCTTAGGGCGTTGCGGAGTTAAACAAAACAATCGAACACGCGGGGGTGGGCTACTCGGTACCTGGTGTAACCTGTACAAATTGTCAGATTGTATTCAATTTCACGTATCTTAAAAATGATAGTTTAATTTGTGGAGCAGCGCCCTCTTGTGACGGCAGGAATAACACTAACACTAACACTAAAACATCACAAGTATGTACAACGAGTGAACAAAGGTCAGTGTCAGTGACTGAATACGTCGCTCACTCTTCGTACTCGGCACTTCCAGGGAAGCGTATATCTTATTGTGCGTGTTGTTTTAGGAACTCATCAACTTCCAATACTCGGCGCTAGATGGCAGAATTTGTAATATTCTTATTTATAACTTTATAGAAGAGTCCGTATTAGAACATCCTCAAACTTATTGTATTATTATGTTCATGCAAATAACAATAGTATATTTTAAGTGATGTACATAATGAGACAGGTATATTTGTAAACTACTAAGTACCAATGGTGTTATCGAGCTGAAAGTTAAATAGGTAATTTACTAATAAGTATTTGTATCGCCACGCCACAACACAGCCGCCATATTTACGATGTGTTCAATAACAAAATCCTTACACGAAACGGCAGTTTCTTTTTGTTATTACGCCATCTAGTTCGAAAGTAACGAACCAATACTACACCGGTTCATACGAATTGTTTCAAGAACGCGATAGAAATTTAGCTCCCATTGTATTCTATATTACTTGCTTACAAGTTGTAAAACCAATTTATGAAATGAAAGCTTAGTCAAAGACACCGATAAATTTTAAGGATTTTTTTTTTATTTCGTACGTACGGACGTTACCGTCGGTAACGAACGAATAGAGGGCGCCACTTTGGCCACGTGTTATAAAGTGGATACTGAATACATACTCGGTCGTACATAGTACGCCAGAGCGCGTACTAGCGCAGCGCCATCTATTGTTTTGTATTAAACATCTTGAACAAGCTTTGTAACGCTGCAAAGCGTTTTAAACGTCAGGTTCAACAAAATAAATAAAACACGCGATACTTCCGTTAAAAATTGTTTAATTCAATGTGTAACAACCGCGAAAACCTAAGACAATACTATCTATTGTTTTCTTATAATATAATATAAGACAAAGATACGAACTGCCTGATGGTAAGTAGTTACCATACCGTACCTTGTGGACACTTGCAATACCGGAAGTGTCACTCGTACGCGGTCAATCTTGTAAAAACCCCTCCAAGTCTTTTTTGGAATGCCTCATTCTGTAATCCGTAGGGAAAACCTTGGCAGGGAGTTCGTTCCACAACTTAAAGAGTTCTCGGCAGAAAACTTCTCTGGAACCGTACAATAAGCGGCCACTGGAACAGCGTGTGAGGATGAACTCGCAGCGGTGGTGACAGAGTAATGTGAAAGATGTACAATGTGTCTACCAAGACATAAACCAATATTTTATAAAGAGCGGTGAATAAGAAAGACGAAGGACAAAAACACTACGAACACGAGCATCTGACGAACACCGAGCAGACGGAATTCGTCCTTAAGGACTCGAGTGTCGAGAAGACGAATCATTTTAAGAAGACGCCGCCATTGAATCCGACAGACAGCTCCACGGCACGTTCATATTGTTAGATCGTGTGAACTTCACACAGTCGACAAGCTCCGTGACGTAGTAGTGACCAGTAGAAGTGGTCGAGGTCCTGTTCCTGAACACCATTACATAGTCACCAACAGGGCGACGTGGTAACGATCTTCACACGACGAGTTTTAAAATTTACTTTGGCTACATCATCACATATCTGATAACGGAGAGAATGCATGTTTTAGTTTGTGAACAGAGTTTGTGCAGTGGCATCGACGGTTTACATTAGTTACCGGAGCCGCTTTCAAAAATATACACGTATGTGATTGTTTGCGGTACATACGTGTGCAAGCAATAAACTGACTGTGCGAGATCTGACACGAGCTATTACTGTCGCGGTGGTCGTAAGAGCAGCGAGTTGTATTTGAACCTGTAGCGACATCTGTTGATCACTCGTTACAACTACGTTGTTTATTCGTTACAGCCTCGTGGAGTTTGAGAGCTATTGGATTGTCTGTATGTCATATAATATTTTAATTGAATATTATTATACAACCGTGTCGGAAGATAATAAAATTGTTGTGGACTGTAGAAATAAAATCCCAGGTTTTGATCGCCGATTTATTGGTCTTCTTATTCTTGTATGGTACAGTCGCTGGAGTTCACAATTCGAGTCGCTTTGCGTTTCCTTAGGAACCTCGAGGCAATACCTTACAGTGAGCGCGTTGCTATATCGCGTTTCGACGCGTTTCGCCGTTCCATTTTCACTACGCGTGACCGCGTTTTTCGCGTGTATTGCCGCGAGCGTCCTATGTACATATATGTTCCTTACATCTAATTGTAGGCCGTAACATGCTCTATCTGGTGAATGTACAACTTATTTATATTTCTTATATCTAATGTACAAATTTGGCTTATAACTACGAAAAATTGTTACGATCTGACCATCGGAGCATTAAAACGGGTAATAATTATGTTTTATTCTTACATTGACTTATGTCGCTAGTCTAATAGTATATCTTAATACTAGTTATTCCTAATTTTTGGGGTTCCGCATATCATTTGTCAGGGGAATTAAAATAGTCATCATTCAAAGTTTTAATTCTTAGCACAGCTACTTAGTGTTAGTTACATGGTATGCTTTCGGAATTGCCGTTCTCAACAATAATCGTCATCGTAATGTTTAATTCTTAACCTAGCGACTTAACATTATTAACATGTATAGACTTCGAGGACGCTGTCCTTAACATTCTCCCCCCGGCGTAATTCCTATGTAGCCTCATCTGGTGACAGCGATCTCGGCTCGGGGGTCGGCGCCTCTTGCAGTACTGCCAACTTCGTGGTCGGCCGTCGAAATACTCCGCTCCGTGTCCGGACGTCCGCGCTGCGTACGTGTCCATCTGGGCCTGGGTAGACGCGTTCCACGATGCCACGCGGCCAAGTGTTGCGTGGTAGTGCATGGTCGACCACTATGACCAAGTCCCCTTCGGTGAGCACTCGCTGATCCTGTGGTGTTCCTCTGCGTGGTATCAGCGTGGGCAGGTACTCGCGCACCCAGCGTCGCCAGAACTCGTCCGCTAAGGCCTGGGCTGCTCTCCAGGTGCGCTTATCCGTCGGCTCGCACGGTCCGGTGTGAGGCTGTCCTGTTGATGATCCGATTAAGAAATGATTCGGAGTTAGAGCCTCTGGGTCGTTGCGCTCCACTGAAACGTGCGTGAGAGGTCGCGCGTTTATGGAGTATTCTGCTTCTGTCATCAGCGTATGCAGGACCTCTTCTTTCGGAGACTTTTCGTTTAGCGTTGCAAGTAGAGCGACCTTCACCGATCGCACCAGTCTCTCCCAAGCTCCGCCTTGGCTTGGCGCGCCGGGAGGGGTGTACTTCCACTGCATCCGATGTCGTAGTCCGAGTTGCTGCAGGGCTGGAGACCATTCCGCGTACGCCTGTCGTAATTCGGCGTCTGCTCCTTTGAAATTGGTTCCGTTGTCGCTGTATATAGTTGCCGGCCATCCGCGTCGAGCTGCCATTCTTCTTATTGCCATGATTGCTGAGTCTGTTGATAATGATGCTGCAAGTTCTAGGTGGACGGCTCTTGTAGTCAGGCAAGTAAACAAGGCCCCCCATCTCTTCTCATGGCGTCGCCCGATCGTAACTGTCATAGGTCCGAAGTAGTCGAGTCCGCAGTTGGAGAATGGGCGTTGAAAGGCTCCTAGTCGTTCCTCTGGTAAGTTTCCCATCGGCGGTGTTTTAGGGTTCGCTCTCCTCAGTAGGCAGAACGAACAATCTTTAGTCACGCTTCGTACGGTGGGCCTCAGCTTCAGGATCCAGTATTTCTGTCGGAGATCGTTCACGACTCTCTCGCGGCTTCCGTGTCCTGCCTTCTTGTGTTCGTTGGTCACCAGCAGTTTCGTAAAAGGGTGACGTCCATCTAAGAGAACAGGATTCTTCATCTCCGCCGGCACGCGTGCAGCACCAATCCTTCCGTCAAGGAGTAGCAGGCCGTCTCTGTAAATTGGGTTGAGTCGGTATAAGGAGCTCGATCTCGGCACTCGCTTCCCTTGGTGCATGAGTTCAATTTCGCTTTTGAAGCTGTCCTTTTGCGCTTTTCGATGCCAGAGGGCCTCTGCTTTTTTCAGATGCTCGACGTTCAAAGTTGCCTTGCGGTTCTTGCATTTCTCAGCGAATAAATATAACATCGCTGTAGCTCTGATAAGACGTTCGTAGCTTGAGAAACGTTTGACTTCAGGCAGGCAATCGAGCTCGCGAGCGGAGTCCATAGTGGCGAGAACAGCGTGTTCTTCTTCTTGATCTTCGTAGACTGAGTCGTTCTGAGGCCACTCGTTCATAGGCCTGCTCAGGAACTCTGGTCCGTGGAACCATGGGTCGTCGGCGGTCTTGGGTATGTAGCCCGGTCTAGTCGCTAGGTCGGCGACATTGCTTTTGGTCGGTGTCCACTTCCATTGGTGAATCGAAGTTAGCTCGGCGATTTCTCCTAGTCGATGCGATACATAGGGTGTGTATCGTCGACTTCCGTTTTGGATCCAGTGCAAGACCACTTGAGCGTCGGTCCAGAAGAAAACAGCGTCGGGGTTCCATCGGTGTTCTTTCGCGACGTGGTTTCCTAATCTCGCTCCGATGAGTGCGGCCTGCAATTCCATTCGTGGTATCGTCTGACTTTTCAACGGCGCCACCTTGGCTTTAGCTGCCGCTAAGACGACTCGCACTTCATGGTCTTGTTCCAATCTCCAATAGGCTGCTGCTGCGTAAGCCTCCTTGCTGGCGTCACAGAAGACGTGTAGTTGGCGGCTCTTCACTGGGCTCCCCCCGTTATAGCTTCGCGGTAGTTCGAGGTGGCTGATGATTTCTAGGTTTTTCAGCCATTGGGCGAAGGTCTCAGCGGGTTCGGTCGGTATAGTTTCATCCCAGCCCAGCTTCTGTCGCCACAAGTCCTGGAGTATTATTTTTGCAGTGATCGTATAACAGCTAAGTAGTCCCAATGGGTCGTAAATGCTCATCACCGCGCTAAGTGCTTCTCGTTTAGTCGGTGTGCGGGTCATCTCACGAACCTCTTTGTGGACGCGGTTGAGTGAGGTGTTAAATTTTAACACGTCGTTTTCGGAGTCCCATAACATCCCCAGTGTTTTCTGCTCATCTTTAGTGATTGACTGCGTTGTAGTCTTCGCGTGGCGGTCGGTGGGAATTTTGCGTAGTACATCAACTTCGTTGCTCGTCCATCCCCTTAGTTGGAAGCCAGCGTTATGATGTACGTAGTCGACTTGACTGATGACTTCCTCGGTGACTTCCTTGTTGGGATAGCTGTCCACGTAGTCGTCCATGTAGTGGGCTTCGGTGATGGCGCGAAGAGCTCCGGGGTGGGACTCGGCGAAATCCTGTGCATTCCTGTTTCTCACGCAGTGTGCTAGAAACGGTGAACTTGAGGCCCCAAATATCATTGCTGTCATTTTGTATGCCGTAGGTGACTCGTCTCTATCTCCTCTCCATAAGAACATCTGGGCTGGTTGATCTTGCTTTCTGATTTTCACCTGGAGAAACATCTCTTGTACGTCTGCCTTTATTGCGACGGCTTCTTCTCGAAATCTGAAGAGAATTGTTAGCAATGATACTAGCAGGTCGGGTCCCTCCAACAGGAAATCGTTCAAGCACACTCCGTGTGTTCTGGCTGCCGCGTCGAAGACCAGTCGCACCTTCCCTGGTTTGTTAGGGTTCTTCACGGGAAAGTGCGGCAAGTACCAGGTCACGTTGCTGCCGGCTTCTGATCCGTCACACTTCTCGGCGTATCCTTTCCTTAGCAGGTTCTGAACCTGTTCTTCATATTGCTGTTTGTCGCTCGGTGACTTGTTTAACTTATGTTCTAAATTCTTCAGTCTTCTGAGAGCGTTATTGTAGCTCATGGGTAGCTTGACATCGTCCGTTCGCCATGGAAGTCCAACTTCGTAATGACCGTCTTTTCTCCTGTTGACTGTCTTCTCGAAGATGTCGATAGCGCGCTGTTCTTCTTCTTTGATCATTGGTTTGGTCGATATTCCCAGCGCGTCGATATCAAAATGCTTCTTTACTATTTCTTCTAGTTGATCGTTTCGTGTTTCGACAGTTGCTATGTGTAAAACGTTTTCGTAGTCTTGTTTGACTATCTTCTTTGGTATGCTTCCGTGGATCACCCAGCCGAGTTGCGTCTTTGATGCAGCTGGTTGATTTCTCTTCCCTATACGCAGCTCTCTTGTCACGATGAGTTGCCAGTTATCTGTTCCGATGAGAAGTTGCGGTTTTCCATCCTCATAACATAGTTCTTCTTGCTTCAGATCCTTCAGGTGTTCTAACAGCAGAAGTTTTTCAGGAACCGTTTGGCTTAATAGGTTCATCCCATTAATTGTTCGCGCAGTAATGTTATGCTCGATTCCGTCGTGACCGCAGATGTTTATCTTCACTAATTGGCTGTTCATTTCCCGACGATCGGCGTTAATCCCGTGCATACATAATGCTTTGGATGGTCCGTCAGCGCCGATTGCTCGTGCCACCTCGCTGTCTAGCAGTGTTACCGTTGAGCCTTCATCAAACAGTGCTAGAATCTTCATTTTTCCCTTCGGTCCAATGGCGGTGATCGGGCGCATCTTGAGTTTTACTTCTCGACCGTGAGTAACCGATGCTACGGTCTCTGGAGTAGTCGTCGCGAGTAACACAGCTTTCTCTTCATGTAATAGCGGGTGATGTGGTCGTTTGCAGCCGTTGGTTCCGCAGTTCTTCTCTCTGCAGTTCATTCTTCTGTGTTTGCGATATATGCACTTGAAGCATAATTTAGCGTTCTTCACGGTATCCCATCGTTCTTGTATGCTTTGGTTGAGGAATTTAGTGCACTTGGGTAGAGCGTGTTCCTGTCCGCAAGCGACGCATTTCATATGACTTTCTTCGCTAATGCTTTTCTCAACGTCTACTTCTGTGCTGACTGTGAAGATAGGTTTCTTGTTTCTGAATTCGTGGGTTCTTGCGGGAGGTCGCGGCACCTCTCTCTTCGTTGTTGCATTTGCGCAAAAACCGTGCTTCAGAGCTCTGTCTGCTTCCCTCATCAAGAAGTCTGACAGTATGATGATTTCCGGGTCGCTGCTAGACTTGGAGGCTTCTTCTGCGTAGTCGTACCATCTAGTTCTCTGATGTGGGCTGAGCTTCTCTAGGATGTCCCTCGTCAGCATAGGATTGAAGAGGTATCCGTGCTTCAGCTTCTTCAGGACGGCAACGGCATTCTGAACCTTGACCGCAAACGTGTTCAGCTCAGTAGAGGTTCCCCCGAGTCTTGGTAGCTTCTTCAGATCTTCTATGATGCGGTCTACCATAACTTCGGGTCGACCGAAACATTGTTCCAGAGTCTTCATTACTTGGTCAGGTGATGATGCAGCGCTTAGAAGAGGTGATACGGTTTCTTTGGCTTCCCCGCGTAGACAGTTTCTCAAACGGGCCAGGTTCTCGATCGGAGTGAAGTTATAAATCGCCGTTGTTTCTTCCATGGCGGCCTTGAATGGTAGCCACTCGGTCAGTGCGCCGGAGAATACCGGTAATTCGGAGGCTTGTCGTGGCGGCGGGCGGCGGGTCATCATTTTCTCTAATACGTCGGCCAGTTGCTCCACTCCTCGGCTTCGTGATCTTGCTGGAGTAGGTGAGCGTTCTCTGGGCGGCGTATCCCATTCAACTCGTGTCGGTCTTCCTTTCTTGAGCTGTGTGTTGGTTGGTTTGAGTTCCGATGCCACGGTGGTCGTTGGTAAGGGGTACGGGTCGGAGGACTCCCCCCGTATGGCTTCCATGCCAGGATCGTTGTCATCCAGCCAGGTGGTTACTCGTTGTTCCACTTGCTCCGGTGATTCATCTTCGGCGTTACTGTCGTCTTCTAACGCGGCCATATCTGTAGCGAGTTTCTTCTTGATTAATTCTGCTTCAAGCTGTAGTTCTTTTCGGCGGATAGCGGCGAGTTTTTCTTCAGCTTCGTATCGCATGCGCGCTACAACGCTTGCTGTTGATCGGTGTGAACGAATAGAGTTCGCTTTCTTCCGTTGCGTTGAAGTGCCCGCTGGATCGGATGTATTCGTTCTCGCCGGTGAGTGCGCTTTCTTCCTCCGCGTTGAAGTGCCCGCTAGGTCTGTCGCACTTGTTCTCGCCGGTGGGTTCGTTTTCTGTAGTTGTGTTGAAGTGCCCGCTAGGTCTGGTGCACTCGTTCTCTGTAGTTGTGTTGAAGTACCCGCTAGGTCTGTCGCACTCGTTCTCGCAGGTGGGTTTGTTCTCTGCAGTTGCGTTGAAGTGCCCGCTAGGTCTGGTGCACTCGTTCTCGCAGGTGGGTTTGTTCTCTGCAGTTGCGTTGAAGTGCCCGCTAGGTCTGGTGCACTCGTTCTCGCAGGTGGGTTTGTTCTCTGCAGTTGCGTTGAAGTGCCCGCTAGGTCTGGTGCACTTGTTCTTGCTGGTGACTCGCTGGGCCTGCGGTGCTGACTCGACGTTTCTGTAGACGGAGATCGCGGCGGGTTTGAAAACACTCGTCCCGTCGTCGGTCGATCGTCGTTCCCAGCTTGGCTTCTAGTGACGACCATTTTTTCTTTCTTCCCAGTAGTTCTTCCAATAAATCCGGGCTCGATGGACCAGGCAATGTTGTGGACTGTAGAAATAAAATCCCAGGTTTTGATCGCCGATTTATTGGTCTTCTTATTCTTGTATGGTACAGTCGCTGGAGTTCACAATTCGAGTCGCTTTGCGTTTCCTTAGGAACCTCGAGGCAATACCTTACAGTGAGCGCGTTGCTATATCGCGTTTCGACGCGTTTCGCCGTTCCATTTTCACTACGCGTGACCGCGTTTTTCGCGTGTATTGCCGCGAGCGTCCTATGTACATATATGTTCCTTACATCTAATTGTAGGCCGTAACATGCTCTATCTGGTGAATGTACAACTTATTTATATTTCTTATATCTAATGTACAAATTTGGCTTATAACTACGAAAAATTGTTACGATCTGACCATCGGAGCATTAAAACGGGTAATAATTATGTTTTATTCTTACATTGACTTATGTCGCTAGTCTAATAGTATATCTTAATACTAGTTATTCCTAATTTTTGGGGTTCCGCATATCATTTGTCAGGGGAATTAAAATAGTCATCATTCAAAGTTTTAATTCTTAGCACAGCTACTTAGTGTTAGTTACATGGTATGCTTTCGGAATTGCCGTTCTCAACAATAATCGTCATCGTAATGTTTAATTCTTAACCTAGCGACTTAACATTATTAACATGTATAGACTTCGAGGACGCTGTCCTTAACAAAAATATTTTGTATGAAGTACAAAAAAAGTTATTCTAATTTATTTTATGTAGCAGCAACTTCGCGCTGTTATTTAGTAGTTATTTGTAATATATTTTCCTCATAAGAGGGCGCTTTTCTGTAACTGTAACTGTAACTGATTTATTAAATACATAAAATGTTAAAACAATAGCATTTGTCTACTGTCTGTGACTGTCTACAACTGAGAGGTGACACTTCTGCAACTGCTGACATTACGGTCTTTTACACTCGACAGTATTTAGCGAATGGTGCTTCAATTATCAGTATGATTTAGGATCCTTGTCGTGTTCGTACGCAGTCTCGTTGGTAAACGGGACACGCCCAGTACTCATTCCCACCACTGTGTCTCCTGTGTAGCCAGAATTAACAGCGGCGACCATAAAAAGGCAATGAACAATGAAATTCATTGCTGTCCCTGGGGTTAAACTACAGCTGCCTTGGAACTCCCAACGAATTTAATCAGAAGAAATTTGTAGGAGTAAGAAGTTTTGGAATTGACTTCCTCTCTTGGCAAAGTGAGAGACAGCATTAAGACAAATTAGGCATTTAAAAACCTCAAAGAGATGGCTAGTCAAGTAAAGCTCAACTGCCGCGCACCACAGTTTATCAGATATCTAACACTATTGGGACCTAAATTGTGAGTTATTACCTAACACATCGTTTCCAATAATATAGATTGTAGAACCGCCTAAACGCCTGGTAATTCTCCCTTGTGGCATTAAATCAGAATAGTATACTACCCCGGATGTGACAAGCAAGGAATTTAACATATCGTCCCGCTCCCGACGCCAGAGGTCGCACTCCCAGAGAACATGATGTGCTGTTTGCTCGAATTCATGATTCGTCGTAGAACACTCACATAAAGGCGATGACAGATGTCTAAATGAAAAGAGCTTCGCCCTAAAGTTTCCATTCCTTGTTAAAAATTGCGCAACGGGATGATCGACTTCTAACCACTCTTTACTTAATCTGTCTCGCACTGATTGAAAGAACAGATAAATCTCCCGCTACTAGAGCATCGCGGATCTCCGTCTCGACCTACATTTACCCTCCGTAAGTTCGTTCTGTTTTATGAGTTTGATAACTGGAGTAGGATAGAATGCCCAAATCCATTGGTAACGAGGTCCGCCTCGCGGATTGATGCTAGGAACCACCGCAGACCCCGGATTTGTCTCCTTGATTCCGATGGCCGTATTAGTATTGAGAACTCGGAGCACACCGCTCTGGCTATACGGAGTGTGAAGAGATAGGACTTCTTGACGACACACCAGATACTAAAGGACCACAGGTGCCAACTACGTTGTTAAACTGTAATATGATTCGACTAGTTAGCTCGTGTGATATGCTCTCAGCAGCGGCCAGAGACGCCGTGCCCGCGTCAACGAGTCTGTGACTGTCGCCGTCGTTGAGCACATACAAAACTCGTCCGGAATGGATTTTATTCATTCAAACTGTGTTTTGTTACGATATTCTCGTATTAGATCACATATACGTCTGTTGAACGCATGGTTTAGTTGTTGTCAATAAATAAAGTGATAATTCAGGAGTTTACACTTTCAATAACATGCTTTGTTTTGATTATGATCAGAATTTGATTTTCATTTTCAGAGAAATAGTCTTTTGTAGTTTGCGTGTTACTGCGGTGAACATTTGACGATATTTTGATCAACATTTCATAAACTGATATAAAGTAAAAAGTAAAAACTTTTAAGTGACGTCGCGGTCGACTTCAGTCGAGATGAAGCAGCGACGTGAACAAGTGACGTCTTCAATGACAACGGTGACACATCCTTATGTAAAAATGTTTTGTAGCTTTTTCTACTTGTGATCAAGAAGTCATATTGCGTCACCTTCCTACCTTTGAATATAGAAATAATGTTTACTCGCAGTCTACTGTAGCCCATGAACGCCTGTAATACAATAAATCGTCCTTTCTTTGACTTTAAGACTCATTCTGTATTCATTCAATAGATGGCGCTGTTCCAAATTTACATTTCGCTACAGATTACAACATTTTACGAAAAATAATAATTGCAAAGTGACGACATATTCATAATGTACGCAGCAATAACTGGTGCTTTAAAATTAGTTTAATGTTACCGTAAGTCTTTGTTGTGTATTTAGTATGAATAGCACATTTTGAGCCGTTATTTTTGAAGTGGCTCCGACAACGCGTTGTATCCGTTGTCGTTCCATGCCGCTTGTAAACTCGCTGACTGACGACTGCGGACGCAGTAACGGCCCACAGCGGCCAACTGTGTCGTGCTTTAGTACGAGTCTGGTACAGCCGTGTGTTGTCTGTTGAATAATTTTAAAATAAAACTTATTTGGCATTCGACTTAGATGTAATAGAGAGGAGTGCGCATAAACAATGTTTGAAACAGGAACGTCGCATCCTCTCCGTGGTGCAGCCCGCTTGTATACAAATGACTGGTAAATCCTCCACGTTAGAATTCCACTGCTAAATATAAAATTCCTGTAGAGTTGTGGTCAATGAACCAGGAACCGTTTAAGCACGACTTACCTAAACAGTAGGAGTAGCTATTGATGGCGGGACATCATTAGTTCACATACGTGTATAGGCTACAACTACCAATGACATCATGCGGGCCGTATGTTTGTTTGTCAATCGAGCGAATAGATAGACGTTGTCCATTAAAATGAAAGATTCATCCGGCCATCACTACAAATGGGATGCTTTCTCGTTGATAGTTGTCTGAATAAAATATATTTAAAACATGTTTGTCGGTCGTGTATACGAAGTCTGCACACAGTACTCCGACTCATACTCGGCCATATTCTATTTCATGACAGTAAATTCATGCTAATTTGCTTAAATTTTGTTTCAAATCAAAAATTGACTGAGTTATGATCTACGTTGAAGACGCCATCTACACTTGTATTGAATGAAATTAAAGACGCGTTAACCGAAAGGGAATAGCGCCTTCGTCACTAGATGGCGTTGTTTACAAAACATGCCGCCAGTGTTGTTCTTCTCTGGTGATAATATGCCGCGATCAATGCGGTCGTATTCCTCATAGTAAGTGAGGTTACCAGTAAACCCCTAAGTCAGAGTATCATTCACACATTGCCACCCCCGTCGCTAACGTAGGAAAACAACAGCTCTCCAGTCGAGGAAGTTGATATTTCTCTGCAAGTAATTATAATGTTATCAATAATGAAGTGGCGGGCTATTGTGCGTGTAGAGTACACACACACTCACAATAGGCCGCCACTTGCTTCTATGTCGCTGTTTTACAACTGTTATATTTTGTAAAATGTAAAATTATAGCGAAATGTAAATTCAGAGCAGCGCCATCTATTGAGAGAAAAACGGAATAAATAAATGACGCTTTCAATACGTTTTTGTAATTTTATATGATATCTAGTCAGGTATAAGTTACCGGTTCATACGAATTGTTTCAAGAAGGCGATAGAAATTTAGCTTCCATTGTATTTTAAATTACTTGCTTACATACAAGGTGTAAAACCAATTTATGAAATGAAATCTTAGTCAAAGACACCGATAAATTTTAAGGATTTTGTTTTTTATTTCGTACACGTCCGGACGTTACCGTCGATAACGACCGAATAGAGGGCGCCACTCCGGTCACGTAATATAAAGTGGATGCCGAATACATACTCCGTCATACATAGTACGCCCACAATATGATTTGGTGGTAAGTCGGAACAGTCTATAGTATATATATATATATATATAGTACTGAGCCATCGAGCTGCTGTGTGTGTGTGTGTGTGTGTGTGTGTGTGTGTGTGTGTGTATGTGTGCTTGGTGACGGTCCACAGTCGTCAGTCAGCGAGTTTACAAGCGGCATGGGACGATAACGGACACACATCGTTGTCGGAGCCACTTCAAAAATATGACTAATTAATGACGATCTATGCTAGATAAGCGAATACTTACGGTACCTTAATTATAATTGAAGCACCTGTTATTGCTACTTATCTTGATGACGATGTCACCGCTCCACGATTGTTATGTTTTGTAAAATGTTGCAATTTGTAGCGAAATCTAAATTTGGAACAGCGCCATCTATTGAAAGAAATGCGGAATGAATCTCTTCAGCTGCGACTTATTTCTTCCTCAAAGAATCATTCGGTGTACTCTTTATTTAAAGTCTAAAGGTAATGCGAAGGCAGACCAGGCCCAGAGACAGTAACTTACTGTCATAATGTATTCATAAAATATGCACTAATTTCGAAGTCAAGGAAATCTGTTCCTTGACTTCGAAATTTATTGTATTACTAGCGATCATGGGCTACAGTAGCAAGATGCCTTCTTGCTCATAAGTAGATGTTATATATGTAATATGTAGGTAGGTGTGCGTGTTGTATCCCCACACCACCGTCGTTACTTGTGTCTCAATAAATACTCAGTGCGCTGTTAGCCGTTGTTTGATTGACACCTGCACTACGTCTCTTGTTCTCATACATAACAGTGGCGACGAGGGAACTACAAGACGCGTGCATTAAGATGGCGTCAGCTGGGAATCAAGGTTTTTTTGGAATACTTTCGACATTTGACCATAATTCCCAAAGTTGGGAAACATATAGATGTCGGCTGAAACAGTGGTTTTTAGCAAATGGTATCGAACAAGATAAAGCGAGTATCAAACGCCGGGCTATTTTGCTCAGTGCACTCAGCGAAGGAGCTTACCATCTGGCGAGAGATTTGTCGTTGCCGAAAAAATTGGAAGAGAGGAGCTACGAGGGAATCGTCAAGCTACTCGACGACCATTTTATTCCGAAACGGTGTGGATTTACTCAGATGGCAGGTGAAGGACATTCGCAGTGGGCGGCGAGGTTAAGAGGCCTGGCAGCGCATTGCAGCTTTAGTAACCTCGAAGAAGCTTTGTTGAATCAGTTCGTGATGGGCCTGGCGGCGAGTCCAGAGCGCGAGAAGCTGTTCGGGCAAGATGTTAACGGACTGACGTTGTCCAAAGCGGTGGAGCTAGCCGAGAGTGTGCGGTGCGCGCGCATGGGCGCTGCCGCAGCCGTGGACGCCACGGGCGCTGGCGCAGCTGCCGTGCTTAAGGTGCAACAGAAGCCCAACGTACCCGGTGTAAAGTGTACAGTGTGTGGTTTTAAAAATCATAAAGCGGCACAATGCCGTTACGCCTCCTATAAGTGTAACAAGTGCGGTATTAAAGGCCACTTACGAAGGATGTGTCGCGGTAAAGCGGTCAACTACGTGGAGGAAAGTGCCGAGGAGGAGGACGACGGTATGAATAATTTTTTTAATATTCGTTGTGACGGTACGAAACCGATGTTAGAGCGTGTTAAGGTAAATGGTATAATTTTAGAATTCGAAGTCGATAGTGGTTCGGCAGTAACGGTTATGTCCAGTTACACGTTCAAAAAATATTTTCCTAACGGGCCATTATCGTCGTCGAACAAACGCTTGACAAACTATACTGGTGATAACATACCTACAGTCGGCTGTGCGCGCCTGGAGGTGTCGTATGAAGGTCATACGCGGTCGCTTAATTTCTTTATAGTGCACGGTGGTGGGCCACCGTTGTTAGGCCGGGATTTTATTAGTTCATTTAATTTGGAAATGTCACCTATTAAATATTGTACAGACTCCGTCAGTATCCAATCATTAAGTGAAGAGTTTTCCGCTGTATTTTCGGAGTCCTTAGGCTGTTTTAATAAATATAAAATTAAATTAACGTTAAAACCCGATTATAAACCAGTTTTTTGCAAAGCCCGGCCCGTCGCATTCGCGCTGAAGAATAAAATAGATAAGGAGTTAGATCGTCTATTGAAATTGGGTATAATCGAACCAGTCGACTATTCGGATTTTGCCTCTCCGATTGTGCCGGTACTAAAAAAAAATCAAAATTGGATCTCTCCATGGCATATAACCAGTTTTGTTTGTCAGACGAGGATAATAGCCAGCTGTTAACATGTATAAATACACACAGAGGTCTTTTCAAATTTAAAAGGTTAATTTTCGGTCTCTGTAGTTCGCCGGCAATTTTCCAAAAAGCCATGCAGGGAATCGTAGCTGACATAGAGGGAGTTTTATGCTTCCTAGACGATATTTTAATTACAGGGTCGGATAGGAAGCAGCACATGGAAAGACTAAAATTAGTATTGAAACGATTAGAACAAGCTGGGCTAACCTTAAGACGAGATAAATGTGCGTTTTTTCAAAATCAAGTTGAGTACTTAGGTTATGTGATTTCTAAAAATGGCATTAGAAAATCACAGGAAAAATTGCAATCATTTCTGGGCCTAACTAACTACTATCGTAGCTTTGTGCCAAATGCTTCTTCAGTCTTGCATCCATTGTATAAATTATTAAATAAAAAGAAAACATGGTTGTGGACGGCTGAGCAACAAAAAGCCTTCGTAGAAATAAAGAAGTGTTTATCTTCCGATAGGCTTCTCGTCCACTTCGATAGTAATTCAAAAACCGTGCTGACTGTCGACGCCTCTCCCTATGGGCTCGGCAGTATATTATCACAAATAGATTGTAATGGCATAGAGAGGCCGGTCTCATTCGCTTCTCGCTCGTTAACGGTAGCTGAAAGGAAATATTCTCAAATTCAAAAGGAAGCAACTGCAATAATTTTTTACACCATTGAATACATTAAAAGTACTGATAACAGTGCAGATTTTCTATCTCGTGCTACATGGCCGGCGCGCGAGCTGGACGTGCACGCGGACTCCACGGCGGGAGAGGACCGCGCGGCTTACGTCCATTTTGTTTTAGACGGAAGCTTACCGGTAACCCACATGGAGTTACGCAACGCTTCCGAAACCGATCCGAAACAGGTTAAAGATTTTACTTTCAAGGGATGGCCGCGCAAGATTTCGGATGTGAGGTTGAGACCGTTCTATTTATGTAGAAATCAAATTTCTGTTGAAAACGGCATTATCATGAGGGGCCATAAAATTGTCGTACCAGCAAACCTTCGCCAGAGACTGTTAGATGAACTTCATACGACTCATCTAGGGATAGTTAACATGAAAGCGGAGGCCCGCGCTCGGTTTTGGTTTCCGGGAATCGACGCAGCTATCGAACAGACAACAGCCGCGTGCTCCGTCTGCGCACAGCTGCGGCCGTCGCCGCGCGATCTCCACTATGTGCATGGCCTCACCCGCTCACCGTGTTCAGCCGGATACACATTGATTTTTTAGGGCCGGTTAATAATAAAAGTTATTTAATTGTCGTGGACGCATTTTCTAAATGGGTTGAGTGCTTTCCGATGAAATCTAATACGTCATAGGAAGCAGTGATAGACAAATTAACGGAATTAATATCTAGAATGGGCATTCCACAAACCATTGTCAGCGATAATGGCACGTCATTCACTTCGGAGAAATTTTCAAATTTCTGTAGTCAAATGGTATTAAACAAATATTTTCTCCTGTGTATCATCCTTCTAGTAACGGCCAAGCCGAAAGTGCAGTTAAAATAGTAAGAAATGACATCCGAAGTATATTATTGTCCAACCAGAAGGATAAAAAAATTGATAACGAAATAAATAGATTTCTTTTAAATTATAGAAATTCCAAGCACGGTGCAACGGAACAATCACCCGCTTATCTAGTGTACGGGCGCGCACTCAGGTGCCGCCTAGACTTGCTCTCAGCGGAGCGCGAGTCATCGCCGCGGCCGGGCGTGTCGAACTCCTCTCGGCACATTTCTCATGTGGTGGCGCGCAAACAGTGCTCGCAGGCTAAATACTACGGTGGAAGGAAGAGGGCGGACTTTGAAATTGGAGAAACCATTTTATACAAAAGATTTAAACAAAACAAAAAGTTCACATGGTCTATTGGAAAAATCATAGAAAAAAAAGGGCGTGTACTTTACGCCATTTTTATTCCGGAGCTAGGGTGTACTATACAAAGACACAAGAATCAAATCAAAAAATACACCGAGGCCGAGAAGCTAGCCTTTTGAACCAGCCATCGGGAGCATTTGAGATGATTCCTAGCCCATCAAGACCTGAATCAACGGCGGAGGGAAGGGGCAGAGAGACCTTATGTGTGACACCATTACAAGCAGCCGGTGAGGGGAATAATGATGTTACATCCCCCGCAGATGATAATCTGCGTTTCACGACCCCGCCGCGAAATACAGATTTGGTACAGGCGTCACCCCTTGCGACGCCGATACCTGAGGCGCCCCCGACGACGTCACATCATGAGACGCCTCTGTCGATGCAGCCTCCTGAGGCGGCACCGACAACGCCGCCGCCGCAGCAACGTAGTCGACGCCCTCGGCGCGTTGTCACTTATTATAAATAGTAGTGCTAGGTAAGGATTTAAAGGGGGAGGAATGTTATATATGTAATATGTAGGTAGGTGTGCGTGTTGTATCCCCACACCACCGTCGTTACTTGTGTCTCAATAAATACTCAGTGCGCTGTTAGCCGTTGTTTGATTGACACCTGCACTACGTCTCTTGTTCTCATACATAACAGTAGAAAAAGTTACAAAATATTTTTAAATGAAAAATTGTAGCCCGACCACGTCCCTGCTTCATCTCGACTGGAGTCGACCGCGATGTCGCTGAACATTTTACTTTTTAGGGTTCCGTATCCAAAGGGTAAAACAGACCCTATTACTGAGACTCCGCTGTCCGTCAGTTCATCCGTCTGTCACCAGGCTGAATCTCATGAACCGTGATTCTCGTAGTTAGACAATTGAAATTTTCACATTTGATGTATTTCTATTGCCGCTATAAGAACAAATACTAAAAAACAGACTAAATAAATATTTAAGGGGGCTCCCATACAACAAACGTGATTTTTTTTGCCGTTTTTATAGATAATGGTACGGAACCCTTCATGCGCGAGCCTTGGCCGGTTTTTACTTCAAATCGTTTTAGGAAATCTTGATCAAAATATCGTCAAACGTTCATCGCAGATAGGTATACGAAATTCGTTCATAACCAAAAGAAATTCACAAAGTAGTTTCTTGAAAGTGTGAACACACTCATTTTATTTATTCACAACTAAATCATTCGTTCAACAGCCGCACTCGTGTATGCGATCTATTTGGAGACTGTCATAATAAGACACAGTTTGAATTATCAAACTCCTTGGCGCCGCCACCAACACACGAGGACATACAACAAGTACAACGACCATAACACCAGGAGCTGTGTTAGCAGCAGAAGTGGCATCGCGCGAGAGATGATTAATATATTACATGCGTTCAAACGCCACGGTAACAGCTTTACATCAGGTGGGACGTTTACTTGTATACCTCCAGAAGTAGTGTAAAAAAATAACATGGTTTTGGGAAATTAACTATTTATTTATTTTCATAAATGTATAACGCATAGGTAGTGAAAATCAGGAGTTGGCATGATATGAAACAGCTCTTCCGAGCACTCCCCGCGGCCCAGTGACCCTGGAGTGAGCAGACAGACAGACATGGAAGGTTACCACGGTGGAAGTGGACATTGTACCACGGCGGTATACTGCGTCGGGGACGCAGGACACCGCTGTAGCTTCAAAAATTGTGATACAAAGTATTATGAACTGAGGAATGTGACTGCGTCGCTTTCAACTGGCCTTCGATGCAGTGCATGGCGACATGTATTTTGTGAACAGCTCCATCTGTTGACAGAAAGACGAAACTAATAAGACAAGGATTTTAACACCAAATCCTGAAAAAGAAAAAGCTTCTGCCTAAGGGCTCCGCGAGGGGAATGGACCTTGGCTTAGGGCGTTGCGGAGTTAAACAAAACAATCGAACACGCGGGGGTGGGCTACTTGGTACCTGGTGTAACCTGTACAAATTGTCAGATTGTATTAAATTTCACGTATCTTAAAAATGATAGTTTAATTTGTGGAGCAGCGCCCTCTTGTGACGGCAGGAATAACACTAACACTAAAACATCACAAGTATGTACAACGAGTGAACAAAGGTCAGTGTCAGTGACTGAATACGTCGCTCACTCTTCGTACTCGGCACTTCCAGGGAAGCGTATATCTTATTGTGCGTGTTGTTTTAGGAACTCATCAACTTCCAATACTCGGCGCTAGATGGCAGAATTTGTAATATTCTTATTTATAACTTTATAGAAGAGTCCGTATTCGAACATCCTCAAACTTATTGTATTATTATGTTCATGCAAATAAGAATAGTATATTTTAAGTGATGTACATAATGAGACAGGTATATTTGTAAACTACTAAGTACCAATGGTGTTATCGAGCTGAAAGTTAAATAGGTAATTTACTAATAAGTATTTGTATCGCCACGCCACAACACAGCCGCCATATTTACGATGTGTTCAATAACAAAATCCTTACACGAAACGGCAGTTTGTTTTTGTTATTACGCCATCTAGTTCGAAAGTAACGAACCAATACTACACCGGTTCATACGAATTGTTTCAAGAACGCGATAGAATTTTAGCTTCCATTGTATTTTATATTACTTGCTTACAAGTTGTAAAACCAATTTATAAAATGAAAGCTTAGTCAAAGACACCGATAAGTTTTAAGTATTTTGTTTTTTATTTCGTACGTCCGGAAGAATAGAGGGCGCCACTTCGGCCACGTGGTATAAAGTGGATACTGAATACATACTCCGTCGTACATACATAGTACGTCCACAATATGATTTGGTGGTAAGTTGGAACAGTCTATAGTAGACATTAATACACAAGTACTGCACAAAACAAACAAAGTTATGGAATCCTAATTTTAGAGCACAGCGCCATCTATTGTTTTATATTAAACAATTTGAACAAGCTTTGTAACGCTGCAAAGCGTTTTAAACGTCAGGTTCAACAAAATAAATAAAACACGCGATACTTCCGTTAAAAATTGTTTAATTCAATGTGTAACAATCGCGAAACCCTAAGACAATAATATCTATTGTTTTCTTATAATATAATATAAGACAAAGATACGAACTGCCTGATGGTAAGTAGTTACCATACCGTACCTTGTGGACACTTGCAATACCGGAAGTGTCACTCGTACGCGGTCAATCTTGTAAAAACCTCTCCAAGTCTTTTTTGGGATGCCTCATTCTGTAATCCGTAGAGAAAACCTCGGCAGGGAGTTCCACAACTTAAGAGTTCTCGGCAGAAAACTTCTCTGGAACCGTACAATAAGCGGCCACTGGAACAGCGTGTGGGGATGAACTCGCAGCGGTGGTGACAGAGTAATGTGAAAGATGTGCCATGTGTCTACCAAGACATAAACCAATATTTTATAAAGAGCGGTGAATAAGAAAGACGAAGGACAAAACCACGACGACCACGAGCATCTGACGAACACCGAGCAGACGGAATTCGTCCTTAAGGACTCGAGTGTCGAGAAGACGAGTCATTTTAAGAAGACGCCGCCATTGAATCCGACAGACCGCTCCACGGCGCGTTCATATTGTTAGATCGTGTGACCTTCACACAGTCGACAAGCTCCGTGACGTAGTAGCGACCAGTAGAAGTGGTCGAGGTCCTGTTCCTGAACACCATTACATAGTCACCAACAGGGCGACGTGGTAACGATCTTCACTCGACGAGTTTTAAAATTTACTTTGGCTACATCATCACATATCTGATAACGGAGAGAATGCCTGTTTTAGTTTGTGCACAGAGTTTGTACAGTGGCATCGACGGTTTACATTAGTTACCGGAGCCACTTTCAAAAATATACACGTATGTGATTGTTTGCGGTACATACATACGTGTGCAAGCAATAAACTGACTGTGCGAGATCTGACACGAGCTATTACTGTCGCGGTGGTCGTAAGAGCAGCGAGTTGTATTTGAACCTGTAGCGACATCTGTTGATCACTCGTTACAACTACGTTGTTTATTCGTTACAGCCTCGTGGAGTTTGAGAGCTATTGGATTGTCTGTATGTCATATAATATTTTGATTGAATATTATTATACAACCGTGTCGGAAGATAATAAAATATTTTATATGAAGTACAAAAAAAGTTATTCTAATTTATTTTATGTAGCAGCAACTTCGCGCTGTTATTTTGTAGTTATTTGTAATATATTTTCCTCATAAGAGGGCGCTTTTCTGTAACTGTAACTGATTTATTAAATACATAAAATGTTAAAACAATAGCATTTGTCTACTGTCTGTGACTGTCTACAACTGAGAGGTGACACTTCTGCAACTGCTGACATTACGGTCTTTTACACTCGACAGTATTTAGCGAATGGTGCTTCAATTATCAGTATGATTTAGGATTCTTGTCGTGTTCGTACGCTGTCTCGTTGGTAAACGGGACACGCCCAGTACTCATTCCCACCACTGTGTCTCCTGTGTAGCCAGAATTAACAGCGGCGACCAACAAAAAGGCAATGAACAATGAAATTCATTGCTGTCCCGGGGGTTAAACTACAGCTGCCTTGGAACTCCCAACGAATTTAATCAGAAGAAATTTGTAGGAGTAAGAAGTTTTGGAATTGACTTCCTCTCTTGGCAAAGTGAGAGACAGCATTAAGACAAATAAGGCATTTAAAAACCTCAAACAGATGGCTAGTCAAGTAAAGCTCAACTGCCGTGCACCACAGTTTATCAGATATCTAACACTATTGGGACCTAAATTGTGAGTTATTATTATTACCTAACACATCGTTTCCAATAATATAGATTGGAGAACCGCCTAAACGCCTGGTAATTCTCCCTTGTGGCATTAAATCAGAATAGTATACTACCCCGGATGTGACACGCAAGGAATTTAACATATCGTCCCGCTCCCGACGCCAGAGGTCGCACTCCCAGAGAACATGATGTGCTGTTTGCTCGAATTTATGATTTGTCGTAGAACACTCACATAAAGGCGATGACAGATGTCTAAATGAAAAGAGCTTCGCCCTAAAGTTTCCATTCCTTGTTAAAAATTGCGCAACGGGATGATCGACTTCTAACCACTCTTTACTTAATCCGTCTCGCACTGATTAAAAGAACAGATAAATCTCCCGCTACTAGAGCATCGCGGATCTCCGTCTCGACCTACATTTACCCTCCGTAAGTTCGTTCAGTTTTATGAGTTTGATAACTGGAGTAGGATAGAATGCCCAAATCCATTGGTAACGAGATCTGACTCGCGGTTGATGCTAGGAACTACCGCAGACCCCGGATTTGTATCCTTGATTTCGATGGCCGTGTTAGTATTGAGAACTCGGAGCACACCGCTCTGGCTATACGGAGTGTGAAGAGATACAACTTCTTGGCGACACACCATACTAAAGGACCACAGGTGCCGACTACGTTGTTAAACTGTAATATGATTCGACTAGTTAGCTCGCGTGACATGTTCTCAGCAGCGGCCAGAGACGCCGTGCCCGCGTCAACGAGTCTGTGACTGTCGACGTCGTTGCGCACATACAAAATTCGTCCGGAATGGATTTTATTCATTCAAACTGTGTTTTGTTACGATATTCTCGTATTAGATCACATATACGTCTGTTGAACGCATGGTTTAGTTGTTGTCAATAAATAAAGTGATAATTCAGGAGTTTACACTTTCAATAACATGCTTTGTTTTGATTATGATCAGAATTTGATTTTCATTTTCAGAGAAATAGTCTTTTGTAGTTTCCGTGTTACTGCGGTGAACATTTGACGATATTTTGATCAACATTTCATAAACTGATATAAAGTAAAAAGTAAAAACTTTCAAGTGACGTCGCGGTCGACTTCAGTCGAGATGAAGCAGCGACGTGAACAAGTGACGTCTTCAATGACGACGGTGACACATCCTTATTTAAAAATGTTTCGTAGCTTTTTCTACTTGTGATCAAGAAGTCATATTGCGTCACCTTCCTACCTTTGAATATAGAAATATTGTTTACTCGCAGTCTACTGTAGCCCATGAACGCCTGTAATACAATAAATCGTCCTTTCTTTGACTTTAAGACTCATTCTGTATTTCATTCAATAGATGGCGCTGTTCCAAATTTACATTTCGCTACAGATTGCAACATTTTACGAAACATAATAATTGTAAAGTGGCGACATATTCATAATGTATGCAGCAATAACTGGTGCTTTAAAATTAGTTTAATGTTACCGTAAGTCTTTGTTGTGTATTTAGTATAAATAGCACATTTTGAGCCGTTATTTTTGAAGTGGCTCCGACAACGCGTTGTATCCGTTGTCGTTCCATGCCGCTTGTAAACTCGCTGACTGACGACTGCGGACGCAGTAACGGCCCACAGCGGCCAACTGTGTCGTACTTTAGTACGAGTCGGGTACAGCCGTGTGTTGTCACATGTTCCATTTGCTTTGTTGATAATGGAATAATTTTAAAATAAAACTTATTAGGCATTCGACTTAGATGTAATAGAGAGGAGTGCGCATAAACAATGTTTGAAACAGGAACGTCGCATCCTCTCCGTGGTGCAGCCCGCTTGTATACAAATGACTGGTAAACCTCCACGTTAGAATTCCACTGCTAAATATAAAATCCTGTAGAGTTGTGGTCAATGAACCAGGAACCGTCTAAGCACGACGTACCTAAACAGTAGGAGTAGCTGTTGATGGCGGGACATCTTTAGTTCACATACGTGTATAGGCGACAACTACCAATGACATCATGCGGGCCGTATGTTTGTTTGTCAATCGAGCGAATGGATAGACGTTGTACATTAAAATGAAAAAAAGTTCATCCGGCCATCACTACAAATGGGATGCTTTCTCGTTGATAGTTGTCTGAATAAAATATATTTAAAACATGTTTGTCGGTCGTGTTTACGAAGTCTGCACACAGTGCTCCGACTCACACTTGGCCATATTCTATTTCATGAGAGTAAACTCATGCTAATTTGCTTAAATTTTGTTTCAAATCAAAAATTGACTGAGCTATGATCTACGTTGAAGACGCCATCTACACTTGTATTGAATGAAATTAAAGACGCGTTAACCGAAAGGAATAGCGCCTCCGTCACTAGATGGCGTTGTTTACAAAACATGCCGCCAGTCTTGTTCTTCTCTGGCGATAATATGCCGCGATCAATGCGGTCGTATTCCTCACAGTAAGTGAGGTTACCAGTAAACCCCTAAGTCAGAGTATCATTCACACATTGCCACCCCCGTCGCTAACGTAGGAAAACAACAGCTCTCCAGTCGAGGAAGTTGATATTTCTCTGCAAGTAATTATAATGTTATCAATAATGAAGTGGCGGGCTATTGTGCGTGTAGAGTACACACACACTCACAATAGGCCGCCACTTGCTTCTATGTTTTTTTTTTTTTTTTTTTTTTTTTTTTTTTTTTTTTTTTTTTTTTTTTTTTTTGACCTGACTATGTAGTTAGCCCCGGTTGGGCTGTCACTACGTCACCGGACTAGAGGGCGGGCGTGAGGCGCCACAGCCTGAAAAACAAAGCTAAGCGACAGCCTAAGGGCCCCCGAGAGGGGTCGGACCTCGGCTCAGGACGTCGCTGGAGAAACAAATCGAACACGCGGGTTCGTGCCTTAAGGGCCTGTCGGAGAGGCTTCTATGTCGCTGTTTTACAACTGTTATATTTTATAAAATGTAAAATTATTGCGAAATGTAAATTCAGAGCAGCGCCATCTATTGAGAGAAAAACGAAATAAATAAATGACGTTTTCAATACGTTTTTGTAATTTTATATGATATCTAGTCAGGTATAAGTTAACGGTTCATACGAATTGTTTCAAGAAGGCGATAGAAATTTAGCTTCCATTGTATTTTAAATTACTTGCTTACATACAAGGTGTAAAACCAATTTATGAATTGAAATCTTAGTCAAAGACACCGATAAATTTTAAGGATTTTGTTTTTTATTTCGTACACGTCCGGAAGTTACCGTTGATAACGACCGAATAGAGGGCGCCACTTGTGGGTATGTGTGCTTGGTGACGGTCCACAGTCGTCAGTCAGCGAGTTTACAAGCGGCATGGAACGACAACGGACACACCTCGTTGTCGGAGCCACTTCAAAAATATGACTAATAAATGACGATCTATGCTAGATAAGCGAATACTTACGGTACCTTAAAATATAATTAAAGCACCTGTTATTGCTACTTATCTTGATGACGATGTCACCGCTCCACGATTGTTATGTTTTGTAAAATGTTGCAATTTGTAGCGAAATCTAAATTTGAAACAGCGCCATCTATTGAATGAAATGCGGAATGAATCTCTGCAGCTGCGACTTATTTCTTCCTCAAAGAATCATCCGGTGTACTCTTTATTTAAAGTCTAAAGGTAATGCGAAGGCAGACCAGGCCCAGACACAGTAACTTACTGTCATAATGTATTCATAAAATATACACTAATTTCGAAGTCAAGGAACAGATGATTTATTGTATTACTAGCGATCATGGGCTACAGTAGCAAGATGCCTTCTTGCTCATAAGTAGGAAAAGCTACAAAATATTTTTAAATGAAAAATTGTAGCCCGACCACGTCGCTGCTTCATCTCGACTGGAGTCGACCGCGATGTCGCTGAACGTTTTACTTTTTAGGGTTCCGTATACGAAGGGTAAAACAGACCCTATTACTGAGACTCCGCTGTCCGTCAGTTCATCCGTCTGTCACCAGGCTGAATCTCATGAAACGTGATACTCGTAGTTAGAAAATTGAAATTTTCACAGTTAATGTATTTCTATTGCCGCTATAAGAACAAATACTAAAAAACAGAATAAATAAATATTTAAGGGGGCTCCCATACAACAAACGTGATTTTTTTGCCGTTTTTATAGATAATGGTACGGAACCCTTCCTGCGCGAGTCTTGGCCGGTTTTTACTTCAAATCGTTTTAGGAAATCTTGATCAAAATATCGTCAAACGTTCACCGCAGATAGGTATACGAAATTCGATCATAACCAAAAGAAATTCACAGCAGTTTGTTGAAAGTGTAAACTCACTCATTTTATTTATTCACAACTAAATCATTCGTTCAACAGCCGCACTCGTGTATGCGATCTATTTGGAGGCTGTCATAACAAGACACAGTTTGAATTATCAAACTCCTTGGCGCCGCCACCGGCGCACGAGGACATACAACAAGTACAACGACCATGTCATCAGGAGCTGTGTTAGCAGCAGAAGTGGCATCGCGCGAGAGATGATTAATATATTACATGCGTTCAAACGCCACGGTAACAGCTTTACATCAGGTGGGACGTTTACTTCTATACCTCCAGAAGTAGTGTAAAAAAATAACATAGTTTTGGGAAATTAACTATTTATTTATTTTCATAAATGTATAACGCATAGGTAGTGAAAATCAGGAGTTGGCATGATATGAAACAACTCTTCCGAGCACTCCCCGCGGCCCAGTGACCCTGGAGTGTGCAGACAGACAGACATGGAAGGTTACCACGGTGGAAGTGGACATTGTACCACGGCGGTATACTGCGTCGGGGACGCAGGACACCGCTGTAGCTTCAAAAATTGTGATACAAAGTATTATGAACTGAGGAATGTGACTGCGTCGCTTTGAACTGGCCTACGGTGCAGTACTCCGCGACATGTATTTTGAGAACAGCTCCATCTGTTGACAGAAAGACAAAACTAATAAGACAAGGATTTTAACACCAAATCCTGAAAAAGAAAAAGCTTCTGCCTAAGGGCTCCCCGAGGGGAATGGACCTTGGCTTAGGGCGTTGCGGAGTTAAACAAAACAATCGAACACGCGGGGGTGGGCTACTCGGTACCTGGTGTAACCTGTACAAATTGCCAGATTGTATTCAATTTCACGTATCTTAAAAATGATAGTTTAACTTGTGGAGCAGCGCCCTCTTGTGGCGGCTGGAATAACACTTCACACTAAAATATCACAAGAATGTACAATGAGCGAACAAAGGTCAGTGTCAGTGACTGAATACGTCGCTCACTCTTCGTACTCGGCACTTCCAGGGAAGCGTATATCTTATAGTGCGTATTGTTTTAGGAACTCATCAACTTCCAATATTCGACGCTAGATGGCAGAATTTGTAACATTCTCATTTATAACTTTATAGAAGAGTCCGTATTCGAACATCCTCAAACTTCTTGTATTATTATGTTCATGCAAATAAGAATAGTATATTTTAAGTGATGTACATAATGAGACAGGTATATTTGTAAACTACTAAGTACCAATGGTATTATCGAGCTGAAAGTTAAATAAGTAATTTACTAATAAGTATTTGTATCGCCACGCCACCACACAGCCGCCATATTTACGATGTGTTCAATAACACAATCCTTACACGAAACGACAGTTTCTTTTTGTTATTACGCCATCTAGTTCGAAAGTAACGAACCAATACTACACCGGTTCATACGAATTGTTTCAAGAACGCGATAGAAATTTAGCTCCCATTGTATTCTATATTACTTGCTTACAAGTTGTAAAACCAATTTATGAAATGAAAGCTTAGTCAAAGACACCGATAAATTATAAGGATTTCGTTTTTTATTTCGTACGTCCGGACGAATAGAGGGCGCCACTTCGGCCACGTGGTATAAAGTGGATACTGAATACATACTCCGTCGTACATACATAGTACGTCCACAATATGATTTGGTGGTAAGTTGGAACAGTCTATAGTAACCATTAGTACACAAGTACTGCACAAAACAAACAAAGTTATGGAGTCCTAATTTTAGAGCACAGCGCCATCTATTGTTTTGTATTAAACAATTTGAACAAGCTTTGTAACGCTGCAAAGCGTTCGAAACGTCAGGTTCAACAAAATAAATAAAACACGCGATACTTCCGTTAAAAATTGTTTAATTCAATGTGTAACAATCGCGAAAACCTAATACAATGATATCTATTGTTTTCTTATAATATAATATAAGACAAAGATACGAACTGCCTGATGGTAAGTAGTTACCATACCGTACCTTGTGGAAGTGTCACTCGTACGCGGTCAATCTTGTAAAAACGGACGGAATCGAGTGTCGAGAAGACGAGTCATTTTAAGAAGACGCCGCCATTGAATCCGACTCCGACAGACAGCTCCACGGCGCGTTCATATTGTTAGATCGTGTGAACTTGACACAGTCGACAAGCTCCGTGACGTAGTAGCGACCTGTAGAAGCGGTCGAGGTTCTGTTCCTCGCACACCATTAGACTATGTAAGTCACCAACAGGGCGACGTGGTAACGATCTTCACACGACGAGTTTTAAAATTTACTTTGGCTACATCATCACATATCTGATAACGGAGAGAATGCCTGTTTTAGTTTGTGAAACAGAGTTTGTACAGTGGCATCGACGGTTTACATTAGTTACCGGAGCCACTTTCAAAAATATACACGTATGTGATTGTTTGCGGTACATACGTGTGCAAGCAATAATGTGATTGTTTGAGATCTGTCTGACACGAGCTATTACTGTCGCGGTGGTCGTAAGAGCAGCGAGTTGTATTTGTACCTGTAGCGACATCTGTTGATCACTCGTTACAACTACGTTGTTTCCTCGTAACAACCTCGTGGAGTTTGAGAGCTATTGGATTGTCTGTATATCATATAATATTTTGATTAAATATTATTATACAACCGTGTCGGCCGGAAGGTAATAAAATATTTTATATGAAGTACAAAAAAAGTTATTCTAATTTATTTTATGTAGCAGCAACTTCGCGCTGTTATTTTGCAATTATTTGTAATATATTTTCCTCATAAGAGGGCGCTTTTCTGTAACTGTAACTGATTTATTAAATACATAAAATGTTAAAACAATAGCATTTGTCTACTGTCTGTGACTGTCTACAACTGAGAGGTGACACTTCTGCAACTGCTGACATTACGGTCTGTTACACTTGACAGTATTTAGCGAATGGTGCTTCAATTATCAGTATAATTTAGGATTCTTGTCGTGTTCGTAACTGTATTCAAACTGTGTTTTGTTACGATATTCTCGTATTAGATCACATTAGCGAATGGTGCTTCAATTATCAGTATAATTTAGGATTCTTGTCGTGTTCGTAACTGTATTCAAACTGTGTTTTGTTACGATATTCTCGTATTAGATCACATACGTCTGTTGAACGCATGGTTTAGTTGTTGTGAATAAATAAAGTGATAATTCAGGAGTTTACACTTTCAAGAACATGCTTTGTTTTGATTATGATCAGAATTTGATTTTTATTTTCAGAGAAATAATCTTTTGTAGTTTCCGTGTTACTGCGGTGAACATTTGACGATATTTTGATCAACATTTCATAAACTGATATAAAGTAAAAAGTAAACTTTCAAGTGACATCGCGGTCGACTTCAGTCGAGATGAAGCAACGACGTGAACAAGTGACGTCTTCAATGACAACGGTGACACATCCTTATTTAAAAATGTTTTGTAGCTTTTTCTACTTGTGATCAAGAAGTCATATTGCGTCACCTTCCTACCTTTGAATATAGAAATAATGTTTACTCGCAGTCTACTGTAGCCCATGAACGCCTGTAATACAATAAATCGTCCTTTCTTTGACTTTAAGACTCATTCTGTATTTCATTCAATAGATGGCGCTGTTCCAAATTTACATTTCGCTACAGATTACAACATTTTACGAAACATAATAATTGCAAAGTGACGACATATTCATAATGTACGCAGCAATAACTGGTGCTTTAAAATTAGTTTAATGTTACCGTAAGTCTTTGTTGTGTATTTAGTATGAATAGCACATTTTGAGCCGTTATTTTTGAAGTGGCTCCGACAACGCGTTGTATCCGTTGTCGTTCCATGCCGCTTGTAAACTCGCTGACTGACGACTGCGGACGCAGTAACGGCCCACAGCGGCCAACTGTGTCGTGCTTTAGTACGAGTCGGGTACAGCCGTGTGTTGTCACATGTTCCATTTGCTTTGTTGATAATGGAATAATTTTAAAATAAAACTTATTAGGTAACTTAGATGTAATAGAGAGGAGTGCGCATAAACAATGTTTGAAACAGGAACGTCGCATCCTCTCCGTGGTGCAGCCCGCTTGTATACAAATGACTGGTAAATCCTCCACGTTAGATTTACACTGCTAAATATAAAATCCCTGTAGAGTTGTGGTCAATGAACCAGGAACTTCGGTCTAAGCAGTAGGAGTAGCTGTTGATGGCGGGACATCTTTAGTTCACATACGTGTATAGGCTACAACTACCAATGACATCATGCGGGCCGTATGTTTGTTTGTCAATCGAGCGAATAGTTAGACGTTGTCCATTAAAATGAAAAGTTCATCCGGCCATCACTACAAATGGGATGCTTTCTCGTTGATAGTTGTCTGAATAAAATATATTTAAAACATGTTTGTCGGTCGTGTTTACGAAGTCTGCACACAGTACTCCGACTCACACTTGGCCATATTCTATTTCATGATAGTAAACTCATGCTAATTTGCTTAAATTAAGTTACAAGTCAAAAATTGACGGAGTTATAATCTACGTTGAAGACGCCATCTACACTTGTATTGAATTAAGTTAAAGAAGCATTAACTGAAAGGTAATAGCGCCTCCGTCACTAGATGGCGTGGTTTACAAAACATGCCGCCAGTCTTGTTCTTCTCTGGCGACATTATGCCGCGATAAATGCGGTCGTATTCCTCACAGTAAGTGAGGTTACCAGTAAACCCCTAAGTCAGAAAATCATTCACACATTGCCACCCCCGTTGCTAACGTAGGAAAACAACAGCTCTCTAGTCGAGGAAGTTGATATTTCTCTGTAAGTAATTATAGTTTTATCAATAATGAAGTGGCGGGCTATTGTGCGTGTAGAGTACACACACACACACACAATAGGCCGCCACTTCCTTCTGTGTCGCCGCTTTACAACTGTTATATTTTACAAAATGTAAAATTATAGCGAAATGTAAATTCGGAGCAGCGCCATCTATTGAGAGAAAAACGGAATAAATAAATGACGTTTTCAATACGTTTTTGTAATTTTATATGATATCTTGTCAGGTATAAGTTACCGGTTCATACGAATTGTTTCAAGAAGGCGATAGAAATTTAGCTTCCATTGTATTTTAAATTACTTGCTTACATACAAGGTGTAAAACCAATTTATGAAATGAAATTTTAGTCAAAGACACCGATAAATTTTAAGGATTTTGTTTTTATTTCGTACACGTCCGGACGTTACCGTTGATAACGACCGAATAGAGGGCGCCACTTGTGGGTATGTGTGCTTGGTGACGGTCCACAGTCGTCAGTCAGCGAGTTTACAAGCGGCATGGAACGACAACGGACACACCTCGTTGTCGGAGCCACTTCAAAAATATGACTAATTAATGACGATCTATGCTAGATAAGCGAATACTTACGGTACCTTAAAATATAATTAAAGCACCTGTTATTGCTACTTATCTTGATGACGATGTCGCCGCTCCACGATTGTTATGTTTTGTAAAATGTTGCAATTTGTAGCGAAATCTAAATTTGGAACAGCGCCATCTATTGAAAGAAATGCGGAATGAATCTCTGCAGCTGCGACTTATTTCTTCCTCAAAGAATCATCCGGTGTACTCTTTATTTAAAGACTAAAGGTAATGCGAAGGCAGACCAGGCCCAGAGACAGTAACTTACTGTCATAATGTATTCATAAAATATACACTAATTTCGTAGTCAAGGAACAGATGATTTATTGTATTACTAGCGATCATAGGCTACAGTAGCAAGATGCCTTCTTGCTCATAAGTAGAAAAAGCTACAAAATATTTTTAAATGAAAAATTGTAGTCCGACCACGTCGCTGCCTTATCTCGACTGGAGTCGACCGCGATGTGGCTGAACGTTTTACTTTTTAGGGTTCCGTATCCAAAGGGTAAAACAGACCCTATTACTGAGACTCCGCTGTCCGTCAGTTCAGCCGTCTGTCACCAGGCTCAATCTCATGAACCGTGATACTCGTAGTTAGACAATTGAAATTTTCACAGATGATGTATTTCTATTGCCGCTATAAGAACAAATACTAAAAAACAGAATAAATAAATATTTAAGGGGGCTCCCATACAACAAACGTGATTTTTTTGCCGTTTTCATAGATAATGGTACGGAACCCTTCGTGCGCGAGTCTTGGCCGGTTTTTACTTCAAATCGTTTTAGGAAATCTTGATCAAAATATCGTCAAACGTTCACCGCAGATAGGTATACGAAATTCGTTCATAACCAAAAGAAATTCACAAAGTAGTTTCTTGAAAGTGTGAACTCGCTCATTTTATTTATTCACAACTAAATCATTCGTTCAACAGCCGCACTCGTGTACGCGATCTATTTGGAGACTGTCATAACAAGACACAGTTTGAATTATCAAACTCCTTGGCGCCGCCACCGGCGCACGAGGACATACAACAAGTACAACGACCATGTCACCAGGAGCTGTGTTAGCAGCAGAAGTGGCATCGCGCGAGAGATGATTAATATATTACATGCGTTCAAACGCCACGGTAACAGCTTTACATCAGGTGGGACGTTTACTTGTTTACCTCCAGAAGTAGTGTAAAAAAATAACATGGTTTTGGGAAATTAACTATTTATTTATTTTCATAAATGTATAACGCATAGGTAGTGAAAATCAGGAGTTGGCATGATATGAAACAGCTCTTCCGAGCACTCCCCGCGGCCCAGTGACCCTGGAGTGAGCAGACACACAGACATGGAAGGTTACCACGGTGGAAGTGGACATTGTACCACGGCGGTATACTGCGTCGGGGACGCAGGACACCGCTGTAGCTTCAAAAATTGTGATACAAAGTATTATGAACTGAGGAATGTGACTGCGTCGCTTTGAACTGGCCTACGGTGCAGTACTCAGCGACATGTATTTTGAGAACAGCTCCATCTGTTGACAGAAAGACAAAACTAATAAGACAAGGATTTTAACACCAAATCCTGAAAAAGAAAAAGCTTCTGCCTAAGGGCTCCCCGAGGGGAATGGACCTTGGCTTAGGGCGTTGCGGAGTTAAACAAAACAATCGAACACGCGGGGGTGGGCTACTCGGTACCTGGTGTAACCTGTACAAATTGTCAGATTGTATTCAATTTCACGTATCTTAAAAATGATAGTTTAATTTGTGGAGCAGCGCCCTCTTGTGACGGCAGGAATAACACTTCACACTAAAACATCACAAGAATGTACAATGAGTGAACACAGGTCAGTGTCAGTGACTCAATAAGTCACTCACTCTTCGTACTCGGCACTTCCAGGGAAGCGTATATCTTATTGTGCGTATTGTTTTAGGAACTCATCAACTTCCAATACTCGACGCGAGATGGCAGAATTTGTAATATTCTTATTTATAACTTTATAGAAGAGGCCGTATTCGAACATCATCAAACTTATTGTATTATTATGTTCATGCAAATAAGAATAGTATATTTTAAGTGATGTACATAATGAGACAGGTATATTTGTAAACTACTAAGTACCAATGGTTTTATCGAGCTGAAAGTTAAATAGGTAATTTAGTAATAAGTCTTTGTATCGCCACGCCACCACACAGCCGCCATATTTACGATGTGTTCAATAACAAAATCCTTACACGAAACGACAGTTTCTTTTTGTTATTACGCCATCTAGTTCGAAAGTAACGAACCAATACTACACCGGTTCATACGAATTGTTTCAAGAACGCGGTAGAAATTTAGCTTCCATTGTATTCTATATTACTTTCTTACAAGTTGTAAAACCAATTTATGAAATGAAAGCTTAGTCAAAGACATCGATAAGTTTTAAGTATTTTGTTTTTTATTTCGTACGTCCGGAAGAATAGAGGGCGCCACTTCGGCCACGTGGTATAAAGTGGATACTGAATACATACTCCGTCGTACATACATAGTACGTCCACAATATGATTTGGTGGTAAGTTGGAACAGTCTATAGTAGACATTAATACACAAGTACTGCACAAAACAAACAAAGTTATGGAATCCTAATTTTAGAGCACAGCGCCATCTATTGTTTTATATTAAACAATTTGAACAAGCTTTGTAACGCTGCAAAGCGTTTTAAACGTCAGGTTCAACAAAATAAATAAAACACGCGATACTTCCGTTAAAAATTGTTTAATTCAATGTGTAACAATCGCGAAACCCTAAGACAATACTATCTATAGTTACCATACCGTACCTTGTGGACACTTGCAATACCGGAAATATCACTCGCACGCGGTCATTCTTGTAAAAACCTCTCCAAGTCTTTTTTGGGATGCCTCATTCTGTAATCCGTAGAGAAAACTTCGGCAGGGAGTTCCACAACTTAAGAGTTCTCGGCAGAAAATTTCTCTGGAACCGTACAATAAGCGGCCACTGGAACAGTGTGTGGGGATGAACTCGCAGCGGTGGTGACAGAGCAATGTGAAAGATGTGCCATGTGTCTACCACGACATAAACCAATATTTTATAAAGAGCGGTGAATAAGAAAGACGAAAGACAAAATCACGACGACCACGAGCATCTGACGAACACCGAGCAGACGGAATTCGTCCTTAAGGACTCGAGTGTCGAGAAGACGAGTCATTTTAAGAAGACGCCGCCATTGAAGTCGACAGACAGCTCCACGGCACGTTCATATTGTTAGATCGTGTGAAGTTCACACAGTCGACAAGTTCCGTGACGTAGTGCGACTAGTAGAAGTGGTCGAGGTCCTGTTCCTCGCACACCATTACATAGTGGCTCTGCTTTTGCTTTGCAGTTGCGATTTGGGCTCCTCTTTCGCTTGCCATCAGGCAAAGCGGAGCCACTATCCTGAACTTGTATAAAAAAAAGTAGCCTTGTTCCGAAAAGAGAAAGCCTTTCGTTAGAACATGGATATGGCAAATAACTACAAAATAACAGCGCTAAGTTGCTGCTACATAAAATAAATAAATAACTTTTTTATAATACAAATAAAATATTTTACTACTTTCCGGCCGACACGGTTGTATAATAATATTGAATCACAATATTATATGACATACAGACGACCCAATGGCTCTCAAATAAACCCCCACGAGGTCGTCACGAGGAAACAACGTAGTTGTAACGAGTGATCAACAGATGTCGCTACAGGTACAAATACAACTCGCTGCTCTTACGACCACCGCGACAGTAATAGCTCGTGTCAGATGTCACACAGTCAGTTTATTGCTTGCACACGTATGTACCGCAAACAATCACATACGTGTATATTTTTGAAAGCGGCTCCGGTAACTAATGTAAACCGTCGATGCCACTGTACAAACTCTGTTCACAAACAAAACATACATTCTCTCCGTTATCAGATATGTGATGATGTAGCCAAAGTAAATTTTAAAACTCGTCGTGTGAAGATCGTTACCACGTCGCCCTGTTGGTGACTATGTAATGGTGTTCAGGAACAGGACCTCGACCACTTCTACTGGTCGCTACTACGTCACGGAGCTTGTCGACTGTGTGAAGGTCACACGATCTAACAATATGAACGCGCCGTGGAGCTGTCTGTCGGATTCAATGGCGGCGTCTTCTTAAAATGATTCGTCTTCTCGACACTCGAGTCCTTAAGGACGAATTCCGTCTGCTCGGTGTTCGTCAGGTGCTCGTGGTCATCGTGTTTTCGTCCTTCGTCTTTCTTATTCACCGCTCTTTATAAAATATTGGTTTATGTCTTGGTAGACACATTGTACGTCTTTCACATTGCTCTGTCACCATCGCTGCGAGTTCATCCTCACACGCTGTTCCAGTGGCCGCTTATTGTACGGTTCCAGAGAAGTTTTCTGCCGAGAACTCTTTAAGTTGTGGAACGAACTCCCTGCCGAGGTTTTCCCTACGGATTACAGAATGAGGCATTCCAAAAAAACTTGGACAGGTTTTTACAAGATTGACAGCGTACGAGTGACACTTCCGGTATTGCAAGTAGTTGCCATACCGTATATGGTAACTACTTACCATCAGGCAGTTCGTATGTTTGTCGGGCGCCTTATATTATATCATAAGAATACAATAGATGGCGCTGTACACTAAAATTAGGACTCCATAACTTTGTTTGTTTTGTGCAGTAGGTACTTGTGTATTAATGTCTACTATAGACTGTTTCAACTTACCACCAAATCATATTGTGGACGTACTATGTACGACGGAGTATGTATTCAGTATCCACTTTATACCACGTGGCCGAAGTGGCGCCCTCTATTCGTCCGGACGTACGAAATAAAAAACGAAATCCTTAAAATTTATCGGTGTCTTTGACTAAGCTTTCATTTCATAAATTGGTTTTACAACTTGTAAGCAAGTAATATAGAATACAATGGGAGCTAAATTTCTATCGCGTTCTTGAAACAATTCGTATGAACCGGTGTAGTATTGGTTCGTTACTTTCGAACTAGATGGCGTAATTACAAAAAGAAACTGTCGTTTCGTGTAAGGATTGTGTTATTGAACACATCGTAAATATGGCGGCTGTGTGGTGGCGTGGCGATACAAATACTTATTAGTAAATTATCTATTTAACTTTCAGCTCGATAAAACCATTGGTACTTAGTAGTTTACAAATATACCTGTCTCATTATGTACATCACTTAAAATATATTATTCTTCATCGCATGAACATAATAATACAATAAGTTTAAAGATGTTCGAATAAGGACTCTTCTATAAAGTTATAAATAAGAATATTACAAATTCTGCCATCTAGCGTCGAGTATTATTGATGAGTTCCTAAAACAATACGCACAATAAGATATACGCTTCCCTGGAAGTGCCGAGTACGAATAGTGAGCGACGTATACAGTCACCGACACTGACCTTTGTTCACTCATTGTACATTCTTGTGATATTTTAGGGTGAAGTGTTATTCCTGCAGTCACAAGAGGGCGCTGCTCCAAAAATTAAACTCTATCTATCTATATATCTAGAAAGGCTTTCTCTTTTCGTCACAAGGCTTCTATTTTTATACAAGTTCAGCATAGTGGCTCTGCTTTACCTGATGGCAAGCGAAAGAGGAGCCCAAATCGCAACTGCAAGTGATAAAAGACTACTGACGGTATCCTGTCAGTTGACGCGTTTGATTTGATGAGTTTAAAGACAACAAAGATAGCAGTAGCCATATTTTTAAAAACTGCAACTGCACTGCAGCGCGGCGTGTGTCAAAATGCGTACATTTTGACGTTTCCTTCAGCGATCTGACAGCAGCGACGTTTAACGAAACGTCAAAATGTACGGATTTTGACACACGCCGCGCTGCAGTCCAGTTGCACTTTTATAGTTGAAACGTCCTAGAGTACGCGAAGAAATGTGTGGGACATTTTAAGCCAATAGCATTTGTCTACTTACAACTCTTAATTTTTGGAACAGCAGTCAGAGGTGACACTTCTACAAGTGCTGACATTGTGGTCTTTTACACTCGACAGTATTTAATTATGACTTAATCTGCTTCAATTATCATTTTGAGTTAGAAATCTTGTCGTGCTTGTATGCTGTTTCGCTGCCATGAAATACGTATATCGTTCGAATATAACTGTCATTAATTATAGAATATAAAATAGTTATGTAATGCGGTCAAATCGTGATTAGATCCCACTACTAGAGAGAGGATCTCCGTCTCGACCTACATTTACCCTCCGTAAGTTCGTTCAGTTTTATCAGTTTGATAACTGGAGTAGGATAGAATGCCCAAATCCAATGGCAACGAGGTCCGCCTCGCGGATTGATGCTAGGAACCACCGCAGACCCCGGATTTCTCTCCTTGATTCCGATGGCCGTATTAGTATTGAGAACTCGGAGCACACCGCTCTGGCTAAACGGAGTGTGAAGAGATAGGACTTCTTGGCGACACACGAGATACTAAAGGACCACAGGTGCCGACTACATTGTTTAACTGTAATATATTCACAGCAGCGGCCAGAGACGTGTCAACGGATGACTGTCGCCGTCCGTCGTGGCGCACACGAACTGAGAGATAACATGTTTGAACACGGGCTATTTCAGAAATAAAGCTGAACTATAAGGAGCTCCTCGATGTTAGACACGACACACAAACACAATGTGTGTAACCTGTTTGTTGGTATGGTTGGTATACATGACAATCGTATACAGTAACACGATGTACGTATGTACGTGTATCTTCACGCCAGGTCCCTTGCGGGGTACGCAAGTCCAAATCTGTTTCCAAAATATTCCAGTAGTGAACGTCACGCACGCATAACAAGACAACGCCATCTGAATTACAATACGAGTGCAAACAAAACACACAAATCACTGAAGGAGGGACCGATATATCATTCAAAGATTGATGGAGATTGATGGACCTACTTATACCTCGGAAGTGGCGCAAAGGATTTTGTTCATTCAAATTGTGTTTTCTTATGATAGTCTCGATTTAATTGAACTGTGGTGAAAATTTGCCGATATTCAGATCAAGATATTACATAAAAAGTAAAACGTTCAAGCGTCATGGCGGTCGACTGCAGTCGAGATGAAACAGCGACGGGAACAGGTCTTCAATGACGTCGGTTACACTTCTTTATTTAAAAATGTTTTGTAGCTTTTTCTACTTGTGAGCAAGAACTCATATTGCGTCACTCGCAGTCTACTGTAGCCCATGAACGCCTGTAATACAATAAATCATCTGTTCCTTGACTTCAAAGTTTTTGTGTTATAAATTTATTAAATTATTATCAATTAGTGTTTAAAAGGTAAGTTAGTGTTAGTGATTGTTATATGAATACATTGTGACACTAAGTTACTGTATCTTGGCCTGGTCTGCCTTCGCATAAGCTTTAGACTTTAAATAATGACTACAATGGATGTTTCTTTGAGGAAAAAATAATCACAGCTGCAGAGATTCATTCCGTATCTAATGCAGTGGATGGCGCTGTTCCAAATTTACATTTCGCTACAAATTGCAACATTTTACAAAATATAACAATTGTAAAGTGCCGACATATTCATAATGATACGCAGCAATAACTGGTGCTTTAATAATACATTAATGTTACCGTAAGTCCTTGTTGTGTATTTAGTATAAGTTATACCACAAATACTATTATTTTTGAAGTGGCTCCGACAACGCGGTGTGTCCGTTGTTGTTCCATGCCGCTGGTAGACTTACTGACTGACCACTCCTTTTTTGGAATGCCTCATTCTGTAATCCATAGGGAAAACCTCCGCAGGGAGTTCGTTCCACAACTTAAGAGTTCTCGGCAGAAAACTTCTCTGGAACCATACAATAAGCGGCCACTGGAACAGCGTGTGAGGATGAACTCGCAGCGGTGGTGACAGAGTAATGTGAAAGATGTACAATGTGTCTACCAAGACATAAACCAATATTTCATAAAGAGCGGAAGACGAGTCATTTTAAGAAGACGCCGCCATTGAATCCGACAGACAGCTCCACGGCGCGTTCATATTGTTAGATCGTGTGAAGTTCACACAGTCGACAAGCTCCGTGACGTAGTGGCGACCAGTAGAAGTGGTCGAGGTCCTGTTCCTGAACACCATTACATAGTCACCAACAGGGCGACGTGGTAACGATCTTCACACGACGAGTTTTAAAATTTACTTTGGCTACATCATCACATATCTGATAACGGAGAGAATGCATGTTTTAGTTTGTGCACAGAGTTTGTACAGTGGCATCGACGGTTTACATTAGTTACCGGAGCCGCTTTCAAAAATATACACGTATGTGATTGTTTGCGGTACATACGTGTACAAGCAATAATGTGATTGTTTGAGATCTGTCTGACACGAGCTATTAATGTCGCGGTGGTCGTAAGAGCAGCGAGTTGTATTTGAACCTGTAGCGACATCTGTTGATCACTCGTTACAACTACGTTGTTTATTCGTTACAACCTCGTGGGGGTTTATTTGAGAGCCATTGGGTCGTCTGTATGTCGTATAATATTGTGATTCAATATTATTATACAACCGTGTCGGAAGATAATAAAATATTTTATATGAAGTACAAAAAAAGTTATTCTAATTTATTTTATGTAGCAGCAACTTCGCGCTGTTATTTTGTAGTTATTTGTAATATATTTTCCTCATAAGAGGGCGCTTTTCTGTAACTGTAACTGATTTATTAAATACATAAAATGTTAAAACAATAGCATTTGTCTACTGTCTGTGACTGTCTACAACTGAGAGGAGACACTTCTGCAACTGCTGACATTACGGTCTGTTACACTCGACAGTATTTAGCGAATGGTGCTTCAATTATCAGTATGATTTAGAATTCTTGTCGTGTTCGTACGCTGTCTCGTTGGTAAACGGGACACGCCCAGTACTCATTCCCACCACTGTGTCTCCTGTGTAGCCAGAATTAAAAAGGCAATGAACAAAGAAATTCATTGCTGTCCCGGGGGTTAAACTACAGCTGCCTTGGAACTCCCAACGAATTTAATCAGAATAAATTTGTAGGAGTAAGAAGTTTTGGAATTGACTTCCTCTCTTGGCAAAGTGAGAGACAGCATTAAGACAAATAAGGCATTTAAAAACCTCAAAGAGATGGCTAGTCAAGTAAAGCTCAACTGCCGTGCACCACAGTTTATCAGATATCTAACACTATTGGGACCTAAATTGTGAGTGAGTACCTAACACATCGTTTCCAATAATATAGATTGTAGAACCGCCTAAACGCCTGGTAATTCTCCCTTGTGGCATTAAATCAGAATAGTATACTACCCCGGATGTGACAAGCAAGGAATTTAACATATCGTCCCGCTCCCGACGCCAGAGATCGCACTCCCAGAGAACATGATGTGCTGTTTGCTCGAATTCATGATTTATCATAGAACACTCACATAAAGGCGATGACAGATGTCTAAATGAAAAGAGCTTTGCCCTAAAGTTTCCATTCCTTGTTAAAAATTGCGCAACGGGATGATCGACTTCTAACCACTCTTTACTTAATCTGTCTCGCACTGATTGAAAGAACAGATAAATCTCCCGCTACTAGAGCATCGCGGATCTCCGTCTCGACCTACAGTTACCCTCCGTAAGTTTTATGAGTTTGATAACTGGAGTAGGATAGAATGCCCAAATCCATTGGTAACGAGGTCTGCCTCGCGGATTGATGCTAGGAACCACCTCAGACCCCGAATTTCTCTCCTTGATTCCGATGGCCGTATTAGTATTGAGAACTCGGAGCACACCGCTCTGGCTATACGGAGTGTGAAGAGATAGGACTTCTTGGCGACACACGAGATACTAAAGGACCACAGGTGCCAACTACGTTGTTAAACTGTAATATGATTCGACTAGTTAGCTCGTGTGACATGTTCTCAGCAGCGGCCAGAGACGCCGTGCCCGCGTCAACGAGTTTGTCGCCGTCGTTGCGCACATACAAAATTCGTCCGGAATGGATTTTGTTCATTCAAACTGTGTTTTGTTACGATATTCTCGTATTAGATCACATATGCGTCTGTTGAACGTATGGTTTAGTTGTAGTGAATAAATAAAGTGATAATTCAGGAGTTTACACTTTCAAGAACATGCTTTGTTTTGATTATGATCAGAATTCGATTTTTATTTTCAGAGAAATAGTCTTTTGTAGTTTCCGTGTTACTGCGGTGAACATTTGACGATATTTTGATCAACATTTCATGAACTGATATAAAGTAAAACGTAAAAACTTTCAAGTGACATCGCGGTCGACTTCAGTCGAGATGAAGCAACGACGGGAACAAGTGACGTCTTCAATGACGACGGTGACACATCCTTATTTAAAAATGTTTAGTAGCTTTTTCTACTTGTGATCAATAAGTCATATTGCGTCAGGTAAGAAGCTACCTTTGAATATAGAAATAATGTTTACTCGCAGTCTACTGTAGCCCATGAACGCCTGTAATACAATAAATCGTCCTTTCTTTGACTTTAAAGATTTTGTGTTTAATAAGTCGCTGCTGCGAGACTCATTCTGTATTTCATTCAATAGATGGCGCTATTCCAAATTTACATTTCGCTACAGATTGCAACATTTTACGAAACATAATAATTGTAAAGTGGCGACATATTCATAATGTACGCAGCAATAACTGGTGCTTTAAAATTAGTTTAATGTTACCGTAAGTCTTTGTTGTGTATTTAGTATAAATAGCACATTTTGAGCCGTTATTTTTGAAGTGGCGCCGACAACGCGTTGTATCCGTTGTCGTTCCATGCCGCTTGTAAACTCGCTGACTGACGACTGCGGACGCAGTAACGGCCCACAGCGGCCAACTGTGTCGTGCTTTAGTACGAGTCGGGTACAGCCGTGTGTTGTCACATGTTCCATTTGCTTTGTTGATAATGGAATAATTTTAAAATAAAACTTATTTGGCATTCGACTTAGATGTAATAGAGAGGAGTGCGCATAAACAATGTTTCAAACAGGAACGTCGCATCCTCTCCGTGGTGCAGCCCGCTTGTATACAAACGACTGGTAAATCCTCCACGTTAGAATTCCACTGCTAAATATAAAATCCCTGTAGAGTTGTGGTCAATGAACCAGGAACTTCGGTCTAAGCAGTAGGAGTAGCTGTTGATGGCGGGACATCTTTAGTTCACATAGGTGTATAGGCTACAACTACCAATGACATCATGCGGGCCGTATGTTTGTTTGTCAATCGAGCGAATAGATAGACGTTGTTCATTAAAATGAAAAGTTCATCCGGCCATCACTACAAATGGGATGCTTTCTCGTTGATAGTTGTCTGAATAAAATATATTTAAAACATGTTTGTCGGTCGTGTTTACGAAGTCTGCACACAGTACTCCGACTCACACTTGGCCATATTCTATTTCATGAGAGTAAACTCATGCTAATTTGCTTAAATTAAGTTACAAGTCAAAAATTGACGGAGTTATAATCTACGTTGAAGACGCCATCTACACTTGTATTGAATTAAGTTAAAGAAGCATTAACTGAAAGGTAATAGCGCCTCCGTCACTAGATGGCGTGGTTTACAAAACATGCCGCCAGTCTTGTTCTTCTCTGGCGATAATATGCCGCGATCAATGCTGTCATTGAACCGGTCTTATACTTTTTTGATGACAGGTTTGCCCCGTGCTGTGGAGGACGTCCCTCTTACACCAAGCCTCTCCAGTATCCTCACAGAAAACTACGGGCAAATCAAAACTCCCTGGAGGGCTCCCTGTTGTATTCCTCACGGTAAGTGAGGTTACCAGTAAACTCCTAAGTAAGAGTATCATTCACACATTGCCACCCCCGCTGCTAACGCTGGAAAACAACAACGCTCCAGTCGAGGAAGTTGAAATTTCTCTGCAAGTTATTATAATGTTATCAATAATGAAGTGGCGGGCTATTGTGCGTGTAGAGTTCACACACACTCACAATAGGCCGCCACTTGCTTCTATGTCGCCGCTTTACAACTGTTATATTTTATAAAATGTAAAATTATAGCGAAATGTAAATTCAGAGCAGCGCCATCTATTGAGAGAAATACGGAATAAATAAATGACGTTTTCAATACGTTTTTGTAATTTTTCTCGTTTTGCAAGTGTTCTTAGGTTACGTAACCAATTAACAATGAGGTTGGCTGTGTGCTTGTTTACCTCCAAACAATGTATAAAGAATATTTCGTAATGCAAACATCTAATGACGTGCATCCGTCGCCGTCGTACCGCTCGGGTCGCCTTTGGGAGTGTTACTTGTTTGTCTTCAAACGATGGTTATAAATTATTTCGTAATATGTCTAATGATGTGCATCGTAGATTTCACTTCCTTATCGCTCGGGTCGCTTCTGGAACATGCTGCGTTGATAGTAGAGGTAGAAACGCACCAAGGTCAGTTACTATTATTATTATCAACGACTAATAAATGACGGGAGTATGCACTGAATAATGGACGAAATGCAGTGCATGTATTGTTGGTTAGTATCGGAACATAAAGATGTGCAGCATTGGCAGCAGGTGTGGTATTAAGATGGCAATGCCTGAGTGATTGATGTTTCCTGTGTCTATCCTCTTTACACCCACTTGGGCTGTACTCTCATTTGACTATCAGAGTATATTTTTGTTCGTCGAAAATGTATTTTATTAGTTCTGCTATTCACCGCTAGATGTCAGAATTCAACTACCTTCTCAACTATTATTATTATATGAAATACAGTCGTGAAAATAATAAAGAAATCAAAATTTTATTGTAACTGAGCGACCGTATTGTAGTGAACTGAAAATGTTATCAAAAGCATTCACAATGATCGTTCTTGTATGGAAGTTTATTCCATGATAGGTATTATTTTTTCTTGGAAACTATTCTATGCGCCTTTAATCAGCTTCGTCATAGGTGATTACCTCACAGAGTATCAATCGTAAGACGGTATGTAGTGACCGGGCCCCGACGTGTCATTTACTGCATGTTATGAAGGCTCAATACTCTCAATATATTTATTATTAAATCATAATATTTCAAATTCTGACATCTAGCATCGAGTATTGGAAGTATAATGAATTCCTAAGACAATACAACAAGAAATACGGCGGAAGTGCAGAGTGCGAAGTGTTAGTGACGTATTCAGTCGCTGACACTGACCTTTGTACAATCCTTCCTGCCGCCACAAGAGGGCGCTGCTCCAGAAATTAATCTCGCATGGATTTGTAAGATACGTGAAATGAAATACAAGCCGACAATTTAACGAGGTCAAGCAATACAGGTCTTTGTATTATATTATATGAATATAATTTGTACTCAATCCAATTTTTGTAACAGCAGTCACAGACGACCTTCCTGTGACTGCTGCGAGTGAGATGTTTTGTTGTCGACATTTACCGACTTCAAGTAAAACGAGCTTTGTATTGTTCGCGCGTCTTCCTTTTTTAGATAGATAGATAACACTTCATTCATTTCACAAAAACATCATTCATTCATCATTCATCATTTTTCATGTACTCATACGTCCACTGACAACCCATGAACGACTAATCGGATTTTGATAATTCAAACAGCGTTTTGTTAGTATCGAGATGCCAACAAGCGGGCTACATCTGTCATCTGCCGTCTTCGATTGGGACATATCTGTACAAATGTATTTCTGACGAAAATCAGGGTGAGGGACAGTTCCCTGTGCGAGTGTGGCCTGGATGCCGATACTTCAGATCATATTTTCTTTTCCTGCCCCAAAAATTCCTCCTCTCTTTATGACTTACTCCCTTCCTCTATTCCCCGTCCTATCAACTTTAAATCCCTCCTTACATTTATTAACTCCCCCTCCGTTGTATATACTTTGTGTGCGTTTATTAACACTAATAACATTAAATTGTAAAGTGTATGTCTTATAATCATACTAACCCTTGTTTGTGATGTCAGTGTATGTCTTTTGTTTCAGGCATGTAGACGGAGCGTCACAGTGTCTACGCCACTTGCTAAACTATTTATATAAATATACTGTACACTCACAAAGCCACTTCTTAGCAGAGTCACATACTAATAGTCACATACTCAGTTAAATTATGAACTGAAATATGAAAGCACTGACATTGGCGAGAACAACAGGATCGCCATAAAGAAGAATAATTCAAACAGCGTTTTGTTAACATTTGATTTGAATTTGATGAACTAAAATGTTAACATAAGTGGGTGGCCTGTAGGAGTACAGCCACCACAGAGAAGACCGCCACCAAGTTTTGGTGGTGTTGTTGTTGTTTTAGTAGCTAGCTTATACCATATGTATTGAGGTCACATGCTGCCAACTACTTTTTTTGATGATTTTGATGTTTCTTCACTTTCACTGGAGTAGTTTTTTGATGACTCCGTGTGACAAGGGTAAAGATATATAACGGTGTATTGATGATAAATTAAGAGGTAACGCGTAAGGAGCATAAACCAGTAAACTATTTGACTCCGCATGGAGGCACCCCGCGCTCACAAGAACATTGGGGTAGGTGGCGCCACTCGTAGCGTAAACATTGAGTACGAATTCAGTACGAATTTTTATTTGTAAAATCAAATATTTACACAATCTAATTAAAATCATATTTTATGAACTTCTTTGGACTTAATCTAAATTTAATGAAAATCTTGTAATTTTGGATCGACGTATTTACAATAAACTAAATTTTATTGTAAAAACCGGATGACAGTCTGGCCTACAGTGCTAAAGAGAACGCCGATTTACTGGGTAATCTCTTTGCCTCTAAATCGATTTCGAATGATGGGGAGCTGTGCCACGTACCATCCCGAGGTGCAGTAGCTCAATGCCGGAAATGTCAATTACCCGGCGAGATGTCCGGCGGGCGTTGCTCTCTTTCGACATTCATAAGTCGAGTGGGCCAGATGGCGTACAGCAACAATGGTGCTAAAGCAGTGTGCTCCTGAATTGTGTTCTGTGCTAACGCGGCTTTTCGTACTTTCCAATTTAAACATAACCCGTCAAATAGTCCCGCCACTTCATTATTGATAACATTATAATAACTAGCAGCGAGATATCAACTCCCGCGACTGGAGAGCTGTTGTGTTCCTGCGTGTGTGATCCACCTGTAACCTCGTGATGAGTTGCTGTGTTAGCAACACAACAACCCATCACGAGGTTACAGGTGAACGTCCTCGGTGACCCTTATCATATCAGAAACGAGATAGATGGAAAACTAAAGAATATATTAAAGTGTAGGCCTGTACGCGTACTTCGACACCACGTGCACTCTTATCATATGACTGAGATATCCTCGTAATTGGGGAGATATAAACAAATATAATATTAATGATATAATAATAACAGGGAGCATTACTCGTATATAAATGACGTAATGATCTCTGAAAGCGTGACGTAACCTGTAAATAAACAAACTAACTACCTGCCTTGGAAGTTATTATTGCAATTTGATTGACTAATAACAAACAAAATAAGTTTCAAAAGTTGTTTAAGTACTTCAAACTTTAAAATAGCTTTGTTAACCTTGTGGTCACCCAAAGGTAGTTTCACTCTGACTTCAATAACTTTCCGAAATAAAACAAATATTATATGTAGGATTAAAAATATACTAATGCTAGACTGCGTTACTGTTAATAGCGCGATTCACAAACCACAAACATAGTACAGCGACATCTATGTTGATACGCTCTGAACTAAATCTTCCGCGATAGTCGGAAGTATGCATGACAGTATTCTGGCAAGCATGCTTCTTGCTACAAACCGTGCTTTCGATACAGCACAATAGCTCATGAATTAAATAATAACTACTAGACAGCAATGACGACAAGAGACGAGTTATACTGTTAAACATAATAATAAATTACAAGGCTAACCGTAATAATTATAAGACAAACTCGGACAAGCTTTAATATTAATAAGGAACCATAGTCTCGACAACGGCTCGGCGATGTTCATTTTACGAATGAGCAATGACAGCCAGTGGATGGAAACCTGGACGATTGACCAACTGGTCCCGTACCACTAGTCGTGTTTTAGATTTATGTTAATATTTATAATTACCACTTGCTCGGTGGTGAAGAAAAACATTGTGAGGAAAAGGAGAACCTTAGAAAGGTCTGGCTTTCCCTCAAAGATCTGGAGGTCCAACGGCAATCGCTTTATATAAAAATCAGACACACCCTTAGATTTAATTTAGGTTAGATTAGGGCAATCGTTGTTGCTTGTATCCTTGTGTTAAGTCTCCAAGGCTACCATATAAAAACTATAAATATGTATATGTTTTAAAATTATGGTTAAGTGTTTTTATTTATCTCGTTTATGTTTGACGTGTTAGCTTGCCGGTAACGATGTTATAGTGTAATATGAGAATGTTTTCTGTGGGAACTGGGAATATATCAGCTTACAATTTGACAAATAGATAATTAGCACAGAGGTGATTTTGGTACGTTCATTTCAATACTAGATGGCGCTAATATTAATGAATTGACAATATTTAGCATTGTTTACAACTTAAGCTTAAATTTACACGGAATGACTGTCGTCCTGTGGTTCTCGGTTCTTTCTGCCTACCCCACAAGGGATTTGGCGTGAATTTGTAGATAGATAGATTGTCAGAACTTCACGTCCCAGAGGGCGAGGCAGATCTTATTTGGGTTAAGTCACACGTCTTTCTAAATATAATTTCTTGGACAAGCGTGCTTAGGCTATTAATTGGTTGGTTCGAGTGGTTACAGGATTCGAACCAGTAACCACTTGGTTAATAGCTAAGCTCTTCACTGCACTTCTGTTCTGCTTATTCACTGGATATTCAAAGGACAGTGTCATTTATGGCAGTGTTTGGCAATAATAATAGGTAATTATTAAGCAGTTACTCTTATAATGATAACTGACTTTATCGGCGTTTCCAGACACGAGCCCATGTTCTTTGCTCCCTCCAGAACCGTGTGTACGTTCTGTGTAACTTCCAAAGTCGAGCCTATGTTCTTTGCATCTTCCAGAGACGAGCCGACGTTTCTTGCACCTTCCAGAAATGAGCCCACGTTCTATGTACCTTTCAGAGACAAGCCCACGCTCCATGCACGTTTCGGAGTTGAGCTCATGTTATTTGCAGCTTCCAGAGATGAGCTCGCGTTCTATGCACCTTCCAGAGACGAGCACACGTTCTATGCACCTTCCAGAAACGAGCACATATTCTATGCACCTTCCAGAGACGTGCCTATGTTTATTTGCACTATCTACCTTTACAAGAACGATCATCGTGAATGCTTTTGATAACATTTTCAGTTTACTGCAATGTGGTTAGTCTTATTTTATAAAATTAAAATCAGTGTATTATTTTCTCGGCTGCGATTCTCTATAATAATAATTGAAAAAAAGATTACTTATTGAATTCTGACATCTAAGGGTGAATAGCGTAACTGTCAAAATTACATTGTTATCGAATAATAAAAATAGAATACTCTGATAGCCAAAAATATTTTTAGCATCGTTTGGAGGTAAACAAGCCAAACGGCTAACCTTACTATAAATTGGTTACGTAGCCTACGATCACTTGCAAAATGAGAAAATTGAAAGCGTCGTTAATTTATTTCGTATTTCTCTCAATAGATGGCGTTGCCCCGAATTTACATTTCGCTATAATTTTACATTTTATAAAATATAACAGTTGTAAAGCGGCGACATAGAAGCAAGTGGCGGTCTATTGTGAGTGTGTGTGTACTCTACACGCACAATAGCCCGCCACTTCATTATTGATAACATTATAATTACTTGCAGCGAGATATCAACTCCCGTGACTGGAGAGCTGTTGTGTTCCTGCGTGTGTGAGTTACGTAGGATTCACACGTAATCTAGTGATGAGTTGATGTGTCAGCAGCGGGGGTAACACAGCAACACATCACGAGCTTACTGGTGAATGTTCTCGGTGACTTACATCATATCAGAAACGAGACAGATGAAAAACACACGCACGCTAATCACATGATGGGATATCAACGTGATTTAAGATATATAAACGAATATAACATGAGGAACAGCGCCATCTGTTGACAGAAATACTAAAAGAATGAGACAAAGACAGTTTGCTCTTTCTTTGTTCCCAAAAGAAAGCCTCCGACTGAGAAACATTAAATTTTAAAAAGTACGGATGATAATAACTTACAATATATTTTAAATGTAATGTCTGTTGAGTCCTGCGAGTGAGTTCGGTCACTAGGACTTTTAAGGTGGCATTGTGTCGGAGTAGGAGTACCTAATATATGACTTTCAGGATATTTTCAGTTATTTTTAAACAACGTCCGGAGGCATAATGTAAAGCGGTTACCAGCCTATGAACGCATGCGATTGAATTAAGTATTACTCGCGCGATGCCACCTCTGCAGCTAACATGGTGTAACGGACCACAATGAAATAACATTGTTGCCGTCACAAATAAAAATAACCTTGCAATCATATGGATATATGTAGTCGAATTATGTATAAATTAACGACTAGGAATGCAGGTGCATCGTTCACTACTTTATTTAATAGGTCATTGTCGTTCATACTTGGTTTGAAAGACGCTTCACATAGTGCTCGATTCTCGCTGCCTGCCTCGCGGGCGAGCGGGCGTGATAATATGTTATTGAAGGTATCACGGCCGTATGCTTAGGAAAAATGTTAACTTGTAAGAGGGTAGACGTATACCAGACGAAGTGGCGTGATATTCTTGAACTACCAATTAGCGCGCGGTTGCTAGTCGTGGATGAAAAGTGTGTCGTGATTCGTAAACAGTATAAGCTACTTAAATGGAACGAAATAGATTCGAATATTGAATGACGAGTTGCTATAGAACATTCTAGAATATTTTGGAAAGAGAGACAGAGATACGCAGAGAGGGGTGAAGAGGCTTGATGGTAGGCGTAATGATATAAAAACGGGTGGTTCGTTAGTTCATGGCTTTTTTAGTGTGAAATTTTAAGGTAATAAGACGTATCGATAATTGTTCGTGAAGGGCCTTTTTGTCGGTGTGAATCTCTGGGGTGATAGGCGTATCGTTGATAAATCGCGGAACGGTTCTTTTTATCATTAATTTTAATTTCTTTGTGTTAATATTGTGTTGAGAACGGCATTGATTCTGTGCCTTTGAGCTGCGTAGCGAGATATGGGACAATTAAGTTGTCTAATTGATCGTAACGTTAGGCTTGGGCATGGAATCAATGTAATTGTAGTTAACTTAATATTGAATAACCCGGTGTTTAATATTTCGCTAAAATTCAGGTTGATTGTTCAAATTGTGTGCAGCGTGGCCGAACCTACGGTGCTCAGGCGCCGATGGTGGTAGCGTGGGGCATATTGAGCAATCAAAATGGCGCGGTTTTGTGATATGCAAATTCTAGGAATTGAAACGTAGCATTATTTGTCCGCGAAGGGGGTTTCTTTTATGGAATTTAACTTCTCGTGTTAATTTTGTTTAAGTATAGCGTTGATTCTTTATCTTGAGCATTGTGCACGGAATTGGCGGTACATCTGCCGATTTTTGTGACGCTGCGCTGGGATGTTGATTCAATGTGATCGCGGTTAAGTAATTAGGTCATAAATCGGGTTCTAATATTTCATCGGATTTAGTGTTGGTTATTTGACTGTGTTGTACGAAGTGGCCAGAATTCCAAGGGTCACAGACCTTTGAGTATGGCGGCGGTACCTAGTTAACTAACCAACATTGTCAGGCGAGTTCTAACATCGACAAATTGGTTAAATAGGGTTTGTGGTTATTTCACACTGAAAAATTAGCTATCTTAGGGACGTAACTTCGTAAAAATATGAGACGGATACCTCACGGAGCCTACGAAGTCTCGTATAGCCTAGGCGTAGGGAGCTGGCTATGCCTTGAGACGGGTCAGCGACTGATTTTGCCCTTAAAGGGATCAGTTACGTCTCCCAGGTGCTTGGGTTCGTGATCTTTCAAAGTGGTAGGAGCTCGTCGAAGTGAATTCCGTCCAGCGTATGCGGGCCATGGAGATTGATCGCAACCCAACCATACTGGTCTCATTTATTTATATATGTATATATACACACACATTTATTTCCTCTGTTAGGAGTCATGGTTCGTGTCCCAATTAGGTTAGGACCATGACGTACACACAGTTATAGGCAATAGACAAAGTCGAGGCTAACTACCTTGCATACCCTAGTTTCAATTAGCAAATCAACGTTGTACATCGTTGATTTGGGCTTAGCCACCTTATACATCACACGTTTAACGTAATACAAACTCAAGAAGTCATTTTACACGAGTATCTTAGATTAGATATTGTAGGTACACATTTTATTAAGATCTAGTTAGGAGATAGATAGGTAGTCGTGATGAATATACGCGTTAGTTAACATACAGCGTGGTAGGCGCGTCAGACGACATTTATAGGGACAGTAGGTACAATTACTGATTAGTTCTTAAGCTAATCGCGACGTGCGTGATAAGTAGCAAGCGGTTACGCTAAGCGGTCGAATCAAGGGTTTTGTTCAGTAAAACGTCCGGGTGATCATATTATCCTACGGCGTGATGTTAGTACCTTTGCGGTGAGAATAAAGGAGTACGAGGGTAGGGCGTCGCGAGAATAGGCTAATATTTTAGTGGTTGTAGAGTCACGGTGGTGGGCAATAAATAATAGGCTGCATGTGTCTAGATAAAGTGTAGTCTCGGGGCCTGCAACTTAATTATAACATAGATATGCAGGTAGCCTGATTCTATGTTCATTGCATACTCCAAATTATTATTTTACCTCCTGACTGTGGTTACGAGTCGAAAGACATTTGGCTTAGAGATAAATAGTCGAATCTTTTTGAGGGTTACATGTTCAGAGCTCTAAGGGTGCTTTATTCTGGTCCGCCGATAGTTTATACGTGACTGCTAAATTAAAGTAGTATATTAGCCAGAATGTAACACTCTCCCTCATGTGTCGTTGACGAGCGGCGATGAGCTAACACGCCAGAGTCTCCAGAACTAGTTAACACAACCAACGGTTTACATTAACGCTTTACCGTGAGACTATGTAGTTCCTTGAGGAAATGCGACGTCTGAGTTCGTTGGTGACCCCGGGTGTCTAAAGTACGCCTAGCGAAACAGCAAAGTCTGTCGTGTCGGGAGTCTACTGGACGGCGAGGACTTGTAGTTTCTGGGGAGCAATGCAATACCCGCGTTGAAGGGGGCGTTCGAGCGTCTGGTGATGCTGAGCGAAACAGGTTATGCTGTCGTGCCGGGTTCCTCAGTACGACAAGGGTTCCTCACCTGAAGCGTTATAAGCCTTGTAGAGACAACCTTGCAGTAGTTTAAGACGATCAAATGTTGGACGGTTCGGTCACAGTCAGAGTACCTATTTGTTAATATACAAAACCAGCTTAATGCTTACCAATTAATAGAAAGTAGTATAAACATTTAAGTGAATTTCATGTTTTATATAGCCCAACCTAAGTGAACACTTTGTAGATTTATAAAAATTAATCTGCTCATTTGCGATTCATGCGCACTGGAAGACATTCGGTTTAGAGAAATTAGTCTAATCAGTTTTGTTTGTTACATGTTCAGAGCTCAAAGAGTGCTTTATTCTGGTCAGCCGATAAGTTTTATTCGTGGTTGCTATTTTTAACGTAGTATATTCGCCCGAATGTATCACTCTCCCTCATGTGTCGTTGTCGAGCGGCGATGAGTTAACACGCCAGAGTCTCCAGGACTAGTTAACGCAACCAACGGTTTACATTAACGCTTTACCGTGAGACTATGTAGTTCCTTGAGGAAATGCGACGTCTGAGTTCGTTGGTGACCCCGGGTGTCTGAAGTACGCCTAGCGAAACAGCAAAGTCTGTCGTGTCGGGAGTCTACTGGACGGCGAGGACTTGTAGTTTCTGGGGAGCAATACAATACCCGCGTTGAAGGGGGCGTTCGAGCGTCTGGTGATGCTGAGCGAAACAGGTTATGCTGTCGTGCCGGGTTCCTCAGTACGACAAGGGTTCTTCACCTGAAGCGTTATAAGCCATGTAGAGTCAACCTCACGGTCGTTAAAGTCAACCGAATGTCCGACAGGACAATTGAACTGTTTTTAAGACTTAACCTAAATACTCATTATTGATTTCACTAGTCTGGCGGGCTTTGCGTTCGGTCAGATTTAGCCTAAACAGTTAGAGCAATATCCCGAAGTAACACACTGCAAATACCGTTACCAAACTTACTAACGTCTCTCAAGTGAGGAGACTTCACTACTGCCGGAAGAGCAGAAAACTTTACTTGATTAATTGTTGTCTATATTATTTAGAAGTCTGGGCAATAGACCCCGTGTAACAGTGGTGACTGAGAAAAGCGCCTGGCTGCTACCTTACAAGATTGACGAATGTATAGATGACGCTCACAGTACATTTTATTATAAACAAATACGTTATCTGTGGACACAACTGAGGGATTTGCCTTATTTGTAATAACTGATAGCGGTGGCATAGTGGTGATTTGACCGATTGCAATTCAGTTAGATTGTGCTCAAATAACCTTATACAATCTTTGTGTTCAGCTAGCGGACGAGAAGTTTAATACTTATTTTATTGTAAATTGATGCTTGCTTTAAAATTGAAAAAAAATCAAACTAGTGATGGTTGAAATTGTAGAATTTGATATAGTGAATATTATCTAAAGTAGTTTGGAAAGGGAAAATCAGGAACATAGGTGGTTCTGGGGAAGGACCCATGTGATTATTCCTAAATCGCCTCAGATAAATTTAAAATTACAAAACAAATTTAATAAAAGACTGAGAAGCCGTTAGTTAAATTGTAAGAACAATTTTCTCATACTCACATATGTTACATACTCGTAAGATCAACGAGATGAATTGGGAATGGTCAGATGGAGGGGTGTTGTCGGCGGTCCTTCTCTCTCCTGCTTCTCCTTTTCACATATAGTGGGAGTGTTCTCTATGTTATGGTTGCATTCAGAGTAGTACATAGGGCGAACACTAGCATTCTCCAGTTACATAAAATTAACCGTAGGTATTATGCCACTGCCCGCGGGGCTAGCGCGAGTCAGAGCGTTCTGTCTTTAATTGAGCCCTAAATAGAATCATGGTGGTGGGTACTAAAATTATCTTACTACCGAAAATAACTATGGATTGTCTTGTTATCGCCTTACGGAACCGTTAACTTGAACTGAATATCGAGATAGTAATAACATCCATTCACACTACGAAGTGACTCCATAGGTTATTCCTCCCCGGCCTTGTGAGTCTGATAGGAGCGGTGGTTTAAACACTTTAACCTTATACTTAATTCTGATTCTTGGTGAGGGGTATAAATGATCTACTACAGCAATAGCTAAACTATAACTAAATCTAGGAAACTCACGTTCCAATTCTGAGGGTTCACTTAAGATGCTAGGCATATAACTTCGTAGAGTCCTTGTCTAGTAATAGGATATCATTAAATCAATCACAGTGTTATACGAATAGGTATAGACATTAGGTATAATCCAATCGACGTCTAAACTACGAGGGTCATCTGATTCCACTGAACCTTCTTCGGTACTTGCCTCCATCTATCAAGAGGCGGGTCCTAATCAATAAAGAAACAATCAGAATTCGATAGGGTATGGTACAACTCTAACAGTCCGATTGAGATAGAGTAGTTAAGAAAGTACACATTAAATCTTTGATATTCTATAATGTACACTAACTAAGTAACTAAAACATAAAGCTGACTATTGGATCTTCACATATATATAACCATATTGAGTAGAGACAGGAAGATAACCTTAGGAATCGTTACTCCTTAAAGTACTGCGGTGCTACATCATTTAGGAAGCTTAATTGGTAGGGTTCTCGAATTGCTTAGCCATCTCATCCACGAAAAGGACTCTGGGTTGCTGCTCACAATGTAGTTGCCACTAGAACGATCACTGCCAATAATTTAACTTGAGGGTCGGCGTGACACCTCTGAGACACCTAATTAATAAGTTTAGTTAAGTAGATTGATTTTAGGTCAAGAAGTAGTAACAATTAGAATCAGGAATTCTAGAATATATATATCGTCAATACACTAGTGGTAGTCCAGGTACAGATTAGATACAGGAGTAGTTATGTGCGGGGTAAGGAGGTAGATAAACAAATAACTATGTTCAATACATGAAAGGTTCTTAGTAGATATATTTCTATAAGAGTGGGGTTCACATAAGTAGTACCATTATATATTTAAGTTAATAAACCAATAAAACAGGAGGGCGAGACATATAAAGATAGAATATAATATTATATAGAGTAGCTCTGTACATAACATAAGTAGAGACATAATGTAGGTGAGGTGGTAACAGGGAAATGAGTTAAGTAGATGAAATCAGAAGGCGGGGTTTAGTTGTACATAGGTACCTAGTCAGTTATATATTTAAGCTACTTATATATATGTAATAATTAGAGTCTCCCCTCTGTAGCAAATACATAAATAAAACAATAATAAATATAATAAACACCAAACGTAGATAGAAAAGGGGGGGGGAAGTTACAATGTGGAAGCCGTGACCAGGATATTCAAAATTACATCTTAACTTAGAATGAGAATAAATGAAAAATAGGTAAACTAGGTTATTAGAGTTGGTAGTTTAAATCGGTATTTATTCATCTAAATTAGGCTGTCTCGGAGGGTCATGTCGGCCACAATTTGTTGCCGCGAAAATGGATAGTGTCTTGAGTGACTAAGCATATGAGAAGTATTGATCTATAGAAAATTAGTGCGTTAGGTGTCTTGAGTAAGTGCTGTTAGGTTGCCGCGTAGTCTGTTGAATGATCAGCATCTTCCGTTGTCTCGTGTCTGCACGTGGATTATCTGCAAAAAGTTGAATTCATTGTATCAGGTTATGAAGGAAACATAGTGTAAAGAAATGATACAGGGAAATTGTGAAAACGTAGATAGTATTAAATCAAGTTATCCAAATAGAATCAAGTTAGTGGTAAAATCTCCGGATAACCATCAGGTGCATTTAGTATTACATTCAAAATATAATTGTTAAATAGTAACAAGAAATAAACATCAGGCTTGTGAAAAAAATGATTGAGACGAGGAAATTGAAATTTTGAATTAATTTAATACATAATAAGGCATACATAATAATTGATTAAAGAGGTTGTATTGTGCGAGACAGTTGAGCATACTTATTAACTTCCACATAACAGTTAGGTTAGGAGACATAAATTAGATAGCAAACAATAACAAGGAGAAAATTGTAATATTAGTAGCATATTGGTACAGTCTCAAATAGGTGTAATAAAGTAAATACATAGTTAAGGCTATCTATATAGTAGTTATATCATCAGAGTATTAAATTAAAATTGCATACTTACTTCAGTAAAATGATGTTGATTGATGAGTTGCGTTGACTCTAGTAGGCATATGGTGACAGGTAGATAGAATTTCAAGCGATCAGGTAGAATTTCATTATGTGAGTGAATTAGCGCTTGAATGGTCGATTAAATCTGAAAGAGTTAGTATTGCTGAGTGAGAGGTTTATATGAATCTAAGGTAACATGCGTCTCAGGGCCAAGGTTATGGGGTCGTAGAGCTAACGGTTAAATAGTTGGTCGGTTGTTACATCCTTAGGTACATAAAACAACAATAATGTTATTTAAAATGCAACACATTAATAAGTGTACAGGGGCGGACTTATTCCTATAAGGAAGCTGTTCCAGTCAACTGTTGAGTGTCTGATTGGAACTTAGTAGCGAGTAGTGCGGTTGTATAACATAAACAAACTAGATCAGTATAATAATAAACAAAGTAGTGAGGGTTCCATAAGGACATGTAAATGAATTGGGTAAATAGGTTAGAAGGTTAGGTCCAACCGTTGTTGTATAGATTATTAAACTCAAGAGAATATGGTTAAATGATACGAACTACAAGTCAAAACACATAAGTAGGGGTATAAATAAAACTTACTAATTGTGGTTGGCGCAGGAATCTAGTACGGAACTAAGTTGTAAAGCGATCCTCTGTAAGTTACAAGCACACGGAATGGCGTTTTGTTTCCTCTTAGCACCTCACGTTGTCTCCCTAGGTCGGCGAGGGGTTTGATTGTGCTTGAGAAGATTTGTCAGAAATCTCGGTCCACCACAACATAAATTAGCACATTTGTTCCGTGGTTAAATAGCCTGAAAATTATAAATATCAACTTTTAACTTTCACAACTTCATTAACATAAATTAAGTAGGATTACTATTAACGTGTAATTATGCAAAGTTATTAGTTGGGCTAGTCTGCTTTGCAACTATCGGTGGGCTACGGTGACTGCTTACTGTCGAGCAGGTCGTATGTTGATTTCCATCATAATGGTATAGTGGTAGGTAAATGTGATTAGATTCCTTAGGTCTTATTAGCAAAGAGCACTAGATGCGTATAAGGTTAGATAGTGTATGGGTATTAGTTAAAATTGAGTAATTGATTGAAACTTGATTCGACAATGTTAATTCCCAGGGGTTTCACTTTCATTGGATTCTTAGAGATTTTGTCGTATTCACTAGTGGGTGACTAGATTAATAGTTGCATTAGATAAGTAAAGAGTAGGTACTATTGAGTTCTCCACATACAAAATATCCGGAAGTTAATTTAAATACTACTGAAGTGAAATAATGTATAATACATAGAGATAACATGTTAACTGGTAGGAGTTGTTGTTAGAATCGGGTTTCGAGGTAGCGTCATTCTAACAAAATCACTTACTTACACTAGTACCAAAAGAACATTGTTTATAAACTAAGGTTATAATGTACGAATTTTGAGTTTTATAGATATACTATGTTAAATGGGTATACTTGAACGATATTATGCTAATATGATGTGATATGCACGTGAAAATTAAACAACTAGTCTCTAATGGTTATATTTAGTTACCTATATGAAATTAGTTCACTTCTAAAGAAAAAAACTAGTTGAGTACGTAATTGGAACCTTTAGCCACTTTACATAAAACATTATAATAACACGTAACGTGTATAAAACTTTCACTTGTTAGCTTCATGATTCACAAACAAATTATCTGCGCGGTTTTAATTAACAAACAGTAATTCCATAGAGTCGTTCTTCTTCTTAGTTGTAGTTGTTGGCTTTCAGTTGTACATTAAATGATAGGGCTGGCTAGGATTTATTCGGAGAAGGATTATTTGTACATTAATTATTATTCATAGTTCATATACTAAGATAATTTATAAGATAGGAAAGGAAAGTGAGATGAACAAATGAAATAAACGGGTGAATGAATTTTATATCGATGAATGGTAGGTCAAGAATTTTCTCATACTCTCTCATACGATTTCATACTCGGGTTTGAAATAAAATAAGCAAGATGTGGGGTCGGGTTTTCGTTTATGGAATGTTATTGAAAAAATTTAATGCGAATTTTGTGATTAGGACTAGAGATTGTTCGAGGAACTTGAAATATTTCGGAATAAAATGTGCAAGATGGGGGGGGTCGAGTCCTCGTGGTTCATTTAGGATAATCTGTTGTAGAAACAAACGTTCCAAACCTTACGTGGTGGAGACCCATGTTAACTAGAAATCAATAATTAGTGTCTAGCCAGGTTATAACACGGAATTAGCTCGGTTGATTTACTCTGGTTCACGGATTTCCTTAAATATTCAAGTCGCTCCTTGTAGAAGTATGATCGATTTAGGATATTGTTTTGAGATATACAGAAACTCACTACCTTCGTGTCGTCAAGTAAAATAGTGAAGGTAGAGTGATTCTGTTTAAGGTAGAGAGTGAAACAGTGACGTGAAAACGACAGTGAAAATTTGAATATTAGAAGTTTGTTGGAACCAGTGTGAATATACGATGGAGAGACCAAGTCGTAAGAGAAGAGCGCCGGTTAGATATAGTGGTGTAAATAGTAGTGAAGAACATTTTATAGATAATAGTGAGAATACCAATTCATCAACGGTATCGGAATTGGGAGAGATGCCTTTGCAGAATAATATTCAAGAGAATACACTAGAAACGCACGCCGTGCGAACGAAACGACGTAAAGTAATACAAAGAGAAATCGGTAGAACCAAGGAGGGATCTAGGTTGGTGTTAAAGAAATTAAGTAAAACCCTAGGAGCTTTGGCTAGGAAGGTAAATTTATTAAACGAAGATGTAAGGAAAGTTCGGAAGGGTAACGAGGAGATTAGCACAAATCATGTAACTGCTTTGGATAAGGCGTCGGAAATGCCGCATACGACTAGAGAGGGAGAAGGGAGCAACTGTCGGGATAATGGATTGATTAATAATGAAATGCTAGAAGTGTTGCCAACACAGAGTAAAGCTATAAATTATAATATCAGGAATATTAGTTTCGAAAAACCAAAATTTGAAGGTAAGAATGACACGCATCCAGTTACCTTCCTGGAAGATCTAGATACGTATTTAGGAAAAGTTGGACATGAAGGCAAGGAATTGGAATTAATATTGGAATGTTTGCACGGAGGAGTGAGAGACTGGGCTAGGATCTACAAGGGTCGTTGGAAGGCTTTGCAGGACTTCAAGTTGGACTTTTTGGCCACTTATTGGGGAGAAAAGGAACAAAATGAGTTGAGGCGCGAAATAGTACAGGGAACTTGGAATCGTGGAGAGTCTCCCACCATGTTAGGGCATTTTTTGAGACTGACAGGACAAGCTCAAATGTTAAGCTTTAAGATTCCGGAAAAGCAATTAATAGCGGATATAATTAGGCAATTTCCTAAATACATCCAACAAGGGTGGTATACTTCGAACTCGGGAAATTTAATCGAGACAGCGGAATTTTTGAGAAAAATGGATGACATAGGGCGTCAGGAAAATTCGACAACCCCTGGCCTAGGAAGGAATAAGGAATTAGGAAAAAGGAAAGGGAAATATAAGCGTCATCACCGGAATTGGGAGACACCACTAGGGAATCATGAACCAGTGGGACAATTACGACCGGGGCCGAGTAATGCTGAGGTAGCTGTAAAAGAACCAGTGGGGTTAAAACTGAAGGAAGTTGAGAGGAGGGTCCCCGATTCAGCTTCAATTACAGAAAACGATGCGTTAAATACTATGATAAAGAAGGGGTGGTGGTTAGGTCGGAAAGGGTTTGTAAGGGTTTTAGAAATTTTGTTAGAGTCGCTTTTGGAAGAGAATAACCTAAGTACAGTTCAGAGTAAATTAGATGAGGAGATTAGCGAGGGGGTGAACTTGGGCGTATTGACCGAAAATAGACAGAAGGAACAGTTAATGGTATTAATTAATAAAAATAAAAGATTATACTCTTCTAAGCTAGGGAGGGCAAATTGTTATCAACATGAGATAATCCTGAACTCTCAGACGCCAGTTATAAGAAAAAATTATCCAGTGCCATATGCGTATAGGGGAAAGGTCGAGGGAAAGTTAAGAGAAATGGAAGCACAAGGAATCATCAGTAAGTCATCCACGCCGTATAGTAATCCGTTAACCTTCACTTTAGAGCAGGATGGATCGGTAAGGGTATTATTAGATGTTAGGGAAATTAACAAGTATCTGATTGCCGAGACAGAGAAACCGCCATTGCAAATAGACGTTATGAACTCGTTTCACGGAGCTAATTACATTAGTACTTTAGATTTAAATAATGCCTACTTTCAAATACCACTTACGCAGAATAGCAAAAAGTATACGGGGTTCACATTTAATGGGAAATCCTATGTGTATAATGTATTACCACAGGGGTTGAAAACATCGGTGGGGAGTTTTAACAGAGCTATGGACTTAATATTGGGGCATGAAGTTAGAGACTTTTGTGTAAACTGTTTAGACAATTTAGCCATTATTTCGACAGGAACTTTTGAACGTCATTTAGAACAGTTAGATATAGTCATGGGTAAGCTGTTAGCGGCAGGGTTAACGTGTAATCTTGAGAAATGCAAATTTTTCTGCGATGAAGTGCAAATGTTGGGCTATAGCATTTCTATCCGGGGACTGAAAGCAGACCCAAACAAGGTTACCGCTATTCAAGAGTTCTCTATACCTAAAAAGGTAAAACAAGTAAGGGCTTTTCTAGGGTTGTGTAGATTCTATCGGGGATTTATACCGGATTATACTAAGCAGACAAAGCCGTTAAGTGATTTATTAAGAAAACGGCATTTTTGGACGTGGGGAAAAGGAGAGCAGCAGGCCTTTGAAAAAATAAAATCCTTGTTCATAAACCCTATACTAATGCCTCGTCCCGACTTCATTAAGCCATACTATTTACAAACAGACAGTTCGAGAGAAGGATTGGCAGGGGTGTTATATCAGATAGGCTGTAATGACGACATGAAGATTATAGGGTTTCATAGCAAGGCATTGAGGGGCTCGCAGTTGAATTGGTCAATAACAGAGCAGGAATTTTATTCGGTAATATGTTGTCTCGGAAAATTTGAAAGTTATTTAAGGGGGACTAAGGTTATAATTAGAACGAACTATGAGGCTTTAGCCTTCGGGAAATTCTGTAAGTTGTATAACGCCAGGGTAACTAGATGGTTTAGTTATTTAGAGAATTTCGATTATGAAATATGTAGAACATATTAAAGGGAGGGAAAATGTAGTCCCATATATTTTGTCTGAATACCCACCAAAAGACGGTCGTTTACAGGACGAAGGTAGGCTGCTCGGAGTTTTAGTGAGTCTCGTGCTAATAAAGCGTTGAAATTAAACGATCCGGGGACAAGAAAAATGCGAGGTAAATTCAATACAATACATTTGTCTAAATATTACCGTTAGATTGAAGCTGAATCGGGAACTAAAAAGGCGTAGTATAATTAAGAACCGTAGTTAAAGAGGTTATTAGAAGGTAAAAATTAAAATTGTTAGAGTATAGATTAAATGATTAATTGTATAGTAGATAATTAATTGTATATTAGATACAATGTAAGTAAACTGTAGGTTAGATTTGATTGATAAAAATGTTGAGTAAATTGTGATTTAGAATTGATTGGTAAAATTATAACGGTTATCTTGTGTATAGATAAAGGTTGATTGTATAGCTAGTAGTAAGTAATTGTAGTCTTTAACATTAAAGTAATATGGAAGAGAAAACAGGGAAATTAGGCGGTTCTGGGGAGAGGCCCATGTGATGGTTCCGAAATTGTCTCGGATAAATATAAAATTACAAAACCAAATCTAAGACGGAGAAACCGTCAAATAAATTGTACGAAAGTTTCTCATATATTTCACACTCGTAAAATCAACGAGATGAATTGGGAATTGTCAGATGGAGGGGAGTGTCGGCGGTCTCTCTCTTCCCTTTTTTCTCTTTTTTTTTCATATATAGTCCTAAAATGTAACCAAATGTCGTGGTGATGATGGCGAGTGGTTGCGTAAACGTTAGATTGAGAAACTAAAACTTTAAAATAAGCTATATCTATTCTATTCTATATCGTGCAGAGACGAGAGAATGGTGCTTGACTGATTACGTGGATAATTAGACTAGATCATAGAGGGTTTAGGAGAATTTTAAAATAATGATGGACATTAAGCGGTAGGTGATTCTCTAAACTAAAGATCAAGCTCGGATACTTAGAAAGTTGGTAGTCAAAGTCGAAGGGTAGTGTTCAGTGAAGAGGGATAAAGACAGGTTAAACCATCGAGATTGAGAGTTAAGTGGAATGAGGTGGAGTTATTTTTATTTGTACTGAAATGAAATTGAAGGGAAAACTTTGCTCCGGTTTAGTTTCACACACCTGTACAAAGTTTTGGGGTCGATTGTAACGGACCACAATGAAATAACATTGTTGCCGTCACAAATAAAAATAACCTTGCAATCATATGGATATATGTAGTCGAATTATGTATAAATTAACGACTAGGAATGCAGGTGCATCGTTCACTACTTTATTTAATAGGTCATTGTCGTTCATACTTGGTTTGAAAGACGCTTCACATAGTGCTCGATTCTCGCTGCCTGCCTCGCGGGCGAGCGGGCGTGATAATATGTTATTGAAGGTATCACGGCCGTATGCTTAGGAAAAATGTTAACTTGTAAGAGGGTAGACGTATACCAGACGAAGTGGCGTGATATTCTTGAACTACCAATTAGCGCGCGGTTGCTAGTCGTGGATGAAAAGTGTGTCGTGATTCGTAAACAGTATAAGCTACTTAAATGGAACGAAATAGATTCGAATATTGAATGACGAGTTGCTATAGAACATTCTAGAATATTTTGGAAAGAGAGACAGAGATACGCAGAGAGGGGTGAAGAGGCTTGATGGTAGGCGTAATGATATAAAAACGGGTGGTTCGTTAGTTCATGGCTTTTTTAGTGTGAAATTTTAAGGTAATAAGACGTATCGATAATTGTTCGTGAAGGGCCTTTTTGTCGGTGTGAATCTCTGGGGTGATAGGCGTATCGTTGATAAATCGCGGAACGGTTCTTTTTATCATTAATTTTAATTTCTTTGTGTTAATATTGTGTTGAGAACGGCATTGATTCTGTGCCTTTGAGCTGCGTAGCGAGATATGGGACAATTAAGTTGTCTAATTGATCGTAACGTTAGGCTTGGGCATGGAATCAATGTAATTGTAGTTAACTTAATATTGAATAACCCGGTGTTTAATATTTCGCTAAAATTCAGGTTGATTGTTCAAATTGTGTGCAGCGTGGCCGAACCTACGGTGCTCAGGCGCCGATGGTGGTAGCGTGGGGCATATTGAGCAATCAAAATGGCGCGGTTTTGTGATATGCAAATTCTAGGAATTGAAACGTAGCATTATTTGTCCGCGAAGGGGGTTTCTTTTATGGAATTTAACTTCTCGTGTTAATTTTGTTTAAGTATAGCGTTGATTCTTTATCTTGAGCATTGTGCACGGAATTGGCGGTACATCTGCCGATTTTTGTGACGCTGCGCTGGGATGTTGATTCAATGTGATCGCGGTTAAGTAATTAGGTCATAAATCGGGTTCTAATATTTCATCGGATTTAGTGTTGGTTATTTGACTGTGTTGTACGAAGTGGCCAGAATTCCAAGGGTCACAGACCTTTGAGTATGGCGGCGGTACCTAGTTAACTAACCAACATTGTCAGGCGAGTTCTAACATCGACAAATTGGTTAAATAGGGTTTGTGGTTATTTCACACTGAAAAATTAGCTATCTTAGGGACGTAACTTCGTAAAAATATGAGACGGATACCTCACGGAGCCTACGAAGTCTCGTATAGCCTAGGCGTAGGGAGCTGGCTATGCCTTGAGACGGGTCAGCGACTGATTTTGCCCTTAAAGGGATCAGTTACGTCTCCCAGGTGCTTGGGTTCGTGATCTTTCAAAGTGGTAGGAGCTCGTCGAAGTGAATTCCGTCCAGCGTATGCGGGCCATGGAGATTGATCGCAACCCAACCATACTGGTCTCATTTATTTATATATGTATATATACACACACATTTATTTCCTCTGTTAGGAGTCATGGTTCGTGTCCCAATTAGGTTAGGACCATGACGTACACACAGTTATAGGCAATAGACAAAGTCGAGGCTAACTACCTTGCATACCCTAGTTTCAATTAGCAAATCAACGTTGTACATCGTTGATTTGGGCTTAGCCACCTTATACATCACACGTTTAACGTAATACAAACTCAAGAAGTCATTTTACACGAGTATCTTAGATTAGATATTGTAGGTACACATTTTATTAAGATCTAGTTAGGAGATAGATAGGTAGTCGTGATGAATATACGCGTTAGTTAACATACAGCGTGGTAGGCGCGTCAGACGACATTTATAGGGACAGTAGGTACAATTACTGATTAGTTCTTAAGCTAATCGCGACGTGCGTGATAAGTAGCAAGCGGTTACGCTAAGCGGTCGAATCAAGGGTTTTGTTCAGTAAAACGTCCGGGTGATCATATTATCCTACGGCGTGATGTTAGTACCTTTGCGGTGAGAATAAAGGAGTACGAGGGTAGGGCGTCGCGAGAATAGGCTAATATTTTAGTGGTTGTAGAGTCACGGTGGTGGGCAATAAATAATAGGCTGCATGTGTCTAGATAAAGTGTAGTCTCGGGGCCTGCAACTTAATTATAACATAGATATGCAGGTAGCCTGATTCTATGTTCATTGCATACTCCAAATTATTATTTTACCTCCTGACTGTGGTTACGAGTCGAAAGACATTTGGCTTAGAGATAAATAGTCGAATCTTTTTGAGGGTTACATGTTCAGAGCTCTAAGGGTGCTTTATTCTGGTCCGCCGATAGTTTATACGTGACTGCTAAATTAAAGTAGTATATTAGCCAGAATGTAACACTCTCCCTCATGTGTCGTTGACGAGCGGCGATGAGCTAACACGCCAGAGTCTCCAGAACTAGTTAACACAACCAACGGTTTACATTAACGCTTTACCGTGAGACTATGTAGTTCCTTGAGGAAATGCGACGTCTGAGTTCGTTGGTGACCCCGGGTGTCTAAAGTACGCCTAGCGAAACAGCAAAGTCTGTCGTGTCGGGAGTCTACTGGACGGCGAGGACTTGTAGTTTCTGGGGAGCAATGCAATACCCGCGTTGAAGGGGGCGTTCGAGCGTCTGGTGATGCTGAGCGAAACAGGTTATGCTGTCGTGCCGGGTTCCTCAGTACGACAAGGGTTCCTCACCTGAAGCGTTATAAGCCTTGTAGAGACAACCTTGCAGTAGTTTAAGACGATCAAATGTTGGACGGTTCGGTCACAGTCAGAGTACCTATTTGTTAATATACAAAACCAGCTTAATGCTTACCAATTAATAGAAAGTAGTATAAACATTTAAGTGAATTTCATGTTTTATATAGCCCAACCTAAGTGAACACTTTGTAGATTTATAAAAATTAATCTGCTCATTTGCGATTCATGCGCACTGGAAGACATTCGGTTTAGAGAAATTAGTCTAATCAGTTTTGTTTGTTACATGTTCAGAGCTCAAAGAGTGCTTTATTCTGGTCAGCCGATAAGTTTTATTCGTGGTTGCTATTTTTAACGTAGTATATTCGCCCGAATGTATCACTCTCCCTCATGTGTCGTTGTCGAGCGGCGATGAGTTAACACGCCAGAGTCTCCAGGACTAGTTAACGCAACCAACGGTTTACATTAACGCTTTACCGTGAGACTATGTAGTTCCTTGAGGAAATGCGACGTCTGAGTTCGTTGGTGACCCCGGGTGTCTGAAGTACGCCTAGCGAAACAGCAAAGTCTGTCGTGTCGGGAGTCTACTGGACGGCGAGGACTTGTAGTTTCTGGGGAGCAATACAATACCCGCGTTGAAGGGGGCGTTCGAGCGTCTGGTGATGCTGAGCGAAACAGGTTATGCTGTCGTGCCGGGTTCCTCAGTACGACAAGGGTTCTTCACCTGAAGCGTTATAAGCCATGTAGAGTCAACCTCACGGTCGTTAAAGTCAACCGAATGTCCGACAGGACAATTGAACTGTTTTTAAGACTTAACCTAAATACTCATTATTGATTTCACTAGTCTGGCGGGCTTTGCGTTCGGTCAGATTTAGCCTAAACAGTTAGAGCAATATCCCGAAGTAACACACTGCAAATACCGTTACCAAACTTACTAACGTCTCTCAAGTGAGGAGACTTCACTACTGCCGGAAGAGCAGAAAACTTTACTTGATTAATTGTTGTCTATATTATTTAGAAGTCTGGGCAATAGACCCCGTGTAACAGTGGTGACTGAGAAAAGCGCCTGGCTGCTACCTTACAAGATTGACGAATGTATAGATGACGCTCACAGTACATTTTATTATAAACAAATACGTTATCTGTGGACACAACTGAGGGATTTGCCTTATTTGTAATAACTGATAGCGGTGGCATAGTGGTGATTTGACCGATTGCAATTCAGTTAGATTGTGCTCAAATAACCTTATACAATCTTTGTGTTCAGCTAGCGGACGAGAAGTTTAATACTTATTTTATTGTAAATTGATGCTTGCTTTAAAATTGAAAAAAAATCAAACTAGTGATGGTTGAAATTGTAGAATTTGATATAGTGAATATTATCTAAAGTAGTTTGGAAAGGGAAAATCAGGAACATAGGTGGTTCTGGGGAAGGACCCATGTGATTATTCCTAAATCGCCTCAGATAAATTTAAAATTACAAAACAAATTTAATAAAAGACTGAGAAGCCGTTAGTTAAATTGTAAGAACAATTTTCTCATACTCACATATGTTACATACTCGTAAGATCAACGAGATGAATTGGGAATGGTCAGATGGAGGGGTGTTGTCGGCGGTCCTTCTCTCTCCTGCTTCTCCTTTTCACATATAGTGGGAGTGTTCTCTATGTTATGGTTGCATTCAGAGTAGTACATAGGGCGAACACTAGCATTCTCCAGTTACATAAAATTAACCGTAGGTATTATGCCACTGCCCGCGGGGCTAGCGCGAGTCAGAGCGTTCTGTCTTTAATTGAGCCCTAAATAGAATCATGGTGGTGGGTACTAAAATTATCTTACTACCGAAAATAACTATGGATTGTCTTGTTATCGCCTTACGGAACCGTTAACTTGAACTGAATATCGAGATAGTAATAACATCCATTCACACTACGAAGTGACTCCATAGGTTATTCCTCCCCGGCCTTGTGAGTCTGATAGGAGCGGTGGTTTAAACACTTTAACCTTATACTTAATTCTGATTCTTGGTGAGGGGTATAAATGATCTACTACAGCAATAGCTAAACTATAACTAAATCTAGGAAACTCACGTTCCAATTCTGAGGGTTCACTTAAGATGCTAGGCATATAACTTCGTAGAGTCCTTGTCTAGTAATAGGATATCATTAAATCAATCACAGTGTTATACGAATAGGTATAGACATTAGGTATAATCCAATCGACGTCTAAACTACGAGGGTCATCTGATTCCACTGAACCTTCTTCGGTACTTGCCTCCATCTATCAAGAGGCGGGTCCTAATCAATAAAGAAACAATCAGAATTCGATAGGGTATGGTACAACTCTAACAGTCCGATTGAGATAGAGTAGTTAAGAAAGTACACATTAAATCTTTGATATTCTATAATGTACACTAACTAAGTAACTAAAACATAAAGCTGACTATTGGATCTTCACATATATATAACCATATTGAGTAGAGACAGGAAGATAACCTTAGGAATCGTTACTCCTTAAAGTACTGCGGTGCTACATCATTTAGGAAGCTTAATTGGTAGGGTTCTCGAATTGCTTAGCCATCTCATCCACGAAAAGGACTCTGGGTTGCTGCTCACAATGTAGTTGCCACTAGAACGATCACTGCCAATAATTTAACTTGAGGGTCGGCGTGACACCTCTGAGACACCTAATTAATAAGTTTAGTTAAGTAGATTGATTTTAGGTCAAGAAGTAGTAACAATTAGAATCAGGAATTCTAGAATATATATATCGTCAATACACTAGTGGTAGTCCAGGTACAGATTAGATACAGGAGTAGTTATGTGCGGGGTAAGGAGGTAGATAAACAAATAACTATGTTCAATACATGAAAGGTTCTTAGTAGATATATTTCTATAAGAGTGGGGTTCACATAAGTAGTACCATTATATATTTAAGTTAATAAACCAATAAAACAGGAGGGCGAGACATATAAAGATAGAATATAATATTATATAGAGTAGCTCTGTACATAACATAAGTAGAGACATAATGTAGGTGAGGTGGTAACAGGGAAATGAGTTAAGTAGATGAAATCAGAAGGCGGGGTTTAGTTGTACATAGGTACCTAGTCAGTTATATATTTAAGCTACTTATATAAATGTAATAATTAGAGTCTCCCCTCTGTAGCAAATACATAAATAAAACAATAATAAATATAATAAACACCAAACGTAGATAGAAAAGGGGGGGGGGAAGTTACAATGGCAACTCCTTAGGAGCTAACTGATGACCTCACTCACACGCAGGAACACAACAACCCTCTAGGGAATTGTGATTTAGCTGCGGGTTTCTCGTGAGGTGGAGGTACTTTTCCAGACAGGCTACTTTGATGCGCCCTACGAATCTAAGAACGAACCACGTGGAAGACTGCCCACACTGGTGAATAACGCTGAATTGAAGGAGATGGTGGAAGCCGATCCGTGTCAAATTATCAAGGAATTAGCGGCATGGTTTAACCTAACCTACAATATAGGCTCATTTCCATCACATCAATAACGTAAAAAAGTACAGTAAAGTAAAAAAAAAAAGTAAAAACTTTATTAGCACATAAAACTTAATTATTACAACATTTGCAATAGTTACTGCACTAAGCACGCAGGCCTGTATCGCAGTGACCAAGAAGTGATTAACATTTTGCTTCTACCTACAGAAGATCCGGTCACTTCTGAATTATACATTGCTTTATAGCTAAAACAAAAAATGTTGATACACAAATAAACAATAAAACAATATCGATAAGAAAAAGAGATTATGAGTGAATGTGATGGACGTGTATACATGTGTACAGAGTGTATGAGTGAGATTTTGGAATGTGTGGGAGAGTGTGCGTGTATGGGTGAATGTGTGTGTGTGAGTGGGGCGGCAAGTGTAGATGTGGGTTCAGTGATTGCATGCCAGCATGTATTACGATACGACAAGTTAATCAGTCAGTGGGAGAAAATACGAGTATGAAAAATGGTTGCCTCATGATTTGACTGATCTGTAGAAAGAAACGCGTGTTGAAAATGAAGGAATATTGGATTGAATTGTGACATGTAACGAAATGTGGACAACCGTAAGCGAAAAATGCAATGGCTGACCCCAGGACAAAAGCCGCAACAGTGTACTAAAGCAAAGCTTACCTATAAAAAGGTAACTGTTTGGTGGTATCTATCTTCATTGCGTTATTCACTTTAGCTTTCTCAGTTCTGGTCAAGTAATAATAGCAGATATTTACTGTGACGAACTTTGCACAATGATGGTGAAACTGGCACTCATGAATCGATCTTCACCATTATTGTTCCATGATAACGTAAGACCTCACACTGTACGAGAAATCGTTGTAACTCTACAGGACCTGCAGTTAGAAACCAATTTACAACTTAGTAAAAAAAGGCTTTCACACAGTTTGTCGAATCTAGATCCCTAGAGTTCTATAGCAAAGGCATAAATAAACTTCTGATTAGATGGCAGCAATATATAGATAATGAGAGTCAATATTTTGATTACCTAAATAAATATGTTACATCTTAAACAAACGAGTTTTAATTTTTCAATACAAATCGGCAATTTCATATTTTAACCCCAACATATTTCGAAGGACATATGGACCTTACCTAAGGTTTCCCTCTGGGTTGGGGAGCTGAGGAACATAGCACTTCTAACCCAAGCAGTGCGGAGGCAAAGGCTTGATATCATAAAGGCTACAATGTCCAAATAAACGTTTTTCTTTCTTTCTTTCTTTCAATGCACATATTTTTTTATTACGTCATTTAGAATCAAAGAAGCATTCAGCCAACCACATTGTAAATTCGTTACGTAGCCTGCAAACGCTTGCAAAACGAGAAAATTACAAAGATGTATTGAAACAGTCGTTAATTTATTCCGCATTTCTCTCAATAGATGGCGGTGCTCCGAATTTACATTTCGCTATAATTTAACATTTTATAAAATATGACACTCCTAAAGCGGCGACATATAAGCAAGTGGCGGCCTATTGTGTGTGTGTGTGTACTCTACACGCACAATAGCCCGCCACTTCATTATTGATAACATTATAATTACTTGCAGCGAGATATCAACTCCCTCGACTGCGTGTGTAAGTACTGAGGTCATTCGCCAGTAAACTCGTATGATGCTGGTAAACTCACTTACATACAGGAACACTCCAGGGAGTTGTTATTTGGCTGCAGTTGTCTTGAGGATACTTCCCCAAAAGGTCAGATTCGACGCCTCCTACAACTTAAAAGGGATATGCCCCCATTTACCATCCATTTTATATTTTTACAATTAATAGAAAGTATCATTTATTATCCAGCGCCCTCTTGTGTGAAAAAGAAAAAGTTTCTCAGTGAGACAGCAACAGACAATTTCATTTCAATGACAAAGGCTACTCACGGCTAGACGGCAGTATTCCGTGATCTTTTGTGGCCATGTTTCAATGAAAAGTTTTTCATCATATGATGGCGCTTTTTCTAAGGAACAACTTGCAGCTGACTTATGAGTTAAAAAAAAATCTGAGTCGGATGTTTTCCCAACAAAATAAATTATGTTCGGTCAATAAAGCAAGTGGAACACCTGATAACGTACGGCTGTACCCGACTTGCACTAAGGTACGACACAAGACACACGGAGTCTAGGCGGAAACTTGCGCTGTGTATGATAATAGAAATCATAAGTACAAATTGTGAGGGTCGCCATCTTGTGGCCGGAGAGAGACGTGGGGCGATCATTGCTAAATAAATAAAATACAAGGTGGTGGTGGTCCTCTAGTGTGGTGGACCCCGGAAATATGCCACGATTCACGAGGGTAAGAAAGGTCCCGAGGGCTTTTTTTATACTACATCGCTGGCATACAAGCATACGGCCCACGTGATTGTAAAGCGGGTACCGTAGCCTATTAATCCTTGCGATATATTAAGTATCTTTTACCTTAAGTAGAGAGCAACATTTTTTGTAGTCTTCACCCATGCACGCACACTCTCCCACACATTCCAAAATCGCATTCATACACTCTGTACACATGTATACACGCCCATCACATTCACTCATAATCTCTTTTTCTTATCGATATTGTTTTATTGTTTATTTGTGTATGAACATTTTTTGTTTTAGCTATAAAGCAATGTATAATTCAGAAGTGACCGGATCTTCTGTAGGTAGAATCAAAATGTTAATCACTCCTTGGTCACTGCGATACAGGCCTGCGTGCTTAGTGCAGTAACTACTGCAAATGTTGTAATAATTAAGTTTTAGGTGCTAATAAAGATTTTGCTTTTTTTTACTTTACTGTACTTTTTTACATTATTGATGTGATGGAAATGAGCTTATATTGTAGGTAAGGTAAAGTTGAACCATGCCGCGAATTCCTGAGTAGTTTGACTCGGATCGTCTTCCACCATCTCCTACAATTCAGCGTTATTCACCTGTGGTTACGGTGGTTACGGGGCGATGTGGGCGGTCTTCCACGTGGTTCGTTCTTAGGTTCGTAGGGCGCATCAAAGTTGCCCGTCCGGAAAAGTACCTCCACCTCACGAGAAACCCGCAGCTAAATCACAATTCCCTAGAGGGTTGCTGTGTTCCTGCGTGTGAGAGAGTTCATCAGTAAGCTCCTAAGGAGTTGCCATGTTAGCAGCAGAGGTGGCATCGCGCGAGTAATACTCAATTCAATCAAAGGCCGGTAACCGCTTTACATTATGCCTCCGGACGTTGTTTAAAAATAACTGAAAATATCCTGAAAGTCATATATTACTCCTACTCCGACACAACGCCACCTTAAAAGTCCTAGTGACCGAACTCACTCGCAGGACTCAACAGACATTACATTTAAAATATATTGTAAGTTATTATCATCGGTACTTTTTAAAATGTAAATGTTTCTCAGTCGGAGGCTTTCTTTTGGCAACAAAGAAAGAGCAACCTGCCTTTGTCTCGTTCTTTTAGTATTTCTGTCAACAGATGGCGCTGTTCCTCATGTTATATTCGTTTATATATCTTAAATCGCGTTGATATCCCAGTCATGTGATAAGCGTGCGTGTGTTTTTCTGTCTCGTTTCTGATATGATGTAAGTCACTGAGATGATTCACCAGTAACCTCCTGATGTGTTGCTGGGTTACATCCGCTGCTGACACATCAACTTATCACTAGATTACGTGTGAATATCCTACGTGACTCACACATGCAGGAACACAACAGCTCTCCAGTCGAGGGAGTTGATATCTCGCTGCAAGTAATTATAATGTTACCACCCGGGCCTTTCCGGCCCAGTCCGACCCTGACAACATACATCCGAGCGGACAAACAAACAGACCCCGCTTTTCGCGAGGAAATTCTCCTCAAGCACGTAACCGCGGTACTGGAGGTAGGACGAGTCCGCTGGACGCTTGTGGCTCCGTCAGGAAGAGCATGGCGGGCCGTGCCGTCTCTAGGTTTCTTTTTGGTTCTGTGTACATAAACTACAACAATTTTCCCAGAGCTCGCATCAACGCTGAAATCTTACAACAAGCACAGAATAATAATGTAAGGAACCTTAGTACTAAGTTTAACTTACTCCCTATTCTCGACTACGCAGACGTTTGCTATTTGGATGCAACTGAGGAACTATTCAACAAGCTAGAAAGATTGCAAAATCTGGCTATACGTTTTATTTTCGGTCTTCGTAAGTACGACCATGTTTCGGAGTTTCGTGTACAGTTGAAGTGGCTTCCTATTCGACTTCGCAGAAATGTGCACATACTATCCCTGCTTTTCAAATTAATTACCGATCCCAATTCCCCTCAATACCTCTGTTCACGCTTTCCACTCCTTCCACCGCCAACTCGATCCCAACGTTCCTGCCATATAAAAACTTTACATTTCCCTCTAGCAAACACGAAATTCTTTTTTAATTCGTTCACTGTATGTGCTGCTAGACTTTGGAATAAATTACCACTAGAGATAAGAGAGAGTCCTTCTGTATTTAGTTTCAAGAGAAAACTAAAGACGCACTATCTAAATATGTTATCATCTAACGACAAATAGTATGTAGCTATGTATATGTATGTATATTTGTATATATGTGTGTGGTTATAAGTCGTATGTATGTATTGTAAGCGTGGACTGGCAACGCGACCAACAGGAACACGTGACACTACCCCACTCGCGCGCATGCCTATAAAAGGCGTGGAGCGCGCTGGGTGCGGTCATTTGCTTCTCAACTCTTGAGCAGGACGGACCTCCCTTCCGTGCTAGTTGCGTTGAAATCGGACTTATTTAATTGTTAATTGATGGCTGGTTATTTTCTGGTTACTTATTGGTTATGTAAAATACGTTTAGTTTAAATAATTAGTACTTTATGTAATTTGTAATCAAAATAAGTAAATTTTGTGAAATCAGTTGTTTTTTTTTAAATAATTATGGCTTAAATTGCTAAAATCAGATGTGGGATTCTTACTCTTTCGCCCATAAATTAAAACTAGTCTTTTTCCGGTAAAAAAAAATAAATAAAAAGACCAGCCGTCAATTAATATGCCTCGATCACCATCTCGTTCGCGTAGTAGTTCGGATGACGAGTCATACAGTAAATCTAAACGTAAATCGCGTCGACGGCACCGTCGTTCTCGTTCGTCCCGTCGACATAGCCGTCGTAGCCGTGACAGTTCCGTGAAGCAAGTTTTAAACACAATAATTACGCGATTGAACGCTGTAGAGGAATCTACTGGTAGCCTGTCACGTACTCCGCCGCCCGTGAATCGATCAAGTCGCCACAGCACACCTCAACGTGATTCCAGCCAGCCTTCTGTTGCACAGGTACTTGTTGATGCTCTTACTACAATTAGCCAGAATAAGCCGCAAAATTATTTTGTATCTAACTTTGATCCGGCGTTTCACGACTTTGAGGTGTGGTGTGACGAGGTAGAACGCGCTAGATTAGTAAATCGTTGGGGAGATTTAGAATGCTTGTCTAGGGTAGCTTCCTGTTTAAAAGGGGACGCTAGAGTTTGGTTGAATGAATGGACAACCAATGACCGTTCGTGGTCTAATTTCAAAAGCGACTTTAAGTCACTTTGTCCGCGTAAAATTAATCATGCTGACATCCTTTTTGAGGTTATGAAGACAACGTCGGATCAGTTTACAACGTACGCCGAATATGCGCGTCGTTCCTTATTACGCTTACGCAGTGGCGTGCACAGAGATTTTTGACAGGGTAGGCAGATTTTTTTTAAAGCTATTAACTTACCAAAAAATACAGAATGTTGATTTTGGTTACCCAGTCTTGTGGAAATAATGATGTATGTGATCACTTGTTTTTATTCACCTAACACTACACACACCACATGAGCAACTTTCGCAGTGAATATCATCCATATTTATCAACTTTAAAACTTTAAAATTTTATTTCGTCTGCTACCAGTCAATCGATTCAAAACAAAAACAATGGCGGCCGTCTTAAAATCAAAATAAAATTAACATCAATTTTATACGAAAAAAAGAAATGGCAATATCTTTCACTATAATTATATGCAGCAAACTACTTTTTAAAATAGTTACGTAGCAATGCTCGCGACACTTAGGTAATTTACGTTATAGTTCAGCTGAAAGACATTGTCTATACTATGCGATAGTGTGCGTTATTTGTGTTATTGTCGGCAATGTAATTACAGGAATGCACACTACAGTATTTGTATTAATAACACGGCACACATACGTAAATTTAGACAGAAATAGTTAGTGTCTACCGCCGTTAAAAGCTGCCAATGCGGCGCTGGTGTAGCGTAGCGCCTAGCTGCGATTTGAATATGACTAGCGATGATTTTAATAACTTACCGATACCGATAGATGGAGCTGCTTTTAATTTTTTTGTTTTTGATACGAAATATTAGTTAAAAACTATGTTTAAGAATGAAACATCGGATGGTATTTATCAAATTGATAGGGTAGGCAATGTCTTTTTGTCTATATGGAGTGCACGCCACTGCGCTTACGTATCATTAAAGGCTTAAGTGACGAACTAATGACTCAGATTGTTATACGTGGTATAAACGACGCACAAATTCGGGCGGCAGCGATAAATGCGAATTTGACAACTGAAAATCTAGTCTCGTTTATAGCTATCTATATAAAACCTGGTAAAATAAACCGTGGACCTTCCACCAGCGGTACTACTAAACGCGGCGCTGACAATTCTAAAGTTAGGTGCTACTCGTGCGATCAGTTAGGGCATACACGTGCAAATTGTCCCAAAAACCGGAAGCCATCTGAAAGTCAGACTAAAGTCATTTGCTCTTTTTGTAAAAAAATAGGTCACAAAGAAAGCGACTGTTTTTTAAAATCTCGCACTAACAACCAAAATAATGAAACAAGAAAAGTAAACCTTTGTAAAGAACTTTCACATGGCAGCCGGAATAATGACATTAGCACAGCGGTGATACAGGGTATACCGGTCGATATTCTCATTGATAGTGGAGCCCTTAACATTTCGTTAATATCGTTAGACACCGTCAAACACTTTTCTTGCTCACGTAAACCAACTCGTCGCGTTTTGAAGGGAATCAGTAACAAGGAATTTATCGCGCATGAGTTTGTCACATTAACGGTCGAATTTAACGATATTTCGCTTGAAGTAGATTTTATCGTAGTACCCTCTTCTTACATGAACACGCCAATCATTATAGGAACGGATGTTCTCAATCGAGACGGGGTCACGTTTGTTCGTACGAAAAATAATCAATATTTAACACACGCTAGCAGTAACGTAACCCACGTAAATGTTGTCGAAATGATTGAATTTAGCAACGTAAACACGCCTTTACAAGGTGAAGAGCTTCATTCGTTAAAGTATGTGCTGAATCATTTCAAGCCCTTTTTGATTTCGGGTACCGCTACTACAACAGTCAAAACAGGAAAAATGCACATTAACTTAACTAGTGAAGTTCCCGTAGCCTATCATCCGTATCGTTTATCATACCAGGAAAAACTGAAAGTTCGGGAAATAGTAAAGGATTTATTGGACAAGGGTATAATTAGGGAATCGGAATCCGAATACGCCAGTCCTATCATTCTAGTTAAAAAGAGGGATGGTACAGACAGAATGTGTGTGGACTTTCGGGCTCTCAATCGGATTACTGTCAAGGACAGGTATCCACTCCCGTTGATAGAGGATCATATAGATCGGCTTGGGAGCTCGAGATTCTTCACGAGTCTTGACATGGCGTCGGGTTTTCACCAGATTCCCATTGATGAGAAGTCAATACATCGCACGGGGTTTGTGACACCCGAGGGGCATTACGAATATCTAAAAATGCCCTTCGGATTATGCAATTCTCCGACCGTGTATCAACGAATCATCAATAATACGCTAAGAAAATTTATTGACTCAGGGAGCGTCCTTGTTTACATCGATGATGTTCTTCTGATGAGCATGACGGTTGATGAGGGGATAAAGTTATTAAGTGAAGTGCTAGGGACCCTAACGGAAGCTGGCTTTTCCATTAATCTCCAGAAATGCTCTTTCCTTACTACCGCCGTTGACTATTTAGGTAGGATTATTAGTCATGGGCAGGTCAGGCCGAGCTCTCGAAAAATAGAGGCTTTAGTAAACGCCCCCGTACCAGGAAATGTCAGACAAGTTCGACAGTTCCTTGGGTTGGCTGGCTATTTTCGACGGTATATCGAAAACTACGCAACAAAAACTGCAAGTATTTCACGTCTCACGAAAAAAGATGTTAAGTTTGAATGGGGACCTGAACAAGAGCAAGTCCGCCAAGATTTGATAAATCGATTAACAAGTGAACCAATACTTGCAATTTTTGACCCAAATCTTGCCACTGAACTGCACACTGACGCCAGTAGTGCAGGTTACGGGGCTGTACTTATGCAAGTACATAGTGACGGTGGCAAAAGAGTAGTGGGTTACTTTAGTAAGGTTACTCAGGGTGCCGAGAGCAGATACCACTCGTACGAGTTGGAGACGCTGGCGGTCGTCAAGGCGTTGCAGCATTTTAGACATTATCTTGTCGGAATTCAGTTTAAGATTATAACCGACTGCAACGCTTTGAAAGCCACTGAGCGTAAAAAGGATCTGCTCCCGCGCGTTGCACGCTGGTGGATTTATCTGCAAGATTTTAATTTCACCATTGAATATAGAAAAGGCACGATGATGACCCATGCTGATTATCTGAGCAGGAATCCACCAGCGGCGCAAATTAACCACATAGATAAGCCTCTGAATTGGGCACAAAGGGCTCAGGTTGCTGACACAGAGACACAAGAGTTGGTTCGGCAGCTTAATGAGGGTCAGCTAGATTCTCAACGTTACGTTTATCGCAATGACTTGTTATATTATCGATACTCACCAGTCGGCGAAGAAACGAGGCTATTATGCTTTATTCCCAAGGGCCACCGGCTCAGTCTATTGCGTCTTTTTCATGATGAGCATGGACACATAGGATCAGATAAGACGCTCGATCTCATTAGAAAACATTTCTGGTTCCCAGGCCTTAAAGCCTTTGTTAATAAATACATCTCGCATTGTCTAACATGCATCTCCAAGAAACGAGTTCCCAGGGCACAGCTGCAGCCTATACCGTCATGGGAAAAACCAGAGATTCCCTTCAATACTGTTCATGCCGACGTGCTAGGCCCATTACCAGCATCAAATGGTTTCAAATTTGTTTTTGTCCTAGTAGACTCATTTACCAAATACTGCTTATTATACCCTTTGTATCAACAAGACACAAACGAACTCAAACGAGTGTTTAACAACGCAATATCCCTGTTTGGTGTTCCAAAACTAATTGTTTGCGATCGTGGCCGCATGTTTGAAGCTTCAAGCTTTAAAAGCTGGATTTCAGAGCTAGGTTGTGATATCCATTATATCACACCTGAAATGCACCATGCCAATGGTCAAGCCGAGCGATATGTGCGAACTGTCTTGAACTTCATTCGCATTGAGACCAAGAATAAAAACACGACTTGGTCTGAAACACTATGGAAAGCTCAACTTGTGTTAAATATTACAAAGCAGAAGACTACACAGTTTTCTGCCTTAAATTTGCTCATTGGCACGGAGGCGACTACTCCTGCTTTACGTTCACTTGTTCGAGATGTCGCAATAGAAAACTCACATCCCAATCGCGAAGCCTGGCGTGAAATATGTAGAAGCCGAGCCAGCGAGTTACTGCGAAGAAATCGGAGCAATCAGGACTCTCAAGTAAACCGCCACCGACATACCCCCAGGACTTTCAACGTTGATGACCAGGTGTTTGTCGTTAAGATCTCGCAATCCACGGGAAAGCTCGACTCTGGGATGAGAGGCCCCTACCGAGTAATAAAGGTGCTTCCAAGTGGACGTTATGAACTTAAGTTGTTAAGTGGTTCTCGCGGAAAAACCACACAAGCGGCGGCACAATATATGGTACCGTGGAAAGGCGAATGGTGCCCCGAAACTTGTGCATCATTTTTTGAAAGTAAGTGTTTTGTGTTTTATGTTTTTGTTTGACTGTTACAGCCATGTCATGACACATATACATGTGGGAAATCCATCGAGCGTACTCTCTGCGGAGGTCGAACTGCGAGGTGGAGGTTGGCGCCAAAATGGTGCGTGGCTGTATGCGGTCAACGGGCGAACAAGCGTAATACTGCCTCTGTCCGCAGCATCCGTTGTGCACAGTATTCCGGACAATGCGTAATACTGCCTCTGTCCGTGGGCAATGCGTAATACTGCCTCTGCCCGGTGGACAATGCGTAACACTGCCTCTGTCCAGTAAACACACGTGTGGGGGGGGGAGGGGGATAAATAGAAACGATCGTTTGAACAGTCGACTTTTATTAGGAGAATGAAAGTCTGAACGTTTGAAGATGTATGTCTATAAGTCTGTTTGAAGAGCAGAATAGGTAACATACATTTGATGAGTGTGTACTGTCGAAAGAGGGCCTTGTAAGCGTGATGAATGTAAGAATAGGCATTCAATGTCTTATAATTTCGTTACTTTTATGTCTATGCATTTACAGACTCTGAAACTACGGACGATGAACAGGAAGCCGGTCCTTCCACTGCCCAACCGACAGGGCAGACTAATGAGAGCGACACCGACGAAGTGCCCGGGGACGGCGCACGATCAGGAGAAGCCGTGTAAGCGTGGACTGGCAACGCGACCAACAGGAACACGTGACACTACCCCACTCGCGCGCATGCCTATAAAAGGCGTGGAGCGCGCTGGGTGCGGTCATTTGCTTCTCAACTCTTGAGCAGGACGGACCTCCCTTCCGTGCTAGTTGCGTTGAAATCGGACTTATTTAATTGTTAATTGATGGCTGGTTATTTTCTGGTTACTTATTGGTTATGTAAAATACGTTTAGTTTAAATAATTAGTACTTTATGTAATTTGTAATCGAAATAAGTAAATTTTGTGAAATCAGTTGTTTTTTTTTAAATAATTATGGCTTAAATTGCTAAAAGTATATATATATATAGATATTGTAAGTATCTGTTTTTATTTTGCTAGTTGGCACATATATTTGTTATATCCCTGGTACAATTTCGTTCCACATTCATTAGGGTTGGCTGGAAGAAATCTCTTAAAGAGATAAGCTCACCTTTGTACACTGTATTTGTCAATGATTATTATGTACTATTTGTGTGTGCAATAAAGAATATATATAAGCAGCTGAACTATCACTTATCTTTTTATTTCATTTAATTATTATTATTTATTTTTCAGGAGTACACTCGTCTTCTTCCGCCATGTTCGGTTTTCAACGTTGTATTAAATTGTCATAATAAGAAATCCACATGATGTAAAGTGGTTACCGTGGGTTAAGGCCTTTGCGATACAAGCCCAACTGGGTTTAAAGTAGATAAACACAGGAAACATCAATCAATCAGGCATTGTCATCCCAAAGCCACATCTGCTGCCAATGCTGTACATCTGCAAATGATGATACCGATCATCAATACAAGTCTACACCAGCATTCGAACCGGCGACCAGTTTGTTAACACGCTGGTTCTTTATCACTAGACTACCACAGCCTTCCGTTCATTGTTCAGTGCACACTCCATTCATTCCTCATATGTCAGTCTTTGACAATAATAACAGTCACTGACGTTTTGTGCGTTTTACCTCCGCTATCATACGTTGATTGGGAGTTGACACTCCCAATGGTGACCCGAGCGATACGGAGGATGCACATCATCAGCTATTGAGAATTACCAAATATTATTTATACATCGTTTGAACACAAACAAGCATACAGCCAACCACGTTCTAAAATGGTTACGTAGGTAACCTAAGAACGCTTGTAAAACAAGAACAGCTACAAAAATTTATTGAAATCGACATTAATTTATTCCGTATTTCTCTCAATAGATGGCGTTGCTCTGAATTTACATTTCGCTATAATTTAACATTTTATAAAATATAACAGTTGTAAAGCGGCGACATAGAAGCAAGTGGCGGCCTATTGTGTGTGTGTGTGTGTACTCTACACGCACAATAGCCCGCCACTTCATTTTTTTATAACATTATAATTATTTGCAGCGAAATATCAAGTTCCTCGACCAGAGAGCTGTTGTGTTTCTGCGCGTGTGTCACTGAGCTATTTACTAGTAAACTCGTAATGTGTTGCAGCGTTAGCAGCGGGGGTGGCAACATGCGAATGATACTCTCACTTTGATAACCTCACTTACCCGCAGGAATGCAATATTGAACACTTCAAAGAGTTTTTACCGCCACTTTGTTATTGATAACATTGTAATTGCTTGCAGCGACTTGCTCCTCAACTGGAGAGCTGTTGTGTTCCTGCGTGTGAGTCACTGAGGATGTTCACTAGTAAACTGGTAATGTGCTGCTGCGTTAGCAGCGGGGGTGGCAACGTGCGAATGATACTCTTACTTAGGAGTTTACTGGTAATCTCACTTACCCGAATACAATAGGCAACCCTCCAGGCAGTTTTGATCTGGCTGTAGTTCTCTGTGAGGGTACCTAACTCTCTAACCTCTCCAGGTTAGGTGTAAGCGTGTCGACACAAACAATACGGACACGGTGGCTCGCCGCTGCTGCGGGCATGTCACACGAAGCTGTAAACTAGTCGAATCATTTTTTGTTTAACCTAATTAACAACAAACAAACATACGGCATGTCTGCTGGTAAACAGTCACCATAGCCTATATACACACCACGCTCGTCTGTGACAGAGTCTGTGGGCCACTGCATTAAACAATGACCCGAACAAAAAAATAACAAAACTAAATAGTCAGTCTTACATCACGTGTGATCAATTGTGCGTGTTCCAACAGTTATGTAGAAACGACATACATCATACGTTTCTACTTATTGCTGTTTTAAATAATCTCATCAAAAAATATATATATGTCCAGAAAACCAATTTTGTAGCTAGACACATTTTTAATACTAGCGCCATCTAGTTATACACAAGTAAACCGTTAGTCATCTGAGGTACTATTGCCACACTATCAATATAAACTATATTAGACATAAACTCGACTTCACATGTGCGTGGTGCACCCTGATATTTAAAAATATGAAACAGCCGCGTCTCACAGCGTAAAAGTAGCTACATGTTCTGGTCATAAAAATTTCTGTAGGAATTTTTTTACTAACAGGCAGGCCGTATGCTTGTTTACTGCTTTAGTGGTATAATAAGGAGTATAAGCATATTTTATGAATACATTATGACACTAAGTTACTGTCTCTTGGGCACAGTGCTTGCATAAGATTTAAATAACGACTGCACCGGATGATTCTTTGAGAAAATAATAAATCGCAGCTGCTGAGATTCATTCCACATTTCATTCAATAGATGGCGCTGTTCCAAGTGTAAATTTCGCAACAAATTGCAACATTTTACGAAACATAATAATTGTAAAGTGGCGACATATTCATAATGTACGCAGCAATAACTGGTGCTTTAATAATACATTAATGTTACCGTAAGTCCTTGTTGTGTAAGATATAACCACCTATCTATACCTTTATTTTTTGAAGTGGCTCCGACAACGCGGTTTATCCGTTGTCGTCCCATGCCGCTTGTAAACACAGTGACTGACCACTGTTGGACCGCCACCACGCACACACACACACACACACACACGAAGCAGGCCACCACTTCCTTCTCGATAAGGTTACAATAACTTGTGAAAAATATCACCTCCCTCTAGTGGAGAGTAGTTGTACTAATTACTACATGTGTGAGATACTTCGAGACATTCACTAGTAAATTCGTGATGTATTTGCTGTGTTAGCAATACATCAGTGAGAAAATACTTTTGCATTGCAAGCGTTTATGGGCTACGTAACTACTTATACTCAGGTTGGCCGCATACTTGTTTGCCTCTCAAAGGTACATAAAAATATGTCGTGTCACGAAGGGCGCTATGCACGTGACGCTCGCGGAGTGCAGACAACTTGGACTCGCCTCAGGAAGGGTGCCATCGTGGTAGCGAAGGTATCGACAGCAATAAGTGAGTCACTGTTATTATTGTCAAATACTGTTACACAGTTATTGAGATGGTAACCATTTGAAGTGATCGCCCAATAACATGGTACCAGAGAAAATTGTTACTACATAACTGAAAAGATATACAATAAAATACAAAAATTACATAACTGACAAATGTTTATGTTTTTATTCTGATAATGATTTTTATTGTCAAAAACTGACGTTAGATAATTGGATAATTTTGACAATTTAGACCTTCGCTAGCAAGATGGCACCCGTCCTGAGGCGAGTCCAAGTTGTTTGCACTCCGGGAGCATCACGTGCATAGCGGCTTTAATGACACGACATATTTTTATGTACCTTTGAGAGGCAAACAAGTATGCGGCCAACCTGAGTATAAGTAGTTACGTAGCCCATAAACGCTTGCAATGCAAAAGTATTTTCTCACTGATGTATTGCTAACACAGCATTACATCACGAATTTACTGGTGAATGTCTCCAGTATCTCACACATGTAGTAATTAGTACAACACCTCTCCACTATTTTGTTGATATTTTTCACAAGTAATTGTAACATTATGGAGAAGGAAGTGGTGGCCTGCTTCGTGTGTGTGTGTGTGTGTGTGTGCGTGGTGGCGGTCCAACAGTGGTCAGGCAGTGTTTTTACAAGCGGCATGGAACGACAACGGATAAACCGCGTTGTCGGAGCCACTTCAAAAAATAACGGTATAGATAGGTGGTTATATCTTACACAACAAGGACTTACGGTAACATTAATGTATTATTAAAGCACCAGTTATTGCTGCGTACATTATGAATATGTCGCCACTTTACAATTATTATGTTTCGTAAAATGTTGCAATTTGTAGCGAAATTTAAACTTGGAATAGCGCCATCTATTGAATGAAATGTGGAATGAATCTCAGCAGCTGCGATTTATTATTTACTCAAAGAATCATCCGGTGCAGTCGTTATTTAAATCGTATGCAAGCACTGTGCCCAAGAGACAGTAACTTAGTGTCATAATGTATTCATAAAATATGCTTATACTCCTTATTATACCACTAAAGCAGTAAACAAGCATACGGCCTGCCTGTTAGTAAAAAATTTCCTACAGTAATGTTTATGACCAGAACATGTAGCTACTTTTACGCTGTGAGACGCGGCTGTTTCACATTTTTAAATATCAGGGTGCACCACGCACATGTGAAGTCGAGTTTGTGTCTTATATAGTTTATATTGATAGTGTGGCAATAGTACCTCAGATGACTAACGGTTTACTTGTGTATAACTAGATGGCGCTAGTATTAAAAATGTGTCTAGCTACAAAATTGGTTTTCTGGACATATATATGTTTTTTGATGAGATTATTTAAAACAGCAATAAGTAGAAACGTATGATGTATGTCGTTTCTACATAACTGTTGGAACACGCACAATTGATCACACGTGATGTAAGACTGACTATTTAGTTTTGTTATTTTTTTGTTCGGGTCATTGTTTAATGCAGTGGCCCACAGACTCTGTCACACACGAGCGTGGTGTGTACATAGGCTATGGTGAATGTTTACCAGCAGACAGGCCGTATGTTTGTTTGTTGTTAATTAGTTTAAACAAAATATGATTCGACTAGTTTACAGCTTCGTGTGACATGCCCGCAGCAGCGGCGAGCCACCGTGTCCGTACTGTCTGTACAGTCTGTACCACAGCCAGATCAAAACTGCCTGGAGGGTTGCCTATTGTATTCGGGTAAGTGAGATTACCAATAAACTCCTAAGTAAGAGTATCATTCGCACGTTGCCACCCTCGCTGCTAACGCAGCAGCACATCACCAGTTTACTAGTGAATGTTCTCAGTGACTCACACGCAGGAACACAACAGCTCTCCAGTTGAGGGAGCAATCTCGCTGCAAGTAATTATAATGTTATCAATAAAAACTCTTTGAAGTGTTCAATGTTGCATTCCTGCGGGTAAGTGAGATTATCAAAGTGAGAGTAACATTCGCACGTTGCCACCCCCGCTGCTAACGCTGCAACACATTACGAGTTTACTAGTAAATGGCTCAGTGACACACGCACAGAAACACAACAGCTCTCTGGTCGAGGAACTTGATATTTCGCTGCAAATAATTATAATGTTATAAAAAAATGAAGTGGCGGGCTATTGTGCGTGTAGAGTACACCCACACTCACAATAGGCCGCCACTTGCTTCTGTGTCGCCGCTTTACAACTGTTATATTTTATAAAATGTTAAATTATAGCGAAATGTAAATTCGGAGCAACGCCATCTATTGAGAGAAATACGGAATAAATTAATGCCGATTTTAATAAATTTTTGTAGCTGTTCTTGTTTTACAAGCGTACTTAGGTTACCTACGTAACCATTTTAGAACGTGGTTGGCTGTATGCTTGTTTGTCTTCAAACGATGTATAAATAATATTTGGTAATTCTTAATAGCTGATGATGTACATCCTCCGTATCGCTCAGGTCACCATTGGGAGCGTTACGTTGATAGCGGAGGTAAAAACACAAAAAAGTCAGTTACTGTTATTATTGTCAAAGACTGACATATGAGGAATAAATGGAGTGTGCACTGCACAACGAACGAAAGGCTGTGATAGTCCAGTGATAAAGAACCAGCGTGTTAACAAACTGGTCGCCGGTTCGAATGCTGGTGTAGACTTGTATTGATGATCGGTATCATCATTTGCAGATGTACAGCATTGGCAGCAGATGTGGCTTTGGGATGACCATGCCTGACTGATTGATGTTTCCTGTGTTTATCTACTTTAAACCCAGTTGGGCTTGTATCGCAAAGGCCTTAACCCACGGTAACCACTTTACATCATGTGGATTTCTTATTGAAGATATACTTATGGCAATTTAATGTGCAACATTGAAAACCGAACATGGCGGAAGAAGACGAGTGTACTCCTGAACAATAAATAATAATAATTAAATAAAATAAAAAGATAAGTGATAGTTCAGCTGCTTAGTACTAAGGTTCCTTACATTATTATTCTGTGCTTGTTGTCAGATTTCAGCGTTGATGCGAGCTCTGGGAAAATTGTTGTAGTTTATGTACACAGAACCAAAAAAAAACCTTGAGACGGCACGGCCCGCCATGCTCTTCCTGACGAGAGACAAGCGTCCAGCGGACACGTCCTACCTCCAGTACCCCGGTTACGTGCTTGAGGAGAATTTCCTCGCGAAAAGCGGGGTCTGTTTGTTTGTCCGCTCGGATGTATGTTGTCGCTCTGGGTGCACGTAGACAAGTTCAAGTTCCAGTTCTTTATTTGCATTCATGTTGTACATTGGTTCTTACAATACTAGAAAAGTTTCAAACATGAACCCTGGTAGTAAATACATACAGGTAAATACATACATTCTAAATTATGGTACAAATTTTAAAAATCTTGACACAAAATCTGGGCCTTCAGAGCCGTAAACCTAAAATACAGTATACATCGTCATAGTAATAAAAATCTCTATACTTCACAAAAACATCCAAAAAGCATATTTTAATTATGAAATTTAAGACCTGCCTACCTACTTTTATTTTACTTTTAATGTAATTATTGTTAGTACTTGCCCATGTATTCGAAAATGTTGTGTTCACCTTTAATTGGGTTTCATGCTAGAATAAGTACCTTTAATAATGTTATTGAGAATGTAAACATGTAACCTGTTGGCGTACCTAAATAAATAAATTAAATAAATAAACTAACCATGCAGGAAGGCCCAAGTGTTGCGATGCTCTTTAGCACAGCTTGGCGCAATCGGTATACAAACCTAGCAGAATACCAGAAATCGCTGGTCAGGTGCCCTCTCTATAAGACCTACCGCTGACCACCCATCCTGATGGCTACCAGGTTGAGGTCAGGGCGGCCCTGGGCACATGTGACCGCTGCTTGGTGTCCAGCACAGTTGCGCCACGACCCACGGAGGTTAAGCGTCGTGTCTGGCACTACTCGTCAGCAGATTGGGACGGCGTGCGAGGATCTCACGACGAGTGCTGAGGTCATTGTTGACGAGATCGGCGTTGGCATGAAATACTACATGTCTCACTCCGATGTCCTCATCAAAAGCCGGAGACGCCCTTGGTTTAATCGCGAGTGCGCCGAAGCTGTTAGTAATAAACACCCCTGTTCCAAGCGCGATGATATGACCCCGCATATCATCGCGCTTGGACCAGGAGTCGCCCCTTCAAAAATCCGAATATTAACTTGCTGAAATCAGCCTACAATACTGCCACAAAGGTCCGCCAGAGGGCATACATAAGAGCGGACGCTCGGTCGGCACAGAATTAGTGGCGCACCCTACTGGGTCGCGTAACTACTGGCCACTGGCCAAAGCCGTGCAGGCCAACTTCGGCCATCCCTCGCTGCCTCCGCTGAGATGCCGCGATGTCTCACTGGGGCATCAGCCGCAGGATCGAATCGGGTTTGGCATAATGCACTTCTCTCCAAACTTCTGGCATACGGTCTGCCCCTCCAGCTTTGCAGCATGAATAATAGAATTAAATCAATAATTGACTGGTTTATTCAAAATAATTTAAATGTAAATCTTGCTAAGACTAATTTTATTCAATTTAACACTTGTAACGGTAAAAAATATAAAATATAACGGGCAAGTCTTAAAGGATTAAATAAAATGAAACTACCATGGCTGTGTGATTTCAGTTCTTACGTATGGAATATTATAGTAAGGTAACTTATCTGACATAAATAAATTACTTATCATTTATACATCATGTGGTAGGCCACCTTACGAATCAACCTCTGTAAACCTCTATTAAAGTCACTCAATCGCGTATGCGCACCCTCTCGTGGCGGATGCGCACAAATTAATACAAAAAAATGGCGGACGTTTTAAAATGTAACAACTGCAACATCGTCATCGACGAGATGTTGTCGTATATACAAAATAAAGTGTCAGTTAGTGATGAAGTAACGTTGGTACGAATTTGTACCTCGTCGTTTACCAGCGAGGAAATCAAGAAATCGAAATCTCTGTTGTTCGATTCAATTCCAACGGATTTGTGCAAAATTACGAGGAAAAATAAAGGGGAGGAAGAGCGGGATTTAGCAGACGTTGTAAACCTGTTCAAATCTACCGATCCTGACTCGATTCCAGTATTCGTGGCCAGGCAACTAGAAAAACTACCACCCCTAATGGTAGATCACCTAGATTGTTCCAAGGTTTTAAAAGACATCAAGCGAGTGCTGACTACAATCGAAGAGGTGAGATCAACTTATGCTAAGCTAGATGACCTCAAAGAATTAAAATCTGAAATTCTGCGACACTAGAATGACTCATTGCCTTCTACCTCTGCTTTTAATGTGAATACAAAGCGAGGTGCCTGGTTACTGGACAGTGGGCTTTCTCATATGCACAACTCTTCTGTTAATGAGTCTTACATTGATAATAATGATTCAAATAATAAATCACCGTAATATCGAGAAATTGTTACAAGAGTACAATACAGGAGTTGGCCATCTTTGGAAAAAAATCCTTTCTGAAGCTGTGATTCTAGCACTTTCCATAAAAGTAATGGGTCTTGTTTTAAATTAGCTACCGGGCTTTTTAAATAAAATTGATGCAATTCCGTAGGCATATTCGTGTCTCATTGACCAGACAAAATATTATTCTTTTCTTATTTGTTAAAAAGTTGATAATGATCTTTCTACAGCAGAGACATGTTACTAAAGGACTCGCCATACGCGTGATTCTGTTAGTAAATAATTCTGCCATTTTTGACGGGGGACGAGGTAACTACTACATAGAAACGAAAATAATGTTTTAAGGAAATATCAACCTTATTTCGAGGCATCTACAGTTCAAAGTTATTTTCTTACCGCTGCCTGCCATCTGTTGTGGAATTGCTGAACTTCTTCGTAAATCGAAGCTGGTAGATTCAAAATTACTAAACGTCTTATATACTTTTTTGTCTTTAGCTAAATGAACTCTATTATACAGCATGAGGGACTGTTTTGTTTTGCAGTTTGTATAATTTACGCTAATTTGGGATAGGAGATATGCGATCAAAGTCGCGGAATATGATTCGATTGCATCAGTACTCGATTACTGAATCGATTTCTCATGTATTAATCGTTATCACACCATTTTAATTTCTTTTATATGAAAGCAAATAAAATAATACTTGCATGTGAAAGGTAACTCAATATTTTTGCGACCTTTTTTTGCATGACATAACTGCACAGTTTGGCATTTTTAGTGTAACACTTTATGATGTCCCCTGAGCGATAACGATTACAAGACTGTTAGAGAATCGATTACGCACGAAGTATTTATGCGCGCATCGGATCACAATATCTTGTACCATGACAGAGGGGAATGATCCTACGAGGCTGGTCCTTTAGTAACATGTCTCTGTTCTACAGTGTGGTCTTCTTCCATAAATGGTGTCTCTGTCAATTGATCATTTTCAATTTGTTTATTCGCCTTAATATTTGAAATCAATTCCTTGATACTCCTAATGGCTCTGGAAATGGCTAATGCATCTTGGAAATGTATATTTTTGAAACGAGGATCCAAGAGAGCGTAATGACTAACATTTAGTTAAAGCTAGTACACCTAGTGCATGCTAGATGGCGTCCAAAATAATAATTGACGTTTTGATATTTTATTCTTAAAACATCGATGTGCCGATGATATCGAAGCCTACACATCGATGTCGATCATCGATGAAGTTTTCTAGTTAAACATCGATGTTTATTCACCATCGATGAATACATACATGCGTCGTACGTACAGAAGTCTGACTTCTTCCCGCGCTTTTGACGAGTGACATTGTTGTTGTACATAAAATTTTTACAATTCAGTATAAAATTAGTTTTATGTGACAATTTCGATAGTTTTGTAACATAAGTGCTAGTGAAACTATACAGTAATTAAAAAACTCAAATAATAAACGTGTTATACGTTTATGCACTTTTTGGAAGACGTGAATAAGTTCATCAAGAAAACCTTGTAAAAATCACTATCGTTTTACGGGTGATATTTAAATTGGGTTGATTGGGTCTAGGTGCCCTTCCCAAGTATTTGCTCAGCACAGTTCCTGAAGCTGGAACATAGAATTAAGATTTTGAAATGGTTCTAAACTGATGACTTGGCTGTATGCGCTAGATCCCTTTGTCTTTCCCCTCGGGTATAAAAAGAACTTAATACATATATGTATATGTTTTTTTTAGTAATTAAATTTACAAAACAAATATACATATATTTGTGATTTCTCTTAGTGGCTCAGACCAAATAAAAATTTGGCTTTTAGCTTAGTGGTATTTGTACAGTGAGTGTTTCTTATTCATAAGGACGAACAGTCAAATGAGTTTGGAGAACCTTACACACATCACTCGTTTCTTTATCGTCCACTAGCTGCTGCTGCTGCCCGCGGCTCCGCCTGCGTGGAGTCGAATAACGTAGCCTATGTGTTAATCCAGATCATAATCTATCTACGTGTCAAATTTCATCCAAATCCGTTCAGTCGTTTAAGCGTGAAAGAGCAACAAACATCCATCCATACAAACTTTCGCATTTATAATATTAGTAGGATAGTTCTTTTAATGCATGCTCCCCTATTTTTCGTAATCAGACTTGTCGCAAATGTTAAATCGTCATTTATTTCACTTAAAATCCACTGACAAATGCCTTCGTTCTACATCTCGTATACAAACTGATCACAAACATATTCATTTAGATTGATATTGACTCCAAGCTTACATGACTTGCTTAATTTTCCATTTTAGGAACTGTCAACTGTTTACAATGATTAAAATTCATTCTAATGACAATTTTTGATATTTTTGGTCAAATGTTTTATTTTTATTGTGGATTATCAAACAATTCTTGGTTATATTTACTATATATTGATGTCTTGAATGGTAAACCACATGTCCACATTGTTATGTAAGTCGGCCATCTACTTTATCTTCCGCAAACATCCTACATCGTCTTTTATGACATCGCTGCAAGTGTTCAGCTTTCTTTTTTACTGTGAACACAAAATTAGTCATTATTATTTTATAATTATTTCAATCAGTGTATTGCAACAGGGGAAATTCTGCTAAAATGTCACAAATGTCCTCACTATTAACCCTCCGAAACCCGGGTGGTCGAATACGACCATGAAATGTATGGGAAAACGTATATAACGGGTTCTGACTGCTCAAACAATATGTCACTTTTGCCATAGCCATATAAATAAGCCACATGAGATGTCAGAGATATGACGGACGGACGGTGATGACGGACAATGGTTACTGTTCTGTGAGACTACCGTCAGCAAAAATATATTCCTGCGGGTGAGTGAGGTTATTTGTAATCTATGGAGTTGTTCTATTAGTAGTTGGAGTAGCTACATATTAGACAGGCCACACGTCTGTATAAATAAATAAATAAATATTGTCGGACAAATTACACAGTGCCACCTAGCCCCAAAGTAAGCGAAGCTTGTGTTATGGGTACTAGACAACTGATAAACGTTTGTAAATACATTTTTTTTTGTAAATACATACTAATACAAACAGACATGTTCATGCACACAAATGTTTGTACTGTGTGGGAATTGAACCCACGAGCATTGGTTACAAAGTAGCGTAACAGCGCGTTCCATCTCTGAGCCACCGAGCTCGTCAATTGTATGCCACTTCATGTAGAAAATAAAACTTCCGATTTATGAAAATGAATTTCAAATCTCCATAGAAAATGTACAATCAGCCATCTGATCACATTTTCATTCTATTTCATGAGTGTGGCTCCATCGTAGATTATTTATCAATGATTTTGCCAATGTTGAAGTTGAGAGAGCCCCGATCCAGTTCACGTCACTGTTGATTGGTGTCGCATAGCGAGTGGCCGCTGAGTGATCTAAAACAATACAATACACACATATAGTTAGTACCCTGCCCAGACAAATATAGAACAGCAGTAGTACTCGTAGACAGTATTGACATGGAGGTAAAGGGGGGACATAACATGGACTAACAAAAGGATGTAAGTGTGACAAGACTCGCAAAGAAATATTGTTTTTTATAAACTTGACCAAATTTGATATAAAATGGGAATACATCAGGGTAAGGAAGGAGACATTAACAGGGCATGGTGGGATATTATGAGGGAGAATATTATACAGAGATACCTTGTGTTTGAGCAATTAAAGAAAAGATGTTCAAGTATATATATTTAAATAAGTTCAAGTTTTTCCTTTGCCCTTGATCGCATTTAAATTTGAGTTCCTCCTTTTCAGGAACACCGTTCCTATATGAAATCTATATGTTTTTCTGTGCGTTTGTCGGTGTGTGCGTTTTTTTCGAATATTCGAATTTTGACTTCAGATTCGGAATCTGCATAAAAAAGTAGAATAGAAATGTTCAGAAACACCATTCCTATTTCTTAACCGGTTCAAACCCGGTGGTACCATTACTCCATATATGTGTCATAAGTGAGTGCTATATATATATATATATATGGCTGCCAGGACACGACGGGTTAAGGAACATAGTCAAAACGGCCGACAAACTAAAAAAAAAATTTTGGATATAACAATATATAATTGAAGCCACGTGTTCTCTGGCAATGCAAGCTTGCACATTCTCAACTGGTTTTTTTCAATGTCAGATGTAATTATGACGTCACTCGTGTTCTCTCTGTGTATGACATGTTTGTCTTTTGTTTCAGGTGTGGTGACAGTCCATTGTGTGTAGTTGATACAATATACTGAAATTCAATTAATGTATTGTAAACTCACAAGGACATTCCAAACCTGTACATACTCACTTATTTGAATGTATTGCTGTAAGATGAAATATTAAAAGTTCAGACGTTGGTGATAACATTATTATTACCACGTACATAAAATGTCTGCGAAGACAGTGTGCAGACTTTGTCTGTCAATGAACTCGCCCATGCATACTTTGGACGATGGTCCACTGCGAGATGTGTACGAGAAACTCACCAATATTTCGGTAAGAAACTGTAATATCTAAAGATCTATCTATCTATTTCTTCACGGCAAGACCTTTGCGGGGTAGCCAGAGACATCTGACGCCACATGACTGACCTTACACACCTCATTCCCTTATGTAACATTCGTAGCTTCTTTCATGAACGCTCACATGTTCTTAAAGCTCCTGATACCATTGTCTTATAAAAACAATTACAATTTTATTGTAATAAAAGGGGTTTGCCACCATTCAGCACATGGATCCCTCCTGGTAAATTGGAGACCACCCTCTGTAATATTTCATCTGCTTTATTATACTATATACCCTATTTTAAGGCAAATAAGTAGTTTCAGTCGTATATTTCTTTTTCAGTTGAAAACACCGGGCCGGCCGCTGGTGGCTTGCCTCGTCTGCTACTCCCAACTGTGGAAGTGCTACAACCTGATGGTGAGGTCTGTGAAGGCTGACGAGGTGCTGTCACAAATACTGCGTCGTGGTGAAGCAGTGAGTATCACATGTTTTAATAAATATAGTCTTATATGTGGAGGGTAAGAGACACTTCATATAACTTTGCATTTATAAAGTTTGTTTTAGTTCTAACCATCTTTGAAAATTGAATATTACTATTATGTGTCCAGATATTTTAAAACTGTACACAATGTGTGAA